>OX336395.1:143821484-144178205 GCA_946902985.2 Meconema thalassinum
TCTGTAATCACGGACTCAGTGCGTTTTAAAATGAATTGAATCATTGCCAGTGAATTCCATTTCTAGGTTACCAGAGACGGTAGGAGAAGGCTTTAGATTAGCTACTCCTGGCTTCGCTTCTGGGTGGGAAACGAGTGGGGGGTTTCCCTTCGTATTACTGCCCAAGGATCATTGAACTATAGTCCTAGTTACTTAAGTTACTTACAATGTAACCTTACCATCGTCCCTCATCACTACAAACATGCTGTTATATAGTCCGCGCCACCTTAAATAAGTTACTAACAATATAACCTTACCATTTGTCCCCCATCACTACAAACATGGTGTTATATAGTCCTCATCACCTTAAATAAGTTACTAACAATATAACCTTACCATTTGTCCCCCATCACTACAAACATGGTGTTATATAGTCCGCATCACCTTACATAAGTTACTAACAATGTAACCTTACCATTTGTCCCCCATCACTACAAACATGGTGTTATATAGTCCACGTCACCTTAAATAAGTTACTAACAATGTAACCTTACCATTTGTCCCCCATCACTACAAACATGGTGTTATATAGTCCGCATCACCTTAAATAAGTTACTAACAATATAACCTTACCATTTGTCCCCCATCACTACAAACATGGTGGTATATAGTCCGCATCACCTTACATAAGTTACTAACAATGTAACCTTACCATTTGTCCCCCATCACTACAAACATGGTGTTATATAGTCTAGTCCGCGTCACCTTATTTAAGTTACTAACAATGTAACCTTACCATTTGTCCCCCATCACTACAAACATGGTGTTATATAGTCCGCATCACCTTACATAAGTTACTAACAATGTAACCTTACCATTTGTCCCCCATCACTACAAACATGGTGTTATATAGTCCGCATCACCTTACATAAGTTACTAACACTGTAACCTCACCATTTTTCCCTCATCACTACAAACATAGTGATATATAGTCCGCTTCATTTTAAATAATTCGATTTATAAAAAATTCGACTTAAAGAGAAAAGTGTTGATTGTAGGAAGTTTGTTCTGGAAGTGATAATTACTTCGAGTTAACAAGAATTTAAGTAATGGAGGTTTGAGATACCTAGGTTCCACTGTATATTGCTATTACCTTACAGTTTATTATTTATTTATCGTATAGCCTTTAGTGCCGAGAGTGTCCGAGGACATGTTCGGCTTGCCAGAGGCTGTAGCTGCTTCAAGCGGACACCCATAGGGTGAGCTACAAGTTCCGTTCAATTTCAAGTAGTTACAACTTTCGATACCAGATATCACTGATACCTAGTGGTGAACGTTGGAACTTTGATAGAGCGTTCCAACGAAATCTAACCGGGAAATTTGGCTTCACACAAGTTTAGTTTGTGGAAGGATCTTTTACATGCCATTAATCTATGACATTTGATCGCCGCGCCGGCTTTACTTCCCGTCCGAAGGAAGGCATAATGATTTTAACGCTCTTAAAAAATCCGACGACTTCAGCCGGGTTTGAACCCGCAATCTTGGGTACAGCAGTTCAGCAACTACGCCACCGAAGTACGCTAGTGATTACTCTGTATCCAGAGCGTGTTTATTCTTTGTTGTAGCGACTGTACATTAGGAAGTGCCACGCCTTCGCTCTCCTTTTTGGAAGCTCAATGGCCAATACAAATCAAACGATGATAAGAATCAGAAACCTATTTTTAACTACAACTTGTGCTTTTTGAAACTGGTTGAGGCGGGGCACTTGTAGTTCTGTACTTCTCCGTTGGCCGCATTCCGAGCAGCGTGGAACATGATTGGCGCACCCCAAGTGGGCCACGTGTAATTATTGCAATTAGGAACGAAATATTCTCAATCTCCAGTACTCATCAAAAGTGAAATTCCCACTCTTCTGTGCCCTTAAGGTGAAGTGCTGCACATTTTGACAGGCAGGTACTTTTACGTCGTGCATTGGCACTAAAAACAAGGGAAAAGTCGGTCAAGTGTTTGATTCTTAACAACAAAGCTGCCTCGTGCTTAGAGAAAACAAGATGGACAACTTCGATTACAGTTGTACTTGGAGCAGTGAGTTGGCATTTGAGGGTGCTTGAATACAAGGGAGTCGTGCGCTAAGATTTACTGATACTTTATTGTTTTATTAATGCAGTCAATGGCCATATACTTTTCTTTTCAGGACGGGTCCCCTTCGGGCCTAAATTTTTGGCGCCTCTAAAAGCAGCAGCAGTAAAACGGGTGTTAAAACCAATAACATTATTATTATTATTATTATTATTATTATTATTATTATTATTATTATTATTATTATTATTTCATTATTTTAAAAATTATATTATTTTTATTTATTTATTTAGTTAGTTAGTTAGTTAGTTAGTTAGTTAGTTAGTTAGTTAGTTAGTTAGTTAGTTAGTTAGTTAGTTAGTTAGTTAGTTAATAGTCTAATAATGTTATTGGTTTTACGTCCCTTATAACTACTGCGACCTTAGAGACGTCGGGGTGCTGGAAATTGACGGAGATAAGTGCGTGAGGAAGGAAGAAAGGAGGGAAATAAGGAAATAGAAGGAGGGAAGAAGGGAGAAAGGAGGGAAATATGGAAGAGAGGAAGGATTGAGATACGGAAGAGAGGAAGGAAGCAAGAAAGGAGGGATATAAGGACGAGTGGAAGAATGGAAAGAATGGTTGGAGGAAGGAACAAAGGAATAATTAAGAGGTAGGGAGGTAAAATGGAAGAAAGGAGTGAAATAAGGACGAGAGGAAGGAAAAAGAGTGAGGGAGGAAGGAAGATAGAAAAGAAACAGAGGGAGGATAAAAGGGAGGAAGGACGAAAAGGGAGAGGGGGAAAATGGATGAAAGGAGGGAAATAAGGAAGAGAGGAAGGAAAAAGATGGAGAGAGGGAGAAAGGAAGAAAGGAGGGAAATAAGGAAGAGAGGAAGGAAAAAGATGGAGAGAGGGAGAAAGGAAGAAAGGAGGGAAATAAGGAAGAGAGGAAGGAAAAAGATAGAGAGAGAGGGAGAAAGGAAGAAAGGAGGGAAATAAGGAAGAGGGGAAGGAAAAAGATGGAGAGAGGGAGAAAGGAAGAAAGGAGGGAAATAAGGAAGAGAGGAAGGAAAAAGATGGAGAGAGAGGGAGAAAGGAAGAAAGGAAGGAAATAAGGAAGAGAGGAAGGAATAAGATGGAGAGAGGGAGAAAGGAAGAAAGGAGGGAAACAAGGAAGAAAGGAAGGAAAAACGAAGAAAGGAAGAAAGGTGGAAATAAGGAAGAGATGAAGGAAAAAGAGGGAGGGAGAAAGGAAGAAAGGAAAGAAATTAGGAAGAGGTGAAGAAAGAAACGAAGGGAGGAAGAAAGAAAGAAAGAAAGAAAGAAAGAAAGAAAGAAAGAAGGATGGAAAGTTCTGTCCGCCTAGGTGAGAGACAAGGAGTTTGACTGCTGCGCCATCACGTTCTTGTATACTATTCAGTGAGTTGACATTTGATAGTATCGAGATATGTGAGAAAACTAACCTGTCCTGTTAATGTGCCATTAACCATTGAGTTGCGATATTGCGTGGAGCTAAATGAGCGCTCTCCTTTACAACTCACGTCTGTTGGTAGCTTGTGCAATGTCTGTCACCCACACTACTCCCGCATAGTCAAGTCAGAGAAAGTACACATTATGGTTTCTCAATGCACTGAGTCATTTACTAGAGAATACTGTGGTTCGCACAGAACATATTAGGTTCATGTCAGCTTACTTTTTGTCGGGGCGTAGTGGCACAGCAGTCAATCTGTTTGCCTCTCACCACGATTCCCGGCTGGCTTGAAAAAGTATAAACCTGCAAAGAAAAAGGTCCTGCAATTTTTCGGAATTTGTATATTTGTACCAAAATGATCCCCAACTATTGCTAGGTCTAAAAGAGATATTGGGGGCAATACCTGCAACCAGTTGGAATATACAATAATACATTACACCTCTGAAAAGGTGATTTTTTGGTGTGACCTTCCAACAGTTAAAAAATCATAACCTCTACAATACTCGGCCGAATTGAACGAAATTAGTAGACCTACGTACAATATTCTATCAAATGTAAGAGCTCAGTAAAAAATCGCAGAGCTCTAATGCCCTAAGTTTAGGTTTTAGGTGACATATCATGATTTCCTTATGTGGTCCCAAACTTTTGACTAGTTCTGTAGAGCTTAGTGATTCGTATGTCTTAGTGTTTTATATATATGGTAATGTTAATAATATACTTCTATACTTACTTATAAGGGTATTCTTACATTAGGCTTCTTTAACTTGAAAATGGATCCATGGATCGCCTTGTTAATTTTGGATCGTGGCAATAAAACGTTAAGAATCCCTGGACTAAGTTTTATGACAGTATTCCTAATCTTTGTTCTTTGTTAAGGTGTATATGGTACAACTTTGTGGTCCACTGTCATCTTAAGGTGCATTGAACACATGGTGCTGTTGTTGTTGTTGATTCATTTAGGGGCTTTGCGACATCGTGGTCATGTAGCCCCGTGTACTTGGGCGAATGTGTAAATTGTCTGATAAACTGATTTATCGCGATGTCTGTATTAGTGTCTGTAGTTGTAATTCAGATGAGGATTGGGTAAGGAGGCAGACGTGGCCTTCAGTTAGAAACCATCCCAGCATTTGCCTGGAATAGAAGTGGGAAACCACGGAAAACCACTTTCAGGATGGCTGAAGTGGGAATCGAACCCGCCTCTTCTCAGTTTGGTCTCACGAGGCTGAGTGTACCCCGTTCCAGTCCTCAGACCAGAATTGAATTAAATTTCGTGGCAGAGTCGGGAATCGAACCCGGACCTCCATGGTGACAGCCACTACGCAACGAGACGGACTACGCATTATTATTATTTTATATCGTATGGCCTCAGTGCCCGGTGCAAGCTTTGTAATTTGACACCCAGAGGGTAGCTTGCATGTCGAATTTCGTTGTTCCATGAATCACTATGAAAGACAAGGAGGTTAGATAATAGATATCTAAGCTCCTTGAACACTTTAGCGCTTTCTAGTAGACAAATGAGGAACTTTGTGTTGGCGGAAACTCCCGAGATTAATTTTGCCATTATGAACTCGGCCTACTGAATTCAAATGGGTTCTTTGACATGCCAACATCGTATGACATGCGTATCGTATTTTTGCCGCCTTTCAAAAATCACTTACCACGGCCAGGGGCGAACCTGCAATCTTGGGGTTAATAGACCGACACGATATCCACTCACCCACCGTGGCAAGCTAGGACTACGCATTGAGGAGAGGTAAAGTAAAAGTTCTATCCGCTAAATTTCCCATTTTATGTTTCTGTAAAGTTGCCGTTTATACAAGGAATGTTAAACGAAGCGATTAGTGCCTCTTGAATGAATATTGCAAGTGAAACCAGACTGGAAGGTAGGAAACAGGGTCCAGTTGGTGCGGAGCGGACTGATCTACTGACCCACATCACACATGGCAGGCGTCTCTTGAGTATCCGTAAGGAAGATAGGACCTAGTACATCCATCACCCCTCTATCAAACACCAAACCTAGCATTCGCTTTTTAATGGAAATTGTTAGGGTTAGCCATCCAGAGGCAGAAACGGTACAATACACGGGAAATTGGATTATTAAACAAAATAATAAATAATAGATAATAAATAAGATAATAAATAATAAATGATAAATAATAAATAATAAATGATAAATGATAAATAATAAATGATAAATAATAAATAATAAATAATAAATTATAAATAATAAATGATAAATAATAAATGATAAATAATAAATAATAAATAATAAATAATAAATTATAAATAATAAATGATAAATAATAAATATTAAATAATAAATGATAAATAATAAATAATAAATAATAAATATTAAATGATAAATGATAAATAATAAATATTAAATGATAAATGATAAATAATAAATGATAAATGATAAATGATAAATAATAAATGATAAATGATAAATGATAAATGATAAATAATAAATGATAAATGATAAATAATAAATGATAAATGATAAATGATAAATAATAAATGATAAATGATAAATGATAAATGATAAATAATAAATGATAAATGATAAATGATAAATGATAAATAATAAATGATAAATAATAAATGATAAATAATAAATAATAAATGATAAATGATAAATGATAAATGATAAATAATAAATGATAAATGATAAATAATAAATGATAAATGATTAATAATAAATAATAAATGATAAATGATAAATAATAAATGATAAATGATAAATAATAAATGATAAATAATAAATGATAAATAATAAATAATACATAATAAATAATAAATGATAAATAATAAATAATAAATGATACATAATAAATAATAAATGATAAATGATAAATGATAAATAAGAAGAAATAGGAAACGTTTAGTGTGTCCTTTACGTTTGGAAAAATGGAGAAAACTAGAAAATTTAATTACAAATGCATCGACAATAAGATTCAGTCATGAACCAGGCTCGAGTTGGCAATCGGACGAAAATGTAATAAGATGGTTTCAGTTTTGAGTTGGTTGTGGATATTTTGGCTGATGAAGGCTGCAATGAACAGCTGAAACCTCCTGTAGTACAATTGATTAAGGTTGACTCTTTGATTTCTACTAACCTGAGTACACAAGCACCTCTTTTATCCGGATTAAGAAGGACCGGAACTGATCCGGATTATCGAAAATCTGTATAGTCCGAAAAAAACTAAAAAAGTACATGTTATATAATCTATTAACATAAGTTGTAATACCTTTTTTAAATTGTACACAAAAATATAAGAACACTTCTCTTACATTTACGACTCTGTTTTATGCACTAAATTAATGTGTGAGTTTTTTTCTGTTTTACATTATTGTATAGCATTTCCGCGCAGCACGATCACGAAGACGTTTTACTAACATCAGTTCTCACTTCCAGGCGAATGCCAGGACGGTACCTTTGATAGACTGTGGCCGAATTACTTCCAATTCCAGTCCTTAACTATCCATGGTAGCAGCTTCGGTGGCGTAGTTGGTAGCATGCTGAACTGCTGTGCCCAAAATAGCGGGTTCAAACCCGGCTAAAGTCGACGGATTTTTAAAGAGCGTTAAAATCCTTCAGTATGCCTTCCTTCGGAGGGGAAGTAAATCCGGTGGTCCCATGTCATAGATTTATGGCATGTAAAAGATCCTTCCACAGACTAAACTTGTGTGAAGCCAAATTTCTAGGTTAGATTTCGTTGGAATGCTCTATCAAAGTTCCAACGTTCACCACTAGGTATCATTGACATCTGGTAGCGAAAGTTGGAACTACTTGAAATTGAACGTAACTTGTAGCTCACCCTATGGGTGTCCGCTCGAAGCAGCTACAGCCTCAGGCGAGCCGAACATGTCCAACGACACTCCCGGCACTAAAAGCTACACGATGAATAAATAAATAACTATCCTTGGCGGAAAATACATTCAAGAAGAGTCGACACCGTAAAAGAAACACTGTACAGTAAAAGTAATGTTGTATAATTTTCTATCCGGATAAACCAGAGATTTGGAATAATGACGGCCGGATAAACCAGGTTCTTGTGTTGTAGTTTATTTTATTTACAGAGATGAGGCAAGGTAGCTGTGGTCTCGGGTTATAAATTCTACTTTAGGAACCAGTATGGTAATGAAGCCAGTACTGTTTGCTGAGCATCCATTCACACGAGTGGTATTGACCACGGCAAGGTTTTTCTCTCTGCCAAGTATTTGGGCCAGGTTATGCATACATTGAAGCGCCGTGACAGAGAGGGTAATGTTTACTTTGAAAGTACTGACTAATGGGCAAGTAATTGCGGAGGGCATATTGGAATAACACACTTTCTGTGCCAAGGGGGTTCGTTTTTCATCAAAACCGTATATTTTAGCTTTACATCTTGGTCAATAAACATGAAATATATGCTAGTAAATCGAAGACTTTCTTCGCTTACAACATGGGTATCTTTTTAGCCTAGTTTCATAAATGAAAAAAATAGGCATATGAGATCACCTTTTGTCCGAGTGTCTGTGTGTGTATATGTTTGTGTGTTTGAGCCCCCCTAATAAAATCTAAACGGCTGGACCGATTTCAATGAAACTCAGTGAGGTCATAGTACCTTTTTGGCCGACTCCGACCGTGCTCTTCCAATTCCATTACGTCTCACCAATCCAACATGGCGGCTGTGCGAAACATTTCAACGGCATTCTATATCTCCGAAACTATTACTGATATCACCCTGAAATATTTTACGGTGATAAAGGGCACTACTAAACGTTCACGTATGTGACTTCGAAAAATCTGTTAACTACAAACCGAATATGGCGGATAATCGAAATTGAAACATTTAAATAGCATATTCTCGCGATTTAACCATCCAAAAGCAGTGAAATTTGGTACAGCAAATGTTTATACCCTTTATAATGCACTGACATATAATTTTGTTCAACTGTCTACATAACCTCAAGATGGCGGCTGTGCGAAATTTTAAAATTACGTTTTTATTTCTTGTGTCCTAATCATGCGATTGAAGTTTGAATACTACACTTGCACAATAATTTTCATATAATAGTACATTACTCTAAGACGTACATTTATAAAAATGCAACATGGTGACCATCCGAAATATTTAGACGGTTCTCAATATCTACGAATCTATTACAGCAATCAAACTGAAATTTTGTATGTTGATAGTGGCAATTAACTTAAGTAGGATATATGGAAATAGGCTTTAGTTCTTCACGCAACTACTTGTTGAGCTTGAGGTCCATCTGGAAATAGCGTAATTAATTTCCAGACTCTGTGGTAACCATGACAACCAGTGCACGTTATCTATGTATACTGTACTAGGTCAGTAGCGTCATGTATACATCGCTATAGGAACACAAACTCGTAATTATGTGTTGTGTGATTATCTATGAATATTAGGTTAACGCCAATGACCTGGCCATGTCAAAACACCGGATCCCATGAGAACTCCCCAGTTAAGCAGCATTGGGCGTGGTTGGACCTTGGATGGAATGCCGGTTCAGTGGGACCACGCGCTGTTGGCTGGGAATGGAGGAGCGGAAAGGCCCTGGCCACCCTACCACATGTAAACTCCGGATGAGAATAGCCTCTTCGGAGGCTCGGACCTGCCTTCGGGTATATTACCAATAATAATAATAATAATAATAATAATAATAATAATATTAATAATAATAATAATAATTAGGTTGACAGCGTTGTTGTTGTTATTAATTCATTTAGGAGCTTTACGACTTCGTGGTCATGATTCCCCGTGTACTTGTGTGTGTATGAAATTTGTCTGATAACCTGTGTTATTGTGATAGCCGTATTAGAGTGTGTATCTGTTATTCAGACGATTATTGTGAAGGAGCCGGTCGTGGCCATAATTTAGGAACCATTCAGGCAATCACATAGAGAAGCAGTATGGAAACCACGGTAAACCACTTCCAGGTGAGAATCAAACCCGCCTCTTCTAATTTTTGTCACTCGAGGCTGAGATTAGCCCGATCCAGCTTTCAGACCAGAATTAAATTCCTTGGCAGAGCCGGGAATTGAGCCCTGACCTTCGTAATGACAGCTTAATTTTTGAATATTTGTTGTGGACTACAAAAGAGGAAGGATGACATGTTTTGCTCGTCATCTCATCATATGCCCCGAGGTAAAATAAAGTGATGAAAACCTTTTCAAGGACAGACTACGGTATGGAGATTGCCTACCCTAATTGATCTGTTCATGGATATTGGCCTCCATGAACAACCTTCAAACTAATCATGCTCTACTAATCCGTGCTAATCCATCAACGAGACTGTAAAATTGGAGATTGGAAAGTTCGTGTGTTGATCAAGCATTGACGTCTCCTCACATGTTCCGTTTCAAACTACTCGTACTTCTGATCATTAATTATTATCTAATATTTATTATTAATTATGTATTATCTATTATCTATTATCTAATATCTGTTATCCATTATTTTTTATTTATTATCTATTGTCATTTATTTATTTATTTATTTATTTTCTATTATCTTTTACTTTTTATCAATTATCTATTATTTACTATCAATTATTTATTTACGAGGTGGTCTTCTTTATTAGTATTATTATCTTTAATCTTATTATTATTACTACCGTCATCGGTAGCTGCGCTCGCTAACGCGCAACGCTAGGGCATGTGGTCAAGCTATCTGCAGACTCGGCAGACGTGGGTTCGAGCCCCACCGTCGGCCGTCCTTGAAATGTTTTTCCGTTATTTCCCCATTTTCAACTCCAGGCAAATGCTGGGATGGTATCTACCTTCTAACAGGCCACGGCTGCTTTTTTTCCACATCCTTGCCCAGTTTCATTAATCTTCATTCATTTCATCTCTCATTAACTCCTCTCATGAGGTTGATGTCAGGAAGAGCATCCGACCATCAAACCCATCAGCCCCATAGATTTTCGTCGCATCTCATCCCCGACCCCGTTGAAAACGGGAATAAGAAGGGGTAGACATACATTATTATTAATGTTATTGATATTATTGTTATTAGAAAACGATGTAACTTAAATGACAAAATTAATTTATTACCAAAAGTTATGTACAATCTTGATTACTTTTTGACCATCGTGAAGATAGAAGAATTTGTCATATTTGTGGACGAGCTTTCCAACCCCACTTCATGTTGCCGCCAGTTGACATAAGTTTCTCCACTGAGCGAGAATCTCGGCAATACCAGAATTCCTTATTTTCTATGTTGTCGGCAGTGTCCATAAATTTAAGGAAAATATCAGGTTCACTCAAGCCGCTGAGGGCTTCAGGCCAAAGCCCTCTGTAACCTGCAATGTAAACCATTCCTCATTCTTAGTCTACGTTTAAAAAAATACAAAACACTATTGGTTGATCCACTTATGTCAGTAAAGAAGATAGAAGCAGATTGAAGTCTGATATCCCTACGTAGTATAAAACAAAGTCCCCGATTCTTGGATGTAACGAGTAATCTCAAGAACCACTGGATGAATTTCGATGCGGTTTTCACCATTCTGTAAAGGACATCTCGAGGAATGTTTCTGACAAGAAACATTCATTTATGACCAAAGGAAACCAAGCAGTAACGATTTCAGTGAATTGAGTCGAGGAAAAATCTGTCACCCATGCGCCTTATAAGCTTACGCTGGGTACACCGTTAAAAATATGTATATACTGTGTAATACTTGATTGCTCAGCATGAAAAGTTCTACAGAAAAAAGTCCGGGACAACATATCTCTATCTTTAATACATCGACCACTATATTTGTTCTTGCGTTTTCATTTCTTCCAACAATCTGCATTCAATGGAAATTTAAATTACTAGCTTGGGAGTGAGCCTGTTACCCCAGATTTGGCCAGCATCGACCAGTCGAGTCGTGTCGAGTTAAGACTTCAGAGAAGAGTATAATGTGTTAGGAGTTTCGCTGTTCACCTCGGCTTTTCTGAATTGGATCTTTTAGCCTTTTAGGCTTACGCTGGGTAAACCGTTAAAGATATCGAACGAAGCCGGAGCGGATTGCTAGTTATTAGATAAGAGAGTTAGTAATAGAACAACACATTGCTGATGAATTTTCAGGTAGGATTACTTTTATATAAACGATATAAAATGTACTGGCAGGCTTATGGAACTTATTTTTATGAAATCTTCACATAGAAAATTGCTTTGGGCGGAGAAGGAATGTTAAAAGAAAGTGTTTAAAATTTGAAGAGCAGAGCAAGTTGAAGATAAAAGATCTGTTCATGAAGTGAAGTGAACGAGATGGCATTTCAGTCGAGACAGGACGATGCGACCCAAATAGCGCATCGTCCTTGCTTTCTCCCACCACCCAGGTGAGGCGAAGCGAGTACATCTCATGCCAGTTCTCACTAATTAAGACTACAATAGTTAATTGTTGTAGCACAACACATCACATGACATGACTCTCTGCAAGTAGAGCAAACGACAAGAGTCGTTCAACTCGCTCTACTCAGTCAAATAGCAAATTATCTCGGAACATCATCACTAAGGTTTGGATGTTTAGGAAATTTCAATTTTTTTCCTTGACTACATTAGTAATAGTTGTGGCAAAGGTTCCGCCTAATCAATACCTTTATTTTGATAAATGATCACTTGGTGGTCATTGGGTATATGTTTGGAGGCCTAATTGTTTTGGCTCTTTCATAGATTTAAATATCAAGGAAAACAGGTGGTTGGAAAGCTTAACACTAAAATCATGAAAATTTGAAAACCAAAACACAATATGATCAAACTCTAAAATGTCACCCTTACTTGCAGATCACTGTATTGTGCACTCTTCATTTTGGTTTTCAAATTTCCACTATTTCTTTCTTTCTTTCTTTCTTTCTTTCTTTCTTTCTTTCTTTCTTTATATATCAGTCACTTATTTTTAATGTATCTTTGGGGTAAGCATCTTCCACCTTTCCATTATGGTGCACCATAATAGGGTTCTTGATGGGAATGTTTTTAGTGTTAAGCTTTCCAACCACCTGTTTTCATTGATATTTAAATCTGTAACGGCTTATGAAGGGGCCAAAACAATTAGGCCTCCAAACATGTACCCAATGACCACCAAGTGATCATTTATCAAATAAAGGTATTGATTAGGCGGAACTTTTGCCACAACTATTACTGATTAATTCATCAAATACGGAACCAGCATGAACCTTTCAAATACATACTACATTTTCACTAAAAACTGTAATTAAGCAGGAGTTTTTTTTAGCGTATGGCTTTTAGTGCCGGGAGTGTCCGAGGACATGATCGGCTCGCAAGTTTTGTAGCTGCTTCGAGGCGTACACCCAATGGGTGAGCTACAAGTACCGTCGCGTGTGGAGGGTTGTCTGGGGAGGAAAGTTTGAATGTAAGGGCGAGGAGTTGGAAGGTAGCGGCTGTGGCCTATAGTTAGGGACCAACCTCGGCATTTGCCTCGAAGGAAGATGGGAAACCACAGAAGACCATCTTCAAGGTTGCCGGCGGGGGGATTCGAACCCTCTCGCCTCCCGGATGTGAGCGACTGCCAACAGTCATGCCGTAACGACCACGGCTAACTCACCCGGTAGCAGGAGTTCAATGTTCCTGATTCTTTTTAGGTGGATTTTATAGAGCATATAAATGCATATTTGGATCATTTTCATAGTGTTTGTCGTATTTCATCAATATTAATGTTTTGAGGTCATATTGTGGTGATATTTTAGGTGTAGGTGGTGGACTTAAAATATAATATCCGCTGGCCGCTGCAGGGTTTCTGTGCGTTAGCGGCGACAAAAATTTAAAAACTTGTCAATTGTTGCAGACTATCAGAACATATTTAACTGTAACTAAACTTGGTAGTATTTTTAACTTATGACATTTTCTTTCTCTATTACAGGAAATGTGATTTGTGTCGCAGTTTTTAACGCGAGAAAAGGTAAAGAATTTGCTGATTTCCGCGAGTCTCTTGAAACATTCTGCGATACAAATTTGAAGAAAACATTTTATCCTAGGTCTATTCATGAAATCAGCGTAGATTTTATCAATCATTTAGGGTTGAATGTAGAATTAATAATAAAAATAACATTTCACTACATTATTAACACTTGCTTTTAGAAAGCATGTAAATATATTAGGTCATATTGTACCTCTTTTTGGATCATATTTCAGTATTTTTAGGGCGTTTTTCTCGTTTCTTTGGGTCCTAAACATCCGAACCTTAATCATGACTATAGAACAGACAAGTAGAGGGGGGTTACTTTGTGACAGATTTTGAGGTTTTTGTGTTTCAAGTACACCATTTTTCAACTAAACCCAAAACTAACTACTGAATTTGGTTGCTCCATCCTTCTGTTACCTGCTAGTATATTGTTTGAGTCTCAATCTTACATAACCACAGAGGAATTTGCATTAACATTTGTCACAATGTCACCCCAGCATGCGGGGTGACTTAGTGACAGGCTATTTTTTGGCTTATAACGTATGCAGAAAACACAGTGTCACAAAGTCACCCCATTAAATGTTTATTTAACATATTAGAACATAATTTAATAATAGTAATTACATATTTATACAATATTTTAGATAAATAAACAGTAATTTTACAAATTTTTTATCAACAGGTATTCTAATCAAATTAATTCAAATTCTAATCAAATAATGCAAAATTATTTAATTCTCGAACTTGGTACATTCCGCGTTTGCTAATTTGCTTGGGTGGATCTATTTTGAAGAAGTCCTCGACCCTTGATTACAAAATTTCATCTGAACGGTCTGTCACAAAGTCGCCCAGCAAACCGTCGACTTTTTACAACCTCACGAATAACTTCAACAATAAGCGTCTTACACACTTAATATTATAGTATACTGTAGCGAACATATTTATCTTCAAGAATTATGCCCTGTCTTGCTCTGTCTGCAAACGGACCGCACTCCACAAAAGAAAGTACACAGACTTTCCAGAATCAACGTGATGAACGGTTTGAATTTGAAAATTGTTGCTGGAAACAAATGAATTGCAGCAGATTCGAGAGTCTGCTAATAGATAGCTCTGCATATGCGGCCACCCTCTGCAGTTACTCTTTGACATTTTTCCATGACAATTACGGCGCTATATTCAAAATTTTAAAACATAACCATGTGTCACAAAGTCACCCTGTTAGTCACAAAGCCACCCCCTCTGAGGCATTCTAAACTTTTTGAGACTGTGAGCACCACTTTCTTGCCATACCATTAAATCCAATATAATATTATTATTATTATTATTCGATGCGACTCGAATTCTGTAGAATACTTTTAGGAAGGACCATAGCTTAGTGACAGGCAAGAGAGAGAGAGAGCTGCTTCCCACCTCCCGTTCTGCTGCAAGTCAACTCTTTAGCTCGTATCAATACTGGCTAAGACCCATCCCGTGGGCTTTTTGTTTGGCATTCAACGCCTGGGGTATCGCTGCAGCAACGCTCTCAAACGGAAACTTTTTGATCACCTCTTATAATATGGAACAGGGCCCAGGAGGTATAGGCATAGTTCTCAAAGAAACACTGAGGTTAGGTATCTCATTTCGTCCACTTGGTGATTACTGTTCTTTACAACGAACACAATTGTACGTAACCGCTAGCGGTGCGGTGTTTTAAGGAATATTCACTACAATTCGACAAGTGAAAGTTTCCATTCATCTCCATGAGGAAGCAATTCCATTGACTTGACCAGCAGGAATGTTGTCGTGAGTTTCGCAACAAAAGGCAAGGAAGCCGAATGAATGGAGCGGACGTATGCCTCACAGCAGAGGGGCATGGAGAAAGAGAAACGGTTCGTTGTAGCTTCGCACATGCATACCGTGCTCCAGTCACGACATACAAAATGCTGGTGTCACGTAACCCTTGAGAACTGGTGTGAAGAAATATAACACGAGGACGGGCGCCGGGTCATTTTCACCCATAGTGTGTCACTCCCTTTTATCATTTAAAATGATCTTGTCGACTTCGTCGTTACGCTGGGGTCTGGCGTTATGTTACGGTGACGGGACGAAATGTACCCAGATGCACTGAGGTGTGTGACGTCATAGTACCGCTTGGTGCATGTGTTCCCCGACAATCTCTACTTCGTTAGTATAAGACAAAAATCCGCGATTCTTGGATGTCACGGGTAATCTCGAGAACCACTGGATGGATTTTGATGCGGGTTTCACCATTCTGTAAAGGATATCTCGAGGAGAGATTCTGTAGAAAATAATTTATGTATGATCAAAGGAAGCCAAGCAGTAATGATTTCAGTGAAAAAGTCGAAAACAAACTTGGCGTCCGTGCGCTTCTTTAGCTTACGCTGGGCAAACCGTTAAAATATCAATATACTATGAGGGTAAGAATTGGTCAGCATGAAAAGTTCTACAAAAAAAAGTCCGCGAGAGCATATCTCTATCTTCAATACAACGCCCACTATAAGTGTTTTTAGACTGGATGGAAGGGGCACGTCCCCGCGCGCTCTGGTAAGCGTGACGGCATCCCGCGTGCTCGACCTTGCTTTGCCCTTGGTTTGCACTTGCCGTTCGCGAGTAATTTCAAACAAGATATGCAAGATAAGTATTATGCAGATAATTTTCTAACATGTCACGAGTCTTTGGCTTCGAGCGTAGCCTTTCTAGCATTTTTCAGCATTTGTAGCATTTAAAATGATACAAAGTCTAGTCTTTCAGACTGACTGTCACTTTTTGTCGTAGTTGTACGTATTTTAATTAAGTAATTTTACACCTGGTGCCTTCCTGTGAACTATTCCGAATATAAAATGAGGTTTATTTACATTTTTCAAATTTAAATGCATAAAAATGGCAATAATTTTTGTAACAGTATGGCTTTGATAGTGGTGGCAAAGCAGTCATCTTAATTTCTTTGAACAAAGGAGCTGATGACCAAGATATCCCTAGGCTCTAAACACGGATGAACAAGAACCTGAGCTATGTGATTGTGCTGCACCAAAACAGGTGGATTTTCCCGCTTATTTTTTACAGATTGTCCCGACTAACGTATGCCAAAAATTAAGACGCGAGGACTGGCGCCATGGGTAAATCTGACCCGACCGTAAATAATATAGAAATAACTTGACTGTTCAAAACGCTAGGGGCATGTGTCTTTTGTAGAGTGAAGTTCAAGGGTAGGAGGGAAGGTACAGTATGCGACAGGAAATAAGGGATGAACAAAACGAAAATATAAGGCAATATTTAAGCCTCGGGTCATACTGTATAGTAAGGCCATCATTACTTCCGACTTGACGTTTCAGTGTTACCCTAGAGTTATCCAGCGGTCAGAAGGAAAATCACTTTATCTAGCCAATCACAGGCAGCCATTCGAATCGATATATCAGGACGAATCGAGTTTCGTTCACGATGTCGCGATTTAGCGAAAGAAACTCTAGCCTAGCACACAAACGTCAAGTCGGAAGTAATGATGGCCTAACTATAAATACCCATGCGCCAGTCCACGCGGGTGAAGCGACCTGTGAGCGGTGGCAGAGATAATACTCAATTTTGCTGGCTTTATTAAATAGAGTCTGATGGCCTCTATCTTACAAGCCCCAAAATAAAACAGCAGCAACAACAACAACACGATCAGTGGCGTAACTACGGGGGGTGATCAATATGAAAATAAGAACTTCGATTAAGTTTTTAATTTTCAATAAAACCATTCTTTGGGTTGATGACAAATAATTGGGTTGTGTTAGAAAGAATGACGAAGATCAGGATTTGAATGCGGTTTGAAATGGCATGGACTCCGTCATGAGGAAAGAATTCTTGATAAAAATTAACAAATGCAAAACAATAACAATGTAATGCAGCCGAAATAAATCAGAATAGACGTCTAATTGGTAGGAAACAAAATAACCAGTGTTGGACGAAGCAAAGAGGATATAAAAAGTAGGTTGGCTCAGGCAAGGAAAGCATTTCTACAGAAAATAAATCTGTTGACATCGAATATAGAATTAGATAATATAAATTCATTTTTGAAAGCCTTTGTCTGGAGCGTGGCGCTCTATGGAAATGAAACTTGGACTGTTGGAGCAACAGAAAAGAGGAGAATGGAAGCATTTGAAATGTGGTGTTACAGGAGAATGATGAAGATCAGATGGGTAGATTGAGTAACAAATGACGAGGTATTAAGGCGAGTGGGAGAGGAGAGATGTTTGTGGCGACGGCTAATGAATTGAAGAGATAGGTTGGTAGTTCATATACTGAGACACCCTGGAATAGCAAAGTTAGTTATGGAAGGAAGGGTCGAGGACAAGAACTGTAGGGGTAGACCAAGGTTAGAATATGTTAAACAGATTGCCTCGGATGTAAGGTGTGGTAGCTATATAGAGATGAAATGATTAGCTTAGGACAGGGAGGTGTGGAGTGCTGCATCCATCCAGTCAAAATGCTGAAGACTCAACAACGTTTTAGTGTTTTTCTTTTAATTGCGTATCGTCCCAGCTCGGCTCTACGAGGGATCATTCCTCTACCATAACAAGGGCGGTGTCTGGGAGCTGAACACACGTTGTCAGTTGATACAACTGGGGAGGGTGACAGGCAACCACTAACTTGGATCTAGTTAAAGGGGGGCCAGTGAGAGATTTTGGAAGTAGAATGACATTGGGACTGTTTAAAGAAACCGTCCCGGCATGTGTATGGTGGAGAAAGTAGAAAACCACAAAATCCACTTTTAGGACGGCGGAGGTGTGATTCGAACCCACGTTCTCCCAATGCCAGTGAGGTACAAGTTAGCACGTTAGCAACACGCCCCGGCTTCGCCCGGGAACAGTTATGAATGCATTTCGTGATGAGCGCTTGTTTTTTCGATATCAGTGAACTACGACCTACTGTATATCCGTTTTACGTCTCGGCATGATGGGTTAAAATAACTGACTGGACTATTAATTATATTATCATGGAGATGTATGTGCAACGAATTCTTGTCAGACGTAATTTAAGAATGGCGAGGTGTATGAAATACAAATCCCCCTTCCAATCTAAAAACTTATAATGGGCGATGTATTGAAGATAGAGATATGCTCTCTGGACTTTTTTGTAAAACTTTTCATGCTGAACAATTCATAATAATTAAAGTCAGAGTGTATTGATATTTTAACGGTTTGCCCAGCGTAAGCTTAAAAAGCGCACGGACGCTACGATTATTTTCGACTTTTTCACTGAAATCGTTACTGCTTGGCTTCCTTTGATCATAAATAAATTATTTTCGACAGAAATCTTCCTCGAGATATCCTTTAGAGAATGGTGAAAACCGCATCAAAATCCATCCAGTGGTTCTCGAGATCACCCGTGACATCCAAGAATCGTAGACTTTGTTTTATACTAAGTAGAGATGTTCTAATGGTATCAGTTAATATTATTAATGGCTTGTTAATAATATCAGTGTAAGTAGTTTAGTAAACAGGGCTCAGGTTTCTAGCTTCCTCTTGCAGTTGTGAAGTATGCCTTAGAGCGCACGGCTACGAAGGTGTGTGAAGAAAGCTTGTATGCGGACATACTCTCGCTAACTGGAAGTGCCCACAAAGTAGTATCCGGTATGGAAATACGTAAGGGAGAAGAGGGTTATATTTGATAGGTCTTCCCTTTCTCTACCCCACACCTGCTATACTGTACCCCCTCCGCCGTGGACTAACGGTACCTGCGTGACGTCACGCGCAAGGTGCGGGCGGGCGGGATCAGTGGAGGGGGTCATGGAATGGCAGGAGGGGTGAGGGGGAAGAAGATCAAAGTAGGTCAATTCCCCCGCCACAAGAGTACCTCACTAGGTCAGTACGGCAAGCCAAAGCCTGCCTTACAGACGATTTCTAACGCCATATATTGCATATGCTTTTCTTATAACGTTTGTAAGTTGATATTAGCATATTCTGGAAAGCATCAACAGGATATTCACTTTTAACTCCATTTTTTTAAACATAGGCAGTTGCACTCCACTTAGCATAAAGCGCATGGAATGTAATAATATTGTTTATGTTCGACGATGTAGAAATGTAAATATTAGGCCTATACGTCAGAAAACTGTATCATGATGATGGTAATTATAGTACTGTTTTTATTTAAATTCTGAGACAGTTTCTCCAGCCTTCAGAGCTCATTCATTGGCCAATTAGGTAAGGATAGCTTCGCGCATGCGCTCAAAATCCAACATGTCGTGCATGAATTACATGATTTGAAAGTTCAAATTGGATATCGGATCAACCATTGTAGTTACAATCCCAAACACAAAATCAGCACGAACCTTTACGGTAACAAGAAAATACTATGACACATGCAAGAAATTTATGAATCTACGTCCAGAAGTTAGCAACACAGCATCCTTCTATGTAAATTAGCGACATGGAAAGTGCACCGTCCCATATGTTCGCGTAAATAAACTGGCGACTATGAGACAAGAAATACCACTGTACCTTAATATCCCCAACGCCAATTTCTACACAGCGCATTGCTTTCAAACTACTTCGGTGACAATATTAGTGAACGCTAGAGCTGGACGGCACTAGTCATTATGCAGGCTGTAAACAATAGGATTGCCAAGCAAAGTAAATGGTCTCTGCTTTCGAAATTCTTTGACTCACGCATGCGCTCTGTTCAGTCAGCAAAGCCAACGCGCCCTGTTCACTAACTGAAGTACTGAATCCCACATATATTTATAAATATTTATGTTAAAACATAATAATTATCGTCGAACATAAACAGTCGTATCGCCTATAATGGTAATGAAGACAGTCGTATGGAAATTATAAAACACGCTACGCTCGTTTTATAAACATACTCGTGTCTTAATTATTGCCATTATAGGCTCGTTGCATAATGTTCTATATTACGCGATTGTATAATAAGAATCCCTTCGGGCAAGCAGACTAGACCTTCCTTTTGGGGATATCAATCAATCATCCTCTAAAGGCTAGACCTTGTCACTGCAGCCACATTTGTCTCTCACTTGATGAACGTTTTAAGTCAGTTTACTGTTTAAATTGTAGTCCATGCATCACAGAATCCAGATGAGCCTTTCACGGTCTTCCTCTTCCTTTCTCCCCAGAACTTTTCCTTCCACTATGGTGGTCAGGAACTCATTATGACGTAGGGTGTGGCCAACGAATTTTACTTTCCTCTTTTCTATAGTAGTGATCAATTTTCTTGTTTCGTCTAATTCTTTGATGACCCATTCGTTAGTCTTATTCTCCGTCCAGTTTATTTTCAGCATCCTTCTCCACACCCACATTTCCGCTGCTTCCAGGCGTTGTATGTCCTGTCTCCTTAGAACCCCAGTTTCGCATCCGTATATCAAAACACTCCAGACAAATGTTTTGATAAACGATTTTCTAGTTTTAATGCTAATGTGCCTGCTTGTCAGAAGCTGTCTCTTATTGCTGAAGGTCTGTTTAGCGAGGGCGATTCTCCTTTTGATTTCTGTGGTGCACCTATTATCGTCAGTGACAATGCCTCCTAAATAGCAGAACTGACGGCACTGTTCAATGGTTTCACCATTGTTCTCAATGTTTGTTTGGATATTTTCATTGGATTTGTTGACAACTAACACTTTGGTTTTGGAGGTATTTAGTTTCAAATTTGCTTCCTTTAGCGTTGCTGACAAGACTCGCAGCATTTTACTTAGTTCCTTCTCCGAGTCTGCGGTTAATGCGGTTATCGTCAGTGGATATGGACTTTAGAATTTTCGTACATTACACCTTTAGGAGATATAGACTTGGTAATTTACGTACCATCAACCTCTAGGCCAGAGCTTTCCAAACATTTTCTCATGGCGACACCCTATTAGCACGCATCATTCTACATGCCACCCGTTTAATTGTTTTAATTATAAACATGGACTATTTTAACAAAGGATATTCATTTTAAAGAAATTTAAATTCTTCACAGTATATATAATGGTTTTCCCATTTCAACATCTATGAGGAAAATACGACTACCTTTCTCTTGACACTTGAGAAGAATTGGACCGGAACACCTAGCAAATAAAATCCTTATCTTTTAGGAAAAGAGAAAGACTCAATTACCATGGTTGAAAGAAGTTTATCAGGATCTTTAAAAAATGTGGCATTGAGGGGGAAGATATTGCAAACAGTAAAGTGTTCAGAAGGAAAATAGCGGAGGTGACGGATCTGTCCGTAGAGAAACCCAAGAGAATTCGAAGGGGGTTCTCGGACGAGGATCGATCGAGAGTGAGCCAACGAATGAAAGAGTCTTGGCGTAACAGGAAAAAACATCAACAGTCAAGGAAGTTGTATAATCGTAACCCATAGGAGGTTGAAACGATCCTATATAAATTATTATTATTATTTTCCAAGTATAATATGCTATATTAAACACCATTCTCATAGATACAAAACTTGCACCTTGATGTTCTAATTCAATGACTGCTATGGGCTTGGCGATCATTACAAATCTGCTTTATATCGGGTCGGATGCAGGACAAATTCACACGCATTTCTTCCTCTAACATTTTCAAACTTCCACGTTAACTGTTTTTGTATTAGTCATATCATAAAATGCACTTTCACTCTTTTACTTGGGTGAGGAAAATCTTGTTGAATAGAAACCCAGAAGCTGTCTAATTCTGACTCTTGGTACTTAAGTACTAAAGTCTGGTTGTTTGTAAGTTCGACCAGTTCCTCCTCTTCGATAAGTTGAAGTTCACAAGAACTGGAGGGTACAAAAGGGTTTCTTATCCAATCATATTGGCTTACATTTAGTCGTGGAAAATATCTCACGACACCCTTGATTTCAGTTGCATTACATGATTATGAACCAGTGGTGATAATCTGTAATTGTTAGTGGACGCTCTTACTTGAATATGGATTAAAATACTTAGATGGATATTTGGGCGATGTGATGTTCCTACTAGTTCAGCTTTCGTCACAAATCACTGTCCGATATGAACTTCTTTACTTTGAAGGGCTTGGATATATTGGTCATTTATCCCCGTATACAGGTCTTTCATATAAAATAAGACCGGCAAGCGGCAGTTTTGTTATTCGCTGCTGCGGTGGTCTTGGCCGAGCTTGTGGCGCACCATGGCCCCCTGCTTTAAGCGTGTGTACAATCCTGTATGAAATATTACCTTATAAAAGATGCTGGAAGTGTCGTCCTTCCTGGGTAATACAGGCATTGTATCTGGTAACCACATTCTGGCTGACGCGAGTGAGTTCTGCCACTGTAATGTTTCTGATTTTTAATTTTATGCTTTTTATTGAGCACTGAGTCACTAGTGTCAAACTTATTTTCAATTACGTGAACATGTGCTAGTGAAGGTGGCACTTCAACAGGAAATTGCTGAACAAATGCATCAGTACCCGCCCAGCCGACTCGTACTTAAAATTAGTTTTACATACAAAAATACTATATTGTAATGATAACTGTCTCATGTTAACATCCGAGGTTCAGACTGGCGACTGAAAACCTGCATGTTTATTGCATGGTCAAGTACAGTATATGCGCCTATGCGCGCGCTTTCAATACCACAGCAGGGGGCCGTGGCACGCCACAAGCTCGGCCAAGCCCACTGCAGCAGTGGATAACAAAGCCACCGCTCACCGTTCTTATTTTATATGAAAGACCCTGTACTTGCGTGTTTGTATAGCATTTGTTTGATAACTTGTGTTATTGTTCTGTCTGTAATATTGTGTGTGTATTTAAAAACTATTCTGGCTTTTGCCTGGAATAGAAATGGGAAACCACAGAAAACCACTTCCAGGATGGCTGAGGTGGGATTTCGTACCAATCTCTGCGAGGTGAGTGTACCTCGGACTAGAATAAAAATGTCTTGGCTTAGCCGGGAATCGAGCCTGGACCTCAACGGTGGTGACCAAGAACGATAGCTTATTATTATTATTATTATTATTATTATTATTATTATGGGAACAAGCAACATAAACATAATGGTGTTGAATAATAAACAAACATTGTTGAACGCTGAAAAGTGTAAAATTTATCAGGAACGGAAACGTGCGGAGAAGGAGTTAGTTAGTTATTGAGGTTTTAAGGGGCGGAACTACGAGGTCATCTTCGGAGAAGGAAGAGAATGACTTTCAACACTTTAAACTCGTCACACTATTCTATCGATGCAGTCAAGTATAAGGCATTTAAAGAATTCGAAGAAGATCAAAAGTCAGAAAGTCGTAAACATATCCAGAATTCTATGCATTTTTCGTGTGGCGGAAAAAATGTACGTTTAATTACTATTATTCTTATTCTTCTTATTATTATAATTATTACTATTGTTAAGTACTTGCGTTTACTCCCAAAGCCTTGGAGACAGAGACGTGGGTTCAGCGTCTCACCGTCTGCCGTCCGCCGTCCGCCGTCCTTTAAGCGATTTTCCTTTATTTTCCATCATTAACTACAGACAAATGCTGGGACCGTAAATTATCATCTATTAAGCGATGGCCGCTTCCTACAAACTCCTTTCCCAGTTTCGCTCATCTTAATTCATTTCGTGTTTCATAACGCCTCGGAGAAAGTTGGTGTCACTAAGGGCATCCGGGCATAAAGAACATCCGCCACATACAGTGGAAAACTGATCTCGCCTTATTTCCAAGCTCGTTAACAAGAATAATTGTTAGACTGTATGATTATTATTATTATTATTATTTTTATCGTATATATATAAAACACTAAGGTGAATGCTTCACAAACGAACGAACTATGGAGCAGGTCTCTAAAATAACTACTTTCTGCATACTGGTATGCAGATTATGGTGAGGCCCCAGTTTATCGAGGTTGGCCTTCAGCGACTTTGGTATGATTCCTGTGGAAGAGATTATGATAGGCAATACAGTGACAAATTCCTGTCGCCACAATTATCGGATCTCTTCAGCCAGAGGCATGTATTTCGTCATTTTCTCAGCATAACTGTGCTGGATATTATGCGAGTTAGGGACTGCGATGTCTTTTAGAAGATTTCTCTTCAGCACTTTATCAACAAGAATAATGTCTGGCCTGTTTGCTGATATAGGTATATCTGAGATCAATGACCTGTCACAGAGTAGCTTGTGTGTATCGTTCTCCAGAACAGCATCAGGAATATATTGATAGTAAGGCAGAACATTATTACTTAAGGAGTGCTTCTTTGCCAGGTTCAGGAGGATTATTTTGGCTACTTGGTCATGCCTCTTCAAATACAGTAGTACGTAGATGAAATTGTTGTACAGGCCCCTGTGATATGCTAGATGGTCTCCGATTCGCGATGGCATCTCCCAAATTTGTCATCTGCCGTGTCTGCCTTAATGATGTATTTTAGGCAGTTCTTTGTTGCCACTACTTGATCTTGTATCGCGATCATGAACCCCTCAGTCTCAGGAAATAGATCCGCATGGTTCGACGCATGTATGTCGACGTATTCTTGACTGAGATCATACAGATGACGACCGTGCAGTGCTTTCTGAGTCCACTGTTGAAGCTTGTTGGTTATGTGCTCTTCTGACGATTATTATTATTAGTATTATTATTACGGACAAAATTTGATATCCTGGAAATATGAATAACTTGCTGGTTTCGTGGGTATTGGCCCGACAATCAAAGAAAGAAGAACCGACCGTCCATCCCGATGGGGGGAAATAAGAGTGGAAGACCTTTCTTTAGAGCTAGCTCACATATTTCATTCCAAGGTCACCTGAATACTGACCTCCTTCAACATAGCCCTCGTTGAATAATTCAAGCACTTCGTAACAAAACTCGTTTGGGTACTTCTTGCCTTTTGAAGTGCAGTCAGTCCTACTGGATGTAGGATGGGTTTGTATCTTTTTAAGTGGTTTGGAAGGAGCATCACTTTTCAGACAAACCTGTATTTTATTTTATCTTTCCCCATGCGGACACTGGCACGCAAGTGGGATCAACAATAACACCACTAACTACTGAGGCGTGCACGTCATTGGAGTGAGTCAAGGCCACCTTGATTGCAGTGTCTAGCGTGAACTATGCGTGACCTTCGATCGGAGTGTTATTCCCATGGAGAAAAGAATAACAGGAGGTAGCAAAAGCCATTTATAGTCCGAATCACCTCGGTTGGTTGGTTCCTTAGTTTAGGGGCTGCGACAAAGCGGTCATGTAGCCTCGTGTACTTCGGGTGTGTGTAGAATCTGTCTGATAACCGGTGTTAATTGTCACGGCTGTATTAGTGTGTGTTATCTGTTTTAATTAAGTAAGGACTGCAGACAATAATTTCAAGTAGTTCCTACTTTTGCTACCAAATGCTACCGTCCACGACACCTAGCTGTGAACTTGGCAACTAGATGGAATCGCAGTCAGCACCTGGCAGCGAACGTTGGAACTAATAGAGTGTTATCAATTCTAACCTACAAATTTTGGCTCCACTCAAGTGTAAGTGGAAGGTTCTTTTTCATGCCATAAATCTATGTCATGGGACCGCCGGCTTTACCTCCCCTCCGAAGGAAGGCATACTAAGGGATTTTTAACGCTCATAAGAAATCCGACGACTTCGGCCGGGTTTGAACCCACGACCTTGGGCATAGAAGCTCAGCATGCTACCAACTACGCCACCGAACCCATCGAGTCACTTCAACTGAGTAATTAAGGGTGAACGTAGTTACGGCTGCCTTTACTTACAAAAACTTACGTTACAACTCAGAAATGTTTCTAGGTTCGTGCCGTGTCTTGTGTGGGGTTCCACCTGGAACGCCAAGCTGGCTCATCAGTGGGTTCTTGGTGTCCGTGCCCGGACCCACACAGAAGTAGCGAACTGTTTCCATTGTTTTTCGGAGTGGGGAGCCGAAAGGTTTCCCACACCCCGCGCGTGACAACCGACCAGTACTGCTGTCTCAGACATTCTGTTAGGCTACATAGTAAAAGAAACAGAATGGAGGTTTGGATGGATTGCCCTTTGAGGCTTAGCACCTGTCTGATTGCAGTTGCAATTTACCAGGCATAATCATGGATGTTAACATAGGTTGAAGGTTTGGGTTGAGTGAAGGACCAGGCGAAAACCGTATAGGCAGAAAGAAAGATTAAAACTCAGCAATTCTTCTAGGTTTGTGCCGTGTCTTGTGTGGGATTTCGCCTAGGACACCAAGCTGGCTCATCAGTGGGTTCTTGGTGTCCGTGCCCGGACCCACACAGAAGTAACGAACTGTTTCCATTGTTTTTCGGAGTGGGGAGCCGAAAGGTTTCCCACACGCCCCGCGTGACAGCGAACCAGATCTACTGCTGTCTCAGACATTCTGTTAGACTACATAGTAAAACAAACAGAATGGAGGTTTGTAAGGATTGCCCTTTGAGGCTTAGCACCTGTCTGATTGCAGTTGCAATTTACCAGGCATAATCATGGATGTTAACATAGGTTGAAGGTTTGGGTTGAGTGAAGGACCAGGGGAAAACCGCATAGGCAGAAAGAAAGATTAAAACTCAGCAATTCTTCTAGGTTTGTGCAGTGTCTTGTGTAGGGTTACGCCTAGGACACCAAGCTGGCTCATAAGCGGGTTCTTGGTGACCCCGTCCGGACCCCCAGAGCAGTAGCGATCTGCGTGCTACCTGCCTTTTTATGAAGCGCACCTGCACATCTTCACTGCGAGAACTAAAAGCTCAAGCAGCCATAACCTCCCTATAAAGGCCTCAAATACCATCAAATGTAATACAGATTGCATCCCAAAAGGCACCCAGTTAAATTGCAATTACTCTCGAGTGCGCAATAGCAAAATGTTCATTATGTAGCATTAACGTTTTATAAGGAATTGTGGAATGTCAGATTGGTTTGCAGAGTCTAGAGTTATTTTTCAAGACAGAAAATTGTTCAAGGAATTTTAATGAATAAAACAGTGAAAAGTGCGGGAATTTTTGAATTCATATTTTAGTGTCCATGTACAAAACCTTCGAATTGAGGAAGGTAAACCTGAATTACAAATTCAAACTCTGATGCAGCCATCACAGTAACGCAGGTTATCAGATAAATGTTCACACACCCAAGTACATAAGGATAAATGACCACTATATCCAAGCCCCTCAAATTAAACAAAAGGAAATATTATCTTTATGGTTCGAAGGTTACAACACCATACATGGGAAATCATTACTTTCAATTTGAAGTTTTAACTGCTACGCTATTGGTCAGAAGGGAAAATCACTCTAACTAGCCAATCACAGGTAGCCATTCATATCGAAAATCACCAACGAAACTCGATCTGTAGTTGTATATCAATATGAATGGTTAGAGTGATTTCACTTCTGACCACTAAGTAGCTTTAGCGTAGCACTTAAACGTCAGGTGTCTTCCAAGTATATGCCAAAGAAGCTATAATGATATTTCAGTGTGCCATTCTGATGAATTCACATAAAAGCAAAAGTGTAGTTCAGCTGCGAAAATCGTTTAATACTCTTGTAATTAAGGATAATTTGGATTCAAATTTCTTGTATTTAAAGACACTAGTCGATCTGTGTTGAAGATTTCCATCAAAATGTGCGTATTCCATCGTTCGAGTAATAGTAATGAATACCTACGTCACAGATGGACTATGTGCCTTTAAATATGAGATGGCATTGGGTATAATAGTCATTTCATTCTCACCCAGTAAGGGTGCGTGGGCCCTTGTAGATGGCCAAAAGAGGAGAATGAACTGGTGATGTAGTAAGAATTGGAGGTGGAAAAAGTGAAGTGTGTGAAGAAAGAGTAGGAGAGACCTATTGGCTAAGACGTAAGGAGTTAAAGAATTTTGTGGATGATTGGTGTGCGATCTAGTAGTGCTAGCGTGTGGATGACATGGTGGTTTCTTTAGGAATAGAAGAAAGGAGATGAAGTAAAAAGGAATAAAAGAGATTAAATTGACGGTTTGGAATGGAGTAATGAGAATTGAAAGCGAAAGAGAAGAGCAGAGAAAAGAGATGAAATAAATTGGAAGAAATGAGATTAAATCGATGGTTGGAAATGGAGTGTTGAGAATGTAAAGAGAAAGAGAAGAGCAGAGAAAGGAGATGAGATAAAATGGAAGAAATGAGATGAAATCGATGGTTTGAAATGGAGTGATGAGAAGTTAAAGCGAAAGAAAAGAGCACATGCTAGATGAAGGTGCGAGTTTTTTTATTTTATTTTTTATTTTAGAACAGGAGATTTGAGGTGAAAGGTAAAGGATAATTGTCGAGAAAGGAGAAACAGTAGTAGAAAAAGTAAATAAAAACAGAGAAGAAGGGTTTGAAGCAAAGTGTAGTAGTGTAAAATGGAAGGAAAAACTGAGAAAAGTAATGAAATGATGAGATGTTATTTTTAAGCGAAAAAGAAGAGCAGAGTCGAGATTCATTTATCAGCGGACGGAAGAGAATAATGAAGAGATAATAAAATATGGCTATGAAATAAGGACAATGTTTCATCAACTAAATATGAGAAAAATGAATCCAAGTGATCCTTATTCACTAGTGGATTGAAAGAGTTTTGCAACTTGACTAACCTACTCATTAATAAACGTAAGTGCGATAATGAAAGAGACTGATAACATAAAAACGATAGAGTTGTGATTTTGTTTTGTGTATGGCTTTTAGTGCCGGGAGTGTCCGAGGACATGTTCGGCTCGCCAGAGTTTGTAGCTGCTTCTATGCGGACACCCATGGGGTGAGCTACAAGTACCGTCACGTGTGGAGTGTTGTCTGGGGAGGAAAGTGTGAATGTAACGACAAGGAATTGAGAAGGTAGCGGATGTGGGCTATAGTTAAATTTAGGGACCAACCCCGGCATATGCCTGGAAGGAAGATGGGAAACCACAGAAGGCCATCTTCAAGATTGCTGGCGGGGGATTCAAACCCCTCGCCTCCTGGATGTGAGTGACTGCCTACATCCACGCCGTAACGACCACGGCTAACTCACCCGGTAGAGTTGTGGTGATGGATTAGTTAATAGTACATTATGCAACGAGCCTATAATGGCTATAATTAAGACACGAGTATTTTAAAAAAACGAGCGTATGCGAGTTTTATAATTTCCATACGAGTGTCTTAATTACCATTATAGGCGAGTTGCATACGACTGTTTATGTTCGACGATAATTAGAACTTTATTATATGTTTTAACATAAATATTCATAAATATCTGTTGAGAGTCAGCTACGGTACTTGAATTTTGTGATCGCAGAGCGAACGTTGGGTGTTATATCTCTGTCTTTCAAGATCTTTGAACGACCGACGCATGCGCTCTGTGTGCTTGCAATGCCATATGCAGCCATATGTTTACATCAGCCGTCCCTCAGTAATATTGTCACCGGTGTCATTTGAAGACAATGCGCTGTGCAGAAATTAGCGTTGGTGATTTTAAGGTACAGTGCTATTGCTTGTCTCATATTCGCCAGTTTATTTACGCGAACATATGGACGGTGCGTATTCCATGTCGGTAATTTATTATAGTTCGATGTTGTGTTTATGTCCGACATGTTGGATTTTGAGCGCATGCGCGAAGGTATCGTTACCTAATTGGTCAATGAACGAGCTCTGATTGACTGGAGAAACTGTATCATAATGGAAAACAGTGTTATAATGACCACCATTATGATACAGTTTTCTGACACGTAATAGTGAGGGTCGAACATAATAGTACATTATGCAACGAGCCTATAATGGCAATAAAGACACGAGTATGTTTATAAAACTGGCGAAGCGAGTTTTATAATTTCCATGCGACTACTTACCATTATAGACGAGTAGCATACGACTGTTTTATGTTCGACGATAATTATAAATATCTTATGTTCGAACATAAATATTCATAAATATCTGTCGAGATTTCGCCAGTTTTATGTACTGAACAGAGCGCATACATAGATCGCAGAGAATACCTTGTATTCGTACATGGCCTCCTCGAGTACCCCACTATGACACTAGCCACGCAGTGAAATTTATATAAAATAGGAGGCCATGGAAGTCAGCGCAAGTGCGATGCTATCCTCACCTAATTGGTCACACAACTGTTTCTTGAGATCTAATTGGTGGGAGAAACTGTTTCATAAAGAGAAATAGTGTTATAATGACCCTCATTATGATACAGTTTTCTGACATAATATTTACATTTCGACATCGTCGAACATAAAATTCCTGATAATCTTATACGGGATTGGCTACTTACTAACGAGGGAAATGCAGTAGTTTACGGCCATAATCGTTCATCTTCATGCAGTGCTACCATCTCTTGATACAGAAGGCTGTGACTGTATTAGCGCTAGTGTACAACTGGAACCGCTAGGTGGCTTAGTTCTGGTGAGTGTGACCACTATTAGTCTGCATCATGGCCGCCCACAACACAACGAACTTACTACGGAGGCGTGCGCGGCATTGGAGTAAGTCAAGGCCACCTTGATCGTACTGTGTAACGTACACGACGGCCTTCGTTCAGAGTGTTGTCCCCTGGCAATGCTGTTCCGTATTGTATAATAGGATAGGTGACTAACCGGGAAGTATTGCCTTGATCACGCGTAAATACAGAAATAATGTTGTTGCTGTTTCATTTGAAGGGTTTGTACATCGTGGATATATAGCCTCGTGTATTTGAATGTGTATAGAATTTGTCTGATAATCTATGTTATTGTAATGGGTGTATACGTGTGTACAGTATATTTGTAATTCAAGTGAGGATTCCCCCCAGGGTCTCACATCTAGTGGGACATGGGTTGGCAACCACGGGACCCCATCTGAGTCCGACATTGCTTCCACTTACTTATGCCGGGCTCCACGCCGTCTTCTTTCTTGTCGACCTCTCTTGGTCACCTCTTGTTCTCTTCCAACCGCGACAGTATTAGGGTATCCGAGGCCTAGGGAGTCTCTTCCTCTCCCGCCTTAATTGGTCCTTGTCTCATCTTTCCTGATACCCTCCTTCTGCGAGGGGTCAGCCTTCTTTTTCTTTTCATGTTATCTCCTGCCTTCTGCTCAAGGCCCTCAAGGAGGCTGGGTGTATGTAGCCCCACCACTTCTAGTGCACCCTGGATAGTGCTACACCCTCATAGGCTCACGGTTGGTGAGTTCGGGAGTTGGTGATCCCGAGGGATTCCTGAGCTGGGTTCGTTTTTTTTCCTTTTTCCACTGACTTTGGGACGGGCCCTCTCCTCTTTCCCTTTCCTATCTGCCTTTCATGGCTCTCCTTCCTTCCTTCTTCGAGGGTTGAGGGCATTTCTTTTCTTCCTGTCCTTTAATTGCCTTATGATTTATTTGTTTACCATTTCTTCTTCTAGTATGTAAGTCTGTAGTTAGTATTAGTTATAGTTTTCAGTCTCATATTTCACTATCACCCAAACCATAAAACAAAAATTATCATCATAATCTAGTTAGGATTGGGAAGGAGGCAGCCATGGCCTTATGTTGGGAACTATCCCAGCATTTGACTGAAGTAGAAGTGGGAAAACCACGGAATACCACGGAAAACCACTTCCGGGATGACTGAGGTGAGAATCTAACCCAGACCACCAAGTCGACAGCCAAGAATACTAGCTGCTACACCACGAGGTGGTCTAAATACGGAAATGGCATCCAGTTCATGTTTACAGTTGCTTTCTGGTGGACTTCTAGAGTTGTGCAAGCGGTATGGCCTACCGATGTTGGATGAACCGGGAATCGAACTCAAACCCCGCGGTGACTGCCAAGAATGCTAGTCACAACGCCACCAAGTGGATGGACTCCCTTTTAACTACTGAGGATTTTAGAGACCCGGGGGTGCCGGATATTTGCCCCCAAAGGAGAATTCTAACTTATGTGCACATGTCACCTATGTGGGGAGAGCTTTGCTCCCGGTACCATCTTGGAAACTGTGATGAAAGATCACAACCGATCAGCAAATTTGCTAAAGACTGATACAAATCATTGTTTTCTTATGAAATCAATAATTACATTTCGTTCTTTTCGTACACATTGTGTTTAATAATAATAATAATAATAATAATAATAATAATAATAATAATAATCATCATCATCATCATCAAAAGTTTGGTGCTTTTCAGTTGGTCAACACGATTGTACCCAAATAAGATCGATTATTTCCTAATCCTGAAAAAAATTACATGAGATTAATAAATACACTTGGATGACCAGTTTCGATCGTCAAGCGTTCATCAACAGATCCTAAGTGTACTGTAAAATTTTGTAAATAATTCATAATTAATATTTTCTAGGCTATTTGTGTACATTTAATTGACAATATTGTTAAATCGTGTATGAACTTTTTCATGAAAAGAAACATTGCATGTCGATGCAATACCATGATATTCGTCAGAATAATTAAAGACGAACCATTTATGTTTTGTTATGCTGACAGTAGATTCTGATCTATACCATTCTTCGTAGATTTTGATCCGCACTATTCTACATTTTCAGTCAATAAACTGAGTGATACGTTTTAAATATCGAATGATGGGTTGATTTATATTAAGAACAGGATGTGCTAGGAGAACCAGTAGGGCAATATTTCCAACGTTCATCCATATGCCCGAGATTAATTTTAGAGTTTTTCGAGTTCACTTTGAGCTAGTTTTTATTTGTTCTTTTACCACTGGGACTTTCTTAGTACATTCTATTATATTGTTGTGTCCTTATACCAGGTTGATCCATGTTGGTAGAATTTTTGGGGGTTTATTTCAGCCGGGTACTTCCAGATTCTACGATCCAGTTTTTCCATCGGATTTCAACATGTAAGACCATGTGGATACGGGTACAGTACCTAGCGTTAGGCCACGGCCGCCTCCTTCCCTCTTCGTTGTCTATCCCTTCCACTCTTCCCATCCCTTCATAAGGCCCCTGTTTGCTTTGCAGGTGAGGCCACCTGGGCGTGGTGCTGGTCACACACCCCAGTTGTATCCCCCAACTCGCAATCTCAAGCTCCAGGACACTGCTCTGAGTGGCGGTAGAAGTAGGTCCATGGGAAAAGCCAACCCTGGAGGGTAAACGATAGCGAGCATTATCTGATATGGACACAGTCGATGTAGTTAATTGTTGATTTGAGATCGGAGCTTTCTTATCGTACTCTCACTCAGGGCTTCAGTGTTGAACTTGCCGAGCAACACTGGGTTACAAATTACACGTTTCTCCTGCAGGAAACCACATCAGACAATAGACTATGAAATGCCGGGAGGGAAGACGTTCCGATGCAGCACACGTACCGTGCTTACTCTGCACTACATGTGATGCCACCCAAGAATGTGCTTGGCCTGACTGCGGCTGTCAGGTGAAAGCCGGAACAAGGAGACCCCATTAATGTCAGGACAAGTAGATCTCCTGGGTGGAGCCGAATGTGTCACTCCGACAACAGCTAATTATATAGTAAACTGATCAAAATACAGTACTGTATAATCTACTCATTCAGTAAGATTCCTTAAGCTCTTAACCTGGCATTCTTCTTACGCTAGTAATCTGGACTACGAAGGTTTCATAACCTTTTTTTAAATTTTCAGTTGGTCAACACACTATTTGCCCAATATGATTGAGCGGAAACATTAAAAAAATAGAATAATAATTATGGTTCTGTTGTTCTTTGCATAACATGTCTTGTTAATGTTAGAATTTAAGATTCTAACATTAATCTCTTTATTTATGAAAAACATTAATCTCGTTATTAGTCTATTTTCATCTATGAAAAAAAAATAGGCTTTTGAGATCACCTGTTGTCCGCGTGTGTGTGTGTGTGTGTGTGTCCTCCCCTAAAAATCAAAACGGCTGGAGTGATTTAAATGAAACTCGGTAAGGTCTTAGTAATAATTTGGCCGACCCCAACCGTGCCCTTCAAATTTAATTACGACTCACCAATCCAATATGGCGGCTGTGCGAAATATTTCACCGGCATTCTATATCTACGAAACTATTACTGATATCACCCTGAAATAGTGTACGCTGATAAAGGGCACTACTAGAAACTCACCTATGTGACTTTCAAAGAACTCTTACCTACAAAACGAACACCATGTTTGTAGTGATGGGGGACGAATGGTAAGGTTACATTGTTAGTAACTTATTTAAGGTGGCGCGGACTATATATAATCACCATGTTTGAAGTGATGGGGGACAAATGGTAAGGGTACATTGTTAGTAACTTATTTAAGGTGACGCGGACTATATATAATCGCCATGTTTGTAGTGATGGGGGACAATTGGTAAGGTTACATTGTTAGTAACTTATTGAAGGTGACGCGGACTATATAACACAATGTTTGTATTGATGGGGGACAACTGGTAAGGTTACATTGTTAGTGACTTATTGAAGGTGACGCGGTCTATAGTGCGTGACTTAACGCACCCACTTATGTTTTGTTTTTTGTTTTGAGTTATCTACCCCCAAGGCTGAGTTGATCCGTCGCGTCATAGGTGGTGTGGCTGTAGGAAGTAAGGACTGATCACAGGAAGTTACTAGACGAACCGTTGCGATGCACTTGAGCCGGCTTCACTTTCGGATGCGCTCTCTTTGAATCGTGGCTCGTAAGCTGGAGGTGGAAGGTGTGTGAGAGAGAGGGGAGATCCAGCAGGTGTCTGTCTGCGCGCGTGGAGATCAAGAGCGGGGAGGGGATATAAGTAGGAAAGAAGGGGAAACTTGACTTGATTTCTGGGTCGCTTAGAAAATATTGGTGTAATGCTCAGCTCCGGTTTCCAGTAGACTAGAAGGTACGGTGTGGTGTAGTTGTTTCCGTGTTGTGAAGTGATTATTGTTTATGCGTGAGAAAGTCCCATGTGTGCCCGGAGAAGTAAATACAGCATAAGACCGCACAGGAGTTAAACTTTTCTCAGGTAGGCCTAAGCCATTCCACAACCTTACATAAATTTTGGTGAAAAGGAAAATAATAACAAAATTCCATTTTAACAAAAAAATAAAATAATACCAATATTTTTGTACAGTAGCTTAAAAAATCAAAATTGTAGTAATGCAGTGTATTTTGAACATTGGTGTTCTAAGGAGAGATAGATCGATACCGCTTTTATTTCATAAAACAAAAGTATGTACAGTATAAACACGAATTCTAATTTTAAACTTAGAAAAATGGAAACACAAAATCAACAACTGTAAAAATTAGTGATAAACTTAAGAAAATAAAATCTTATATTAATTAATATTCTTTGATAAAAGCGAAGCTCACATTTGTATTCTTTGATAAAATGTTACATTAAGAACTAATTTGTATTATTTGACCAAAAAGGAAGTTATATTTAGAAATAATTTGTAATCTTTGATCAAAAAAGTAAGTCATATTTAGAAATAATTTGTAATCTTTGATCAAAAGAGGAAGTTATATTTAGAAATAATTTGTAATCTTTGATCAAAAAAGGAAGTCATATTTATAAATAATTTGTATTCTTTGATCAAAAGAGGAAGTCATATTTAGAAATAATTTGTAATCTTTGATCTAAAAAGGAAGTCATATTTAGAAATAATTTGAAATCTTTGATCAAAAGAGGAAGTCACATCTAGAAATAATTTGAATTCTTTGATCAAAAACAAACAAAAAAGTTATTTTACAACTAATTTGTATTTTTTGACCAAAAAAGGAAATCATACTTAGAAATACAGTAATTTGTAATCTTTAATTTTAAAAAATGCTTTTAGAACTAAATGTATTCTTTGATCAAAATGAGAGTCACATTTAGAAATAATTTCTATTCTTTGATCAAGAAAAAAGGAAGTCACGTAAATAATTTGAATTCTTTGATCAAAAAAGTTACATTTAGAATTAATTTGTATTCTTTGATCAAAAAGGAAACCAATTTAGAATTAATGTATATTCCTTGCTAAAAAAGGAAGTCATTTTAGATCTAATTTTTATTCTTTGATCAAGAAAGGAAGCCACATTTAGAACTAATTTGTATTCTTTGATCGAAAAAGCGTTGATTAAAAGAAGAGAGTCACATTTAGAAATAATTTGTATTCTTTGATGAAAACAAAAAGGAAAAGAAAGTTACAGTTAGAAATAATTTGTAGCTTCCAGAAGTTTACCATAATTTGTTCTTCAACGTCTTGCTTTTACGTAATTTGACTAATTATATACAATCACATTAGAAAATATTTCCGAGTTTTTAAAATGATTTTTGTGACTTTTAGACCATTAAAATGAAAATATTTCTGTTTATAAAAATGTTACTCATGAGTAAAGAGCGAATCTTAAAATTCACTTATATTAAAATGATCGATAAAATACCATTTAATTCTTGATTTTTTTTTAATGAAAAACATTTCCCCCAAATATTCGACCCAACTGAACTCGAATCTACTGCAGCTGATTTATGAACATTAACTGTGTTATTATGGCCTCTCCCTTCAAACTTTCAAGTTCAGTTTCATTTGTGTTCATTTAGATTCCAAGAATTAGATTTTCACGACCGCTATTATGACAAATGAAGACTTCCAGCTATTAGCTTGCGTAATGCAGGGAGTGTGCCAGCCACATTTCAACCTGCTATAGAAATATTCTATTGAATCGTGGCATATACATTTTTGAATAAATTTATTCCAGTAGAAATAATTTCTGAAATGTATAAAATAACTCAATATTAGACTAAGTTAACCCAAAATGAGATAACAATTTTTAAATTCATGACTAAAAGCCTTCTTGCATGAAATATTTCAAATTCAAATTTAACACACACAAAAAAAGAACATGGCGATCAAATTAGATGCGTGTTGTAAAATCCAAGAATTGGATTTTCACGACCGCTATAATGACAAATGAAGACTTCCAGCTATTAGGTTGCATAATGCAGAGATTGTGCCAGCCACATATCAACCTGCTATAGAAATATTCTATTGAATCGTGGCATATACATTTTTGAATAAATTTATTCCAGTAGAAATAATTTCTGAAATGTCTAAAATAACTCAATATTAGACAAACTTAACCCAAAATGGGATAATATTTTTTAAAATCATGACTAAAAGCCTTCTTGCATGAAATATTTCAAATTCAAATTAAATAAAACGAACATGGCGACAAAATGTAATGCGTGTTCTTAATAGACCTATACAATTTGAAAAAAGTAAATGAATCCATGAATTTATGAATTATGCGTAAGTAACAAGTAGCATTTATCGTAGCAATGACACATACAAAAAGATCCAAAATAAATCATGTACTGTATCAATATGACTGGCTTTCACTTCCGAGGCTGTTGGCACATGATTCATGGCTTACGGACTGTGACAGGGGGATGATATACAAAACAACACCAAATGGTTTATTTAGTGCATGATACAAGCTTTTAACGTGATGGACGACGACGGAAATGTAAACATAGAACAGCTGAAGAAGAAAGCTCGTTCGATCTACAGTGACGTCATAAATGAGCTCAGTTATATGGCTAAGAAGAGCAATGAAGGGTCTGATCCTTGTGAGTGAGCATTCCTATTTATAACTTCAGGTTATAAGACACTAATGGGGAATATGGATATGCAAGAAATGATTACTACGGTTCATAACATGAGTGGAGAACTTCTGGTGAACTCTTTAAGTGGACGTTTTATGAAAAGTGACAAATATTTTATTTCATTCAGAGATGTAAAACTAATGATACATACTGTAGGTCATTTGTTCGCCAATAAATAAGAATTCTGAAAAAGAAGGAGATAAAATTGTGTGTTACACACTTAAATAAAAAATCCTAATGTATAAAACTCACCATATTACGCTTTTATCTTCCCGTTAAGAAAGTGTTCTTCATTTAAACGATCAGAACTAATAAACAAAATCACAGACTGATGACATACATTGATTTAAAACAAAAGAGCAACGACTCCCACATCCTTTAAAACGTACTTCTAGATCAACTTGTCTTGTCAGGCACATACGAGGCACGTCCAGAAAGTAAGTTCCGTTTGGTAATAAAATTAAATTGTGTACAGATACAGAAAAAATATTTATTGCACAACAATCTACACCTCTTAAACTACTTTTCCACATAACTGCCGAACTTTTGCAGGCATTTGTCATAGCGTGGCACAAGTTTTTGGATACCTTCTTCATAGAAGTTTGCCGTGGACCCGTAAACGAGAGTGAAGACTCCCCTGTAAGATATCCTATCGTTTGGCCACCACTGTTAGCAAATTGCTCATGTGGTCAGGAGAACTCCTAAACATACGCAGTTCTCCTGGTAAGCACGCAATTTGCCTAACAGTGGTGGCCTAACAGTAGGATATCTTACAGGGGAGTCTTCACTCTCGTTTACGGGTCCACGGCAAACTTCTATGAAGAAGGTATCCAAAAACTTGTGCCACGCTATGACAAATGCCTGCAAAAGTTCGGCAGTTATGTGGAAAAGTAGTTTAAGAGGTGTAGATTGTTGTGCAATAAATATTTTTTCTGTATCTGTACATAATTTAATTTTATTAGCAAACGGAACTTACTGTCTGGACGTGCCTCGTATTTAACACAGTTGGCCAAACCCATTTCAGTGCAGTTAATAGTTTTCGTTTATTCTTTGAAATGACGGAGAAGTGCTCTGAAATATCTTCATTGCTTCTTTGGCCTTGTTATGCTCCAGTTGTTCAATAAAACATTTATTATCAAAGAGTTTTATTGGACAAATGAAACAGTGTATTTCAGAGCTGAAATTATCGTTCTCCGCAATAGATGAAGCTGTTACTGTATATTGTGTGTTTATAATCAAGCACCTTAGCTCCATTTATCACTCCGCGGCGTATCCGTGCGTGTTAAATCACTAACCACGACTGTGATGTGGAGGTGCAGCAAATCCGCAGATCAAAGGTTCGAATCCCAGTATTGACAGCAGATATCCTCCAGACAAATGCCGGAATACTACCCCATTCCCAACCCCTATAATTATAGTTACATACACTACTACAGTCACAACAAACACACGGGTTATCATGCAAATTGAACACATACCCAAGCACACGGAGCTGATGACCAAAATATCCCAAGTCACTAAAACTAATTAAAAACAAATTCTGTAATAGAACAGCTTCATCCATAGTAAACAACGAAACTTTCAGCTCGAAAATACTATGTTTCATCTCTCCATATTGAAGTTCTTTGGTAACAAATTTAGTCTATTATTAAACATAACAAGGTCAAAGAAGCCATGAAGATATTTCAGTGCACTGTTATGATGAATGTACATAAAATCAAGCAGGCCTACAGGTATACTCTGTGAGCTGCCAGAATGGGATTGACATTTGGCCGGAAAATCCACGTCAGTCATCACCCCTCTGCCTCTTGACCAATCCAAGTTCGCATAGTTGATGTCATAATACTCTGCGTTGCAATATTACAGCCCACGTGTTTCAGTGCCTGGTCAGCTCTATCTCTGGCTTGTACAGTTTGGCAATCTCGTTCTCAGACCACATGGCGAGAGGAGAACTGTCAATCCTATTCTGGCAGCTCACAGAGTTATAGGTGCGATACGACAGCATTGTTTAGATAGACCTATGTGATTGGCTGAGATCATGGATATTTCGATGTTCTTATATCGGATGTTAGGGCCAGCAGAAAGTATGTCGATGTTTTGAAACTAAATCCAAGAATAAAAGAAAGCCAGGAATAAACAGAAAGTGGCACATATTATACATCTACAAATAGTCTACTCAAAGTTCTAGTCTAAAATACTTCAATACATGGTCAAGAGGCGGCTTCGGTGGCGTAGTTGGTAGCATGCTGAGCTTCTATGCCCAAGATCGCGGGTTCAAATCCGGCCGAAGTCGTCGGATTTTTTAAAAGCGTTAAAAATCCCTCAGTATGCCTTCCTTCGGAGGGGAAGAAAAGCCGGCGGTCCCATTGTAACGATTCAATCCCATATCTGTTATATTTAAAGGGTTATTCATTTATAATTATCATATTTATTATTCTTATTAATTAGTACATCAATGAGATGATTTTTATATCAGATAATTGTAAGCGGTTTTTATTATTATAGTCAGAAATATTTTTATTAACAATTATTTGTAAAGAGACGAAGTAATATATATATTGCAACAAGATTTGCCAATAAGGATCAACCCAATGCGTCACAAACTGAACGACGTAGTAATAATTTCACCACGGCAAACTGCGTCATTTTCCTGAGATACTAAGAAACCCACTATGGTGTAACCAACACGCCATTTTCTACGGTACGTACGCGTCTAAAGATTACAAATTGTGGTGCAATTAGCCCTCGTGAGAGAATGAACACTGAAGAAAGGGAAGCTTACTGGAGGGGAGACCGTCGAAGACCACGTGACAAGGAAGTCATTAGTACCTGCGACTCCGACAAAAGACGCATTCATCAATAGCTATCAATGAAGGGAGGAAGTGGTAACCTTGCTCTAGGGGTCTTAATGAACTGAGCAAACAGAGTTGGCACAGTACGATGTCCTGCCGAAATCTATATCAATACATAATGGGTTATATCCCTGATCAAGAGTCTTTCTACAGATGGCAACGTATTTAATGAGGATATTTCATAGTAATTGAGATATCACATCATTTTTTTAAACATAAGCGACGTAACATCGAGATCATCGATCATTTCTTAAATATGACGAATCTTCAAATGGGTGAGCAAACAATTAAATAAAACTATCGTCTCTATTATAATTTAACTTCAATTAACTTTCAATTCATTTTAAATGTTCAGTTCCTTTTAAATTAATTGCCGCATTGAGTAATTTTAAATTCAATTGTGTGACTATCACTATTCTGTTTTATTAATATTTTGTTCTTGAGTCAATAAATTCATTTTCTTTAACGTAATGCCTATTTCTTTCATAGTGGTTAGTAAATACTATAGGCAAAATCAATCATACTCCTTAAATAAGTACTGAATGGTTAGTCAACTCAGTTACACTACGGCCCGGGTAAGTGGTCTCGAACTCTACTGCTGATAGCCGAGGATATATTTATAAATTTCGATCCACTGTCTTAAATAGGAATCTGGCGCTCAACAACAACTTATTATATTATACTATCGCAGGTAAGGTCACACCACAGTGTATATTATTTATTCTTATTATGTTTGTTAAATTGAACCACAATAGTCATCACCACCACGAATATACTCATTAAAAATGTTACATTTGGCGCCACAAAGTAGGACACGAAAACCATTCGGTATTTAGGAGAGGAGTGTATAATTTCAGTGCAAATTGTCAGTGCTTTTGGGGGACAGTGAAGTGACGTGAATTTTGGAAGGGAATTGTATTAAATATATTGCATAATGTTTTCAAAAGATCGTGTAGATTGGTTCATGAGGGAGATGAGAATGCTTAGTCAGGAGATGAAAGAAGATATGAATAGACATAATCAGGAGATGAGGAAGACGTTTGATAAATTAGATAGAGAACATCAAGAGTGGATGGAGAACTCAGTTAGAGAACGTCAGAAGACAGCCTGTAAGGAAACTGTAATTGAAATCAGATTAAAGTCAGACGAGATTTTAGGTGAAAGTAGATTGGAGGTAGAAGAAATTGTAGTTGAAAACAGATTAGAGTCAGTGGAGATTGTAGATGAAAGCAGATTGGAATCGGAGAAGATCTTTGGTGAGGAACGGCAAGTAGCGGAGATTTTAGGTGAAATCAGATTAGAGTCAGACGAGATTTTAGGTGAAAGTAGATTGGAGGTAGAAGAAATTGTATTTGAAAACAGATTAGAGTCAGTGGAGGTTGTAGATGAAAGCAGATTGGAGTCAGAAGAAATTGTAGTTGAAAACAGATCTGAATCAGAGGAAATGTTAGGTGAAAGCAGATTGGAGGTAGAGGAGATTTTAGGTGAAAGTAGATTAGAGGTGGTAGAGACTTCAGGGGATACTGAAGTAGAATCAATGAAAACAGCCTGCAAGGAGACTATAATTGAAAGTAGATTGGAGTCAAAGGAGATTGTAGGTGAAAGCAGATTAGAGTCAGAGGAGATTTTAGATGAAAGCAGGATAGCTGTAGAAGAAATTATAGGTGATGAACAGCAGTTAGCGGTTATAATAGGAGAAAACATAGTAGAGTTGGTAGAGATGCTAGACATAGATGAAAGTAGCTTAGGTAAGGAACAGCAATCAGCGGAGATGATAGATGAAAGCAGGACAGCTATAGAATGTAGTGAAAAAGAAGTGGAAAAGATGAGAGAAAAGATAGGGATAGAAGTAGGTAAGATAAAGAAAGTACTAAGCACCCAAGAGATTAAGATGCAGACAATCATAGATAAATTAGATAGGCAAACTAGGGAAGAATTTAGTCCTGAGATAGAGGAAGTTAATATGAAATTATTAGAGGCAGAGAAGCGCGCGTCAAGTAATAGTCAGAAGAACATAATTAGTAAACAGGTTAAGAGGAGGAGAGAGATAGATAAGAGCAGAAGCAATAGTCCACGGCTTAAGAGAGCATTAAGTGATAGTAACGGAGAAATGAAAATGAAACCTAAAGGTAGATATTTTAGAAATAAAATGAAAGAGAAGAGAATTAAGTTGTTAGAGGAAAAAGAAATCAGAATGAAAGAGAGAAAGAAAGCATATGATGTGCAGAGGCGTACTGAATTAGCCAGACTTGGGGAAGTGAGAGGGAGAAAGCCGAAGTACTGTGTTACTATGGATGAATGTAGTACAGAGGAAGTAGAAACTAATGTAACACGGAAGGAAGAATGTGGAATTCTAGTTAAAGATAGAATTGAAGATGAATGTGGTAAGAACTGTGAAATGCCAGAGAACGTAGTGATGTAAATTTGTATTACCGATAGTTACTGTTCCGTATGACTTAAATATTAAATAGAGAAGTTTAGTATGATTTAACAGAGGTAGATGAGAAACCTGATGTGTGTAATTTTAATTCAGTCGTGAAGTTAGGATGGTAAGGGGCGCGTAGTGCCTACGCTTATTGATTTAGATTGACTAAAATCATTTAATTTGGAAGACAGAGGTTGTCGTGCTATTGAGCAATTAAGGTAAGTTGAATGTGGGTCCTTAAACTGCAGGTAAGTTGGATGAAATGAGAATTAAATTTAAAAAGTAGGAAGGTTATTACAAAAGTAAGTAATCGAAAGAAAGTAATAATTATTATGGCAACCATAATTATGAATATAATGGTAATGAAGATTTAATTCAAAAGTGAGTGAAGATAAGATGATACAGTGGTAATAAAACGAAAGAGTTGAAGAATTAGGTATTGATTTAATAAAGAAGTTTCATTTTGAGGACAGCGAGATTATCAGAGGATATATTTTGAGAAATTTATAAGTGGTTTAGAATTGTTAATGGTAATGCGTTGTATGAATTAACCAACATCGGGTTGAAATAAGGAAGTAGTAATTAATTAGGACATCTGGTACTTGTTGACAGATATGTGTGTGTATGTGTGTATTTTCACGTAAATGGACGTGAGTTTGAAGAAGTAAGCCAACGAAGGTAATGCCGTTGAGCAATGTGGTTTTTAAGTTTTGGTAAGATGCCAAATGAAGTTGTTTTTTGAGGAAGTTTTTGGTAAGATGCCAAATGAAGTAGGTTGGAGGAAGTTTTTGGTAAGATGAAGTAGGTCAGCGAGGTATATTCCGTTGAGCAATAATTATTTTTTTATGGTATCTACGGGACTACGTGAAGTTAATAAGGGAGTTTTTTTTTAAAGTATATATGGATGTATGCACACAAGGTAATAAGAGATTACAAAGGTAAGATTGTCCAAGTTTTTGTTACAGTTACGCACGTTTTAAAGATATTACAAGGCTTGTTATCGAGCTAAACCACTTTGTAGTAAAAAGTTCCTGATGATTAATAACGAATTAATTATGTGGTAGATTGTTGTCCTACACAGGTAAAAGTAAAGATAATAATTATAATTAGATGGTTGGCATAATATTTTCTAGAATTGAAAGGAATTTGTTATAATTCGAAGTTTTGAGGATTTTAAAAGTAAATCATTTTTTTTAGTAGACGAGAAATTAAAGTTTTATTTATGTCATACGGAGTTAGTAAAGAGAAGTTTATATTTTGAAGACAAGAATAAGTTAGTAAGATAAGTGTATACCTAAGGGGTAATAATGAAGTTTCAATTAAAGGCAGGTGTAAGTTACGCATTTAATTTGATAGAGAAGAAAGTATCTGAACTGTGTTAGAACTCAGGACTTGCTTTATGAAGTGATTATGGGAGAATATTTGCTAATTAAGAGTGTCGGTGTTATTGACTATCAACAGGAACACTGTCATTATTTTAGGAAGACAATAATTAGGAAAGCTAAGTGTGATGTTATTATTCCAAGGAATTAGTCGAAGCATGTAAGATTTTTTAGCTGAAATTTAGTGTGTTATTGGTCAGTAAGAGGTGACCTGTAACAGTAAGAAGATGTGGGATTATACCACGAATAGGGGAGGTTTTTTTTTGTATGTGACGTGTGATGTCACGATGAATTGTTGAGAGTTCTGAGAGATTCTGGTGTAGTAGGAATAAGCTATACTCCAGGCGGTCAGAACAAGTAGGAAGTGGTGTTTGGAGAACACGGTACTTAATTAAGAGTTTTGAGAGAAAACTAAAGGGGGTTTTTAGGCATTCAGCAAAAAGTCAAATCATGAATAGACTAAGTTCAAAGTATAAGAGCATTAATATTTTGTGGAACGAAATATTTATTCCGAGGAGTTTGTCATGAGTTTTTGTGAAATAGTTTAGTGATATACGTAATTCAGGTATTGAGTAGTATTTTGTCCAAGTCTTAATCATTTTGTTATGGTAGGTAAGAATGACAATACAGTAAAGTTATATCTTGACGCTAAGTTAAATTTTATAAAGTGAACGAGAAGTCAGATTTTATGTTTAGTGGTGATTTTGAAAATTCAAGTTATTGTTTTCGAGAAGTAGTGAAGAGGAATTATGGTTTTAAGAGAAGTTAAGAAGTCGTGGAGACTTAGGAAGTATTAATTTGAAAGGAGGCGGCCGTGGCCTAAGAAAGAATTAAGCCACGAAGGCAGGTGAGTAGTAACTTGGATATTTATGTGAACTGTTTAATAACTGCTTTAAGGTATTTCGATGTCATTATGTATTTGGGGAAATATTTACAGGTATGACATATGCACTGAAATTGGAATTGCCTTATGTATCTTGCTAAGTTATTTTTTTCTTCAATTATTGAAATTTTACTGCATTTGAGTAATCCCTTTATAGAGACGAAAGGGATATTATGTTGATTGTATCACCACATCGCGTGCAGTGATATGCGTGTGCAACGAAGTAATTACTTCGAAGAATGTAAAGTGAAGGGCATTATATGTATATTTTTTTTACAGTATATATATATATATAAAGAAGAATAAACATTATGAACATTTGGAAGAATGAGATGAATGAAAGTTAAAATATGAATTTTTCGTGAAGAATACATTTATATAAATTTTTTTACAACATATATAAAGAAGAATGAACATTATGAACATTTGGAAGAATGAGAAATGATAGTACAAATATGTAAAGTGAAAAGAATATATTTCTTGTATATTTTTGTGTATTGATGAAGAGTATATTGTATGTTGTCTTTTTGGGGGTTATAATATTTAAATTTATAGATTTTTTTAATGTTGGATGGGGTAAGAGAAATAATGTGAAATGTCATTTAAATTATTTATCTTAGGGGCGATTGTAACGATTCAATCCCATATCTGTTATATTTAAAGGGTTATTCATTTATAATTATCATATTTATTATTCTTATTAATTAGTACATCAATGAGATGATTTTTATATCAGATAATTGTAAGCGGTTTTTATTATTATAGTCAGAAATATTTTTATTAACAATTATTTGTAAAGAGACGAAGTAATATATATATTGCAACAAGATTTGCCAATAAGGATCAACCCAATGCGTCACAAACTGAACGACGTAGTAATAATTTCACCACGGCAAACTGCGTCATTTTCCTGAGATACTAAGAAACCCACTATGGTGTAACCAACACGCCATTTTCTACGGTACGTACGCGTCTAAAGATTACAAATTGTGGTGCAATTAGCCCTCGTGAGAGAATGAACACTGAAGAAAGGGAAGCTTACTGGAGGGGAGACCGTCGAAGACCACGTGACAAGGAAGTCATTAGTACCTGCGACTCCGACAAAAGACGCATTCATCAATAGCTATCAATGAAGGGAGGAAGTGGTAACCTTGCTCTAGGGGTCTTAATGAACTGAGCAAACAGAGTTGGCACAGTACGATGTCCTGCCGAAATCTATATCAATACATAATGGGTTATATCCCTGATCAAGAGTCTTTCTACAGATGGCAACGTATTTAATGAGGATATTTCATAGTAATTGAGATATCACATCATTTTTTTAAACATAAGCGACGTAACATCGAGATCATCGATCATTTCTTAAATATGACGAATCTTCAAATGGGTGAGCAAACAATTAAATAAAACTATCGTCTCTATTATAATTTAACTTCAATTAACTTTCAATTCATTTTAAATGTTCAGTTCCTTTTAAATTAATTGCCGCATTGAGTAATTTTAAATTCAATTGTGTGACTATCACTATTCTGTTTTATTAATATTTTGTTCTTGAGTCAATAAATTCATTTTCTTTAACGTAATGCCTATTTCTTTCATAGTGGTTAGTAAATACTATAGGCAAAATCAATCATACTCCTTAAATAAGTACTGAATGGTTAGTCAACTCAGTTACACTACGGCCCGGGTAAGTGGTCTCGAACTCTACTGCTGATAGCCGAGGATATATTTATAAATTTCGATCCACTGTCTTAAATAGGAATCTGGCGCTCAACAACAACTTATTATATTATACTATCGCAGGTAAGGTCACACCACAGTGTATATTATTTATTATTATCATGTTTGTTTTTATTGAACCACAATAGTTATTTCCACGTTAAGGACATATTAAAAATGTTACACCATGTCACAGATTTATGGCATGTTAAAGAACCATCCACTAATTACACCTGTGAAAAGCTAAATTTGTATAGGTTAAGAATGTAAACAACGCTCTTAGGTTCCTACGTTCGTTGCCAAGAGCCGACTGCGGTGACGTCTGGTAGCTAAGTTCTGAACTGGTAGTCGTCGACGGTGGCGTTCGGCGGCAAAAGTAGGAACTACTTGAAAATTGATCGTCTGCAGTCCTTACGTGAATTAAAACAGATACACACACTAATACAGCCATCACAATTAACACCGGTTATCAGACAGATTCTACACACACCCAAAGTACACGGGGCTACATGACCGCGTTGTCGCAGCCCCTAAACTTAAGAACCAACCAAGATGGTCAAGAGATGTTGCAAGGTTACCGACAATGATGCTTGCCACGGTGGGTGAGTGGTTATCATGTCGGACTACCAACCCCAAGATTGCAGGTTCGCCCCTGGCCATGGTAAGTGATTTTTGAAAGGCGACAAAAATCACGATACTCACGTCATACGTTGCTGGCATGTTAAAGAACCCATTTGAATTCAGTAGGCCGTGTTCAATGGCAAAATTAATCTCGGAATTTTCCGCCAACACAAAGTTCCTCCATTCTCTACTAGAAAGCGCTGTAGTGTCAAGGAGCTTAGATATCTAACCTCCTTGACTTTCATAGCGTTCAAAGGAACGACGAAATTCGACATGCAAGCTACCCTCTGGGTGTCAATTAACAAACCTTGCACCAGGCACCCGAGGCCATACGATATTATTATTATTACCGACAATGATGTGAATGAAACCGAGCTCTCTCGGGGCCCGTCACCCATGTGTTAAGAGTGTTAAAATCCTTCAGTATGCCTTACTTCGGAGTGGAAGTCAAGCCGTCGGGCCTATATCATAGATGTATGGCATGTAAAAGAACATTCCATTAATTACAATTATGTGAAGCTAAATTTAGGTTTGAACCCACGATCTTGCTCATAGAAATTCAGCATGCTACCAACTACGCCTCTGAAGCCTCCTAATTCCAAGTTGTTGTTGGATGTATTGTTCTAACGATATTTGAAGATCTGCTTGCTTAACCTGTTGTAATCCATTCTCTATAGCCTAAATGGCCAAAAATATCAGTCGCCTCTTCTGTAGTTTTCCGTTATATTTAATATGGTTGGTTGGTTCCTTAGTTTAGGGGCTGCGACAACGCGGTTATGTAGCCCCGTGTACTTTGGGTGTGTGTAGAATCTATCTGATAACCAGTGTTAATTGTGATGGCTAAATTAGTGTATTATCTGTTTTCAAGTAAGGACTGCAGACATTGAATTGTTTCAAGTAGTTCCTACTTTTGCCGCCAATCGCCACTGTCAACGACTACTAGTTCAGAACTTGGTAACCAGATGCCACCGCAGTCAGCTCCTGGCGACGAACGTCGGAACCTAAGAGCGGTTGTCAAATGTTAACCTATAATTTAGCATCACACAGGTGTAATTAGTGGAAGGTTCTTTAACATGCCATCAATGTATGACATGGGACCGGTGGCTTTACTTCCCCTCCGAAAGAAGGCATACTGAGGGATTTTTATCGCTCTTAAAAATCCGTCGGCTTCGGACGGATATGAACCCGCGATCTTGGGCATAAAAGCTTAGTATGCTACCCACTACGCCACCGAAAGCGCTATATTTAATATATTCGAGTATATTTCATCATTACTTAATTTTCAGAATTATATGGATCTTAGTAATTTTTTTTGGAGCAAAAATTTTAATTTTCAAATGTCGACTTTTCAAGTTTGTTAACTTTGGCAAACATTTATTTAGTCTTTATACAACTAATCCTGTGCAGACGATTCTTTGACGGCCATTCACCCCAACTTTCATTTTTATGCAGGTAGATTATCTCGCAAAATACTGAATCGATTTACTTGAATTTTTTTCACAGTAGCTTTATACGCATATTTTCTGATCTAGAATCATGGCTGAATCATTTATGTAGCATGAGAAAAAAATGGATTGCTTAGAATACAAAGATATTTTTAAATGTTCAAAGAAAAATATAATTATAAATAATAAGTTGGAAAAACTACTACCATGGTTCTAGATTAGATCACAAGCTATGAATTCTTATTTAAGTGTATTTTTAGTTTCAAATCTTCAACTTTAATATTTAGGTCGTAAATGTACTTTTTGCTTAATATTTTGTTTTTAAAAGTTTCATTATTAATTTGTAATGTTGGTAACAGTGAAATATATTCCTTATTCAGTAACTTAACTATTTTACCTTATAAACGAAGTTTCACTTACCATGGTGACACATTTTCAAAACAATACATTCAGTTGTTTGGGTGGTAGGACTGGTAGGAACATACAGTACGTAGGCAAGTTAATACGTATTTGCAATCAATTTATTACAGCCTGAAATACGGCAACCCGCTGCACTAAAGTGTTATATGAGTAGCCTGCATTAGGGCTCTCATTTCTCAGAGACTTCCAAAATGTATGGGCGATGTATCTTCAGATAGAGAGAGATATGCTCTACCGGACTTTTTCTTTTGTAGAACTTTCCATGGTGAACAATTCTTACCCTCATAGAATATAGATTTTTAACAGTTTGCCCAGCGTAAGCTTAAAAAGCTCACGGACGCCAGCATTTTTTTCGACTTTTTCACTGAAATCGTTACTGCTTGGCTTCTTTTGATCATAAATAAATTATTTTCTACATAAACCTTATTCGAGATATCCTTTATAGAATGATTAAAACGGCTTCAACATCCGTCCAGTGGTTCTTGAGATTAGCTCGGAAAAACAATGGCAGGCAGAGAAAACTGAAGATTTATTTTATACTACAGATGTATAGATTCAGTAATACAGTGCAGTTCAGTCTTGGTAATAAGTTCAGTTTGTTAATTACACTTCTCTGTTTTATGGACCATCGGAGGTTGTGAAAAATTCCACGATTAAAAGAAAGCTTTACATTCGATCAACACAAATTGTGTCCAATTACTTTAGGTGGGAAACGAGTATTTATACATCCTAACCTGAAAGAAATATCATATAAGAGGTTTATCACAAAATAACACTCTTTTATGTACCGTACAAAAATGGGGTTATTACAGTAAGTTGGATGACATGTTTCGATCATCAAGCGACCATCTTCAGATCCTGCTCAACTCAGGCTTAGTTAATGTGCGATGTTTATGAATAACACTTATTCACAAATACAGTATACAATATTGAGATTACCAAAGTTTCTAAAAATTTGTGTAGCGTGTCAATATTATTTACAGATATTATTGCTAATTCGGTTTGAAGCACTTCTATAGTTATGTTATTAATAACGTAGTTAAAGGCGGCTACGGTGGCGTAGTTGGTAGCATGCTGATCTTCTATGTCCAAGATTGCGGGTTCAAACCCGGCTGAAGTCGTCGGTTTTTTAAGTGCGTTAAAGATCCCTCAGTATGCCTTCCTTCGGAGGGGAACTAAAGCCGGTGATCCATATCATAGATTTAAGCATGTAAAAGAACCTTCCACTAATTACACTTGTGCGAAGCCAAAAATTGTAGGTTAAATTTGATAACGCTATATTAGTTCCAACGTTCACCGCCAGGTGCTGGTTGCGATGGCATCTAGTAGCCAAGTTCATAGCTAGGTGTCGTTGACGGTAGCAATTAGTAGAAAAAGTAGGAACTACTTGAAATTGATCGTCTGCAGTCCTTACCTGAATTACAGATAACACACACTAATACAGCCATCACAATTAACACCGGTTATCAGACAGATTCTACACACACCCAAAGTACACGGGGCTAAATGGCCACATTGTCGCAGCCCCTTAACTGAGGAACCAACCAACCATAGATTTAGTAATACAGCCAATGGCCATAGCAGGGCATTTCAATTGAACGCCCGCAGACTCCCCATCAAGTTCTATTTCAAGTAGTTCTGACGTTGGCTACAAGAGATGCCACGGTCACTGACACCTAGTGGCGAACGTTGGACTTCATAGAGCGTTTCTAACCAAATAACCTACACATTTAACAACACACTACCAATTGTAGTAGTCCCATAAATCTATGATATGGGCCCACCGGCTTTACTTCCCCTCCGAAGGAATCTTTCAAATCTTCAACTTTAATAGTTAGGTTTTAAGAATGCATTAATTATTGTTATGTTGGTAACAGTGAAGGATATTGTTTTTTCAGTAACGTAACATGTATCCTCCGTTGCGTAGTGGTCAGCATGATTAGCTGCCACCCCGGAGGTCCACGGTTCGAATCCCGGTTCTGCCGCGAAATTTGAAAAGTGGTATGAGGACTGGTACGGGGTCTACTCAGCCTCGGGTGGTCCTAATGAGTAGAGGGGGTTCAACTCCCACCTCAGCCATCCTCAAAGTGGTTTTCCGTGGTTTCTCACTTTGTCTTCGGGCAAATGCCGGGAAGGTGCCTACCGTAAGGCCACGGCCGCCTCCTTCCCACTTCCTTGCCCAAACCCTCCCACTCTTCCCATCGCTTCATCAGGCCCCTGTTCGCTTTGCAGGTGAGTCCGCCTGGGCGTAGTGCTGGTCACACTCCCCATTTGTATCCCCGTCCCATAGTCTCAAGCTCCAGGACACTGCCCTCAGTGGCGGTAGAGGTGGAATCCCTCGCTTAGTCCGTGCAAAGAGCCGATCCTGGAGGGTATAGCGATAACGCAAACGCACGCAGTTAATTAACTATGTCTTTTATCTTATAAATAAATTCATTTACCATCGTGATACTGAAGGATTTTAACAATCATAAAAATCCGGTGACTTCGGTCGGGATTGAGCCCGTGATCTTTGGCATAGTAGTTCACCATGCTACTGACTACGCCACTGTTTTCACGCCTAATGTAATTGAGCACAATTAAAATGGGTTGACCGACTGAAAATATTTCCTTAATAGAATTAGACAACACTGAAAGTGGCTTCCACTTCAAAAATACCACCTTCAATATTTTGGATAAATTTCGGAGCTCAATTTATATTGCAATTAAAATTCCAAGTGAAGTGTCACAACATTGCTCACTTACTAATCCCGTAGCGATGATGCTCAGTAATGTGGAACGGAACGACTTGTCTGGCTAGTGTCTTGTATGGTCGTGTTTCCAGGAATCACGCGGGAATATGAACTGGGGCAGTGGATTCACCTCGCAACGCGACGTCCGTATACACACAAGTCACTAGGCTAGATCACAGATACAGCAACAGATCTTTCTCCATTATGGTGTCATTATGTTTCATTTTAGGGGCTTGTTAAAAGAGTAGGTCGCCTGCGTAGTGTAGTGGTCACCTTGGAGGTCCGCGGTTCGATTCCCGGCTCAGTCACGAAATTTGAAAAGTGGTCCGAAGAACCTTAATATAAATTCCAATAAATTTTTTATTAATACATTCAATTATACTAATTTTATCATTATTCCAAATAACATATTACTTCTTAAATTATTCTAATTCACAAATTAAACTTTTTATAAAATCAGTAGAGGGAGTTCGATTCCTCAGCCATCCTTGAAGTGGTTTTCCGTGTTTTCCCACTTTGTCTTCGGGCAAATGCCGGGATGGTACCTATCGTCAGGCCACGGCCAGCTCCTTCCCTCTTCCTAGTCTATCCCTCCCATTCTTCCCATCCCGTCCCATCCCTCATGAGGCCCCCTGTTCGCTTTGCAGGTGAGGCCGCCTGGGCAAGGCGCTAGTCCCGCCTCCCAGTTGTATCCCCCAACCTGATGTCAAGCTCTAGGACACTACCCGTAGAGGCGGTAAAGGTCGGATCTCTCAACGAGTCCGTGGGAAAAGCCTACCTGGAGGGTAAAATAATCACGAAAAAAAGAAGAGAGTTTTTGTTACGGCTTTGGTGGCATAAACGGTAGCATGCTGAACTGCTATGCCCAAGATCGCGGGTTCAAAGCCAGCCGAAGTCGTTGGATTTTTAAGAGCATTAAAAGCCTTCTGTATGCCTTCTTTTAGAGGGGAAGTAAAGCCGGTGGGCCCATGTTATAGATTTATGGCATGAACAAGAACCTGCCACTACAATTGGCAGAGTGTAGTAAAATTTGTAGGTCATTTGGTAATAATAATAATAATAATAATAATATCGTGTGGCCTCGGTGCCAGGTGCAAACTTTGTAATTTGACGCTCAGAGGGCAGCTTGCATGTCAAATGTTGTCGTTCTTTGGAGCGCTATGAAAGTCAAGGAGGTTGGATATCTAAGCTCCTTGACACTATAGCGCTTTCTAGTAGAGAAATGAGGAACTTTGTGTTGGGAGAAAATCCCGAGATTAATTTTGCCATTATGAACACGGCCTACTGAATTCAAATGGGTTCCTAAACATGCCAACAACATATGACATGTGTGCCGTGATTTTGTTCGCCTTTCAAAAATCACTTACCGTGGCCAGGAGCTAACCTGCAAGCTTGGGGTTGGTAGTCCGACACTATAACCATTCACCCACCGTGGCAAGCGGTAATTTGGTTAGAAACGCTCTATCAAGTTCCAGCGTTCGCAGTTGGGTGTCAGTGAGGGTGACGTCTGGTAGCCAAAGTTGGAACTTCTTGAAATTGAACTTGCCCAGTTTCATTCATCTCTAATTAACTCCTCTCATGAGGTTGGCGTCAGGAAGGGCATCCGGCCATAAAAATACACCCGCCACATAGAATTTCATCGCATCTTATCCCCCACCCCGTTGGAAAGAGAATTAATAAGGGGTAGACATACATTAAAAGAGCTCTTGTTGTTTTTGATTCTTTCAGGGCTTTGCGACGTCGTGGTCATGTAGACCCGTGTACTTGGGTGTGTATAGAATTTGTCTAATAACCTGTGTAACTGTGATGTCTGTACTAGTGTGAGTACTTGGAATTGAGGTAGTATTTGGGAAGGAAGTGGCCGTGGCCTTAAGTTAAGAACCATCCTGGCATTTGCTGGAGTAGAAGTGGGGAAACCACTGAAAGCCTCTTCCAGGGTAGCTGGGTTGGGTAATCGAACCCATCTCTTCTCAGTTTGGCTTCGCCAGGTTGAGTAGATCCCGTTCCAGCCCTCATACCAGAATTAAAATTTATTGGCAGAGCCGAGTCGGGAATCGAACCCAGGGTGACAGCCAAGACTGCTAGCCGCTACACCACGAGGTGGACATGAAGATTCGAAACTCGGGGCCTATCCAGTAAAGCCACGAACATTAATGAATGGAGGGGAAATACACGGAACACCCAGTAGTCCACATTGTCGCGGTACAAGAGCAAGTATACGCTCTAGCGTCACGCCCCACTTGTGAAGAGGTTCCGAGTGGGGGCTTGACACATTACACACGGACAAACACATGTAATACACTCCTCTTCATGTAAACTGAAACACTACGAAGGAAGGTCGCTGATTGCAACATTGTTATCAGTAGCGATTCGCATCGGTGACGACTACGATTCTAGAAACTGATAATACTGTAAATAACACTCACGTAATCTTTTATTTTTCACTCTCTACGCTAGCAGAATGGAGACTGTTTGGAATAACTTACTTTGATTTTTGTTTTTTATTTATATTATTTTTTATTTATTTGGAATTCTCTTGCTGGTTTTCAGCAATTTTGACTAATTCTTATATGTTTTTGTGGACTTTTTGAGCTTTTTTGACTTTTTTGAATTTTTATTTTTGTGTTTTTTAAGATTTTTTAAAACTTTTTGAGCTTTTTCTTTTAAAAATTTTGACTAATTGGGATTGTTTGATTGTTTTTTTTTTCTTATGAAAAAATAGGCTTATGTCCGTGTGTGTGCGTGTGTATGCGTGTCCCCACCTAAGAAAATCTAAACGGCTGGAGAGATGTCAATGAAACTCGGTAAGATCATAGTACTATTTTGGCCGACCCCGACCATCCCCTTCAACTTTTATTAAATCTCACCAATCGAACATGGCGCCTGTGCGAATTATTTCACCGGCATTCTATATCTCCGAAACTATTACTGATATTACCCTGAAATTTTGTACGGTAATAAAAGGCACTACTAGACGTTCATCTGTGTGACTTTCAGAAACCTGTTAGGTACAAAACGAACATGGCGGCCAAGCGAAGTTGAAACGTTTAAATAAACTTTTCTCGCGATATAACCATCCGAACGCTGTGAAACTTGGTACAGCAAATGTATATACACATTGTAATGCAGTGATGTAAAATTTGGTTCAATTGTTTACATAATCTCAAGATGGCGGCTGTGCAAAATTTTAAAATTATTTTTTAAATTCTTGTGTCTTATTCATGCGTTCGTAGTCAACTTTTGAATAATGAACCTACGCATTAATCCTCATCTAATATTATATAACTCTATGGCCTACATATATTCAAATCCAACATGGCGACCATCCAAAATATTTGGACAGTTCTCAGTATCTACGAATCTCTTAGAGCAATCAAACTGACATTTTGTGTGTTGATAGAGGCTATAATCATACGTTCTCGTATGGGACGTTGAATAACCTGATGAGCATAGAATCCAACATGGCGGAGACGCGAAATTTAAATATTTAAATGGGCGTTTCTCCCAATGTAACCATCCGAGCGCAGTGAAACTTGGTACGGTAAATGCTTATACAAATTTTAATCCACTTGCATCTAATTTATTTCAATTATTTTCATAACTACAAGATGGTGGCTATGCAAAATTTTAAAATCTGGTTTTTATTTCTTGTATCCTAACCATGTGATTGAAGTTTGAACAATACATGTAATAGTACATAACTCTAAGGCCTATACATATAAAAATCCAACATGGCGACCATTCGATATTTTTAGACGGTTCTCAATATCTAAGAATCTATTCCAGTAATCAAACTGAAATTTTGTATGTTGATAGAGGCAATTAATATAAGTAGGATATAAGAAAATAGGCTATATAGTTCTTTACGGAACTACTTGTTGGTTTTGTGTTTATTTTCTTCTACTTTCTTTTCTTTTTTCTTTGTGTTTTATGTTTTTGTTGTGTGTTTTATGTTTTGTTTTTTGAATTTAGCATTTGCAACATTGATAGGAATAAATTGTAGAAACTCCTCATGTACCGAATTATCTTTAACGAAGTGATACAGATGTGCACATTTAAAGCAGACCGAAGTGACGTGAAAAACGTTACTGATCGTACACATTAACAGGGAAACTGATCCATGGCTAGCTACAACGCTGCGAGTCGGGTGTAGCGCATATACCAATTAAAAAACGTGATCACATTTAAAATATATTCAGGAGTAAATAAGTCTGACTTGTGGTAGTGTAAAACAGGTGATAGATCGAACAATTCAAGTAAACAAATATATCTGGAGAGGGGGGTTAAACCCTGAAAAACCTCAACCCCGTCAATACACCACTGATAATATATATAAATCTTAATCACATGTAATTTATTTCATGTTTTCTCACATAATCCAACAATTGGAATGATTATTGTGTTGACTGCAAGTCTCCGTGGCTTAGGCGGCAGCACACCGGCCTCTCACCGCAGGGTCCGTGGTTCCAATCCCGGTCATTCCATGTGAGATTTGTGCTGGACAGAGCGCAGGCAGACAGGTTTTTCTCCGGATACTCCGGTTTTCCCTGTCAATATTTCCTCTCAGCAACACTCTCCACTTTCATTTCATGTCATCTGTCATTCGTTTAATCATTGCCCCCAGAAGAGTGCGACAGGCTTCGGCAGCCGGCACAGTTCATATCCTCGCCGCTAGAGGCATCATTCATTCCCTTCCTGACCTGCTCGGTCGACTGGAAACAGGCTGTGGATTTTCATTTTATTGTGTTGACCACGGACAGCGCTGGATCATGGGGCCAAGCTCACTGCGGACTCGGTAGGCGTGGGTTCGAGTCCTACTGTCGACCGTCCTTGAAATGGTTTTCCGTGCTTTCCCCATTTTCAACTCGAGGCAAATGCTGGGACGTTACCTTCTGACAGGCCACGGCCGCTTCCTTCCACAGCCTTGCCCAGTTTCATTCTTCTTCATTAATTTAGTCTCTCATTAACTCCTCTCACGATGTTGGCGTCAGGAAGGGCATCTGACCATAAAATCCATCCACATAGGATTGCATCCCTGACTCCCTTGGAAACGGGAATTATAAGGGGTGGACATACATTTTTATGATCACCGACTGAAAGCTACAATATTAAACAAAAGTTTGATTTTTCAGTCGGTCGACACGATTGTACACAAATGAGATGGGTTATTCCATAATTATGAAAAAACTTGCGGCTTCGGTGACGTAGTTGGTAGCATGCTGAACTGCTGTACCCAAGATAGCGGGTTCAAACCTGGCCGAAGTCGCCGGATTTTTAAGAGCGTTAAAATCCTTCAGTATACCTTCCTTCGGAGAGGAAGTAAAGCCGGTGGTCCCATGTCTTAGATTTATGGCATGTAAAAGATCCTTCCACTAACTAAACTTGTGTGAAGCTAAAATTTCTTGGTTAGATTTCATTGGAACGCCTTAACAAAGTTCACCACTAGGTATCAGTGCCATCTGGTAGCGAAAGTTGTTATTACAGCACTTGAAATGAACTTGTAGCTCACCCTATGGGTGTCCGCTTGAAGCAGCTACAGCCTCTGGCGAACATGTCCTCGGACACTCCCAGCACTAAACGCCATACGATAAATAAATAATAATAATAATAATAATAATAATCAAATTCCATACACTTAGGTTCTTAAATCTATGTCTATAAGTATGGGTGATACCGACAGTTGTGGCTTCGCGGGCTAAAGCGCGGCATTAGGTCGTGGGGCCAAGCTTTCTGCTGACTCGGTAGACGCGTGGGTTCGAGCCCCACCGTCGGCTGTCCTTGAAATGGTTTTCCGTGGTTTCCCATTTTCAACACCAGGCAAATGCTGGAACAGTACCTTCTGACAGGCCACGGCCGCTTCCTTCCACATCCTTGCCCAGTTTCATTCATCTTCATCCATTCCATCTCTCATCCCGACGCCCACGAGCTTCGACTAGAAAGACCTGCACTCGGTCTCTCAGGAGGCTACACAAAAAAAAAGGATGGGTGATGATATTTACAATAGGCATATAGGCCCTATACACTTATTTAGTCATTAAACTAGGACAACTAGTGTATATATGTGATGATGATGATGATGATAATTGTCGTTTTAAGGGGCCTAACATCTAGGTTATCGGCCCCTAATGGTTTGAGTGATAGTGAAAGATGAGATGAGAATGTAAACTACAACTAACACTAACTACTGACTTACAAACTAGAAGAGGAGTTGGAAACAAAAGACAGGAGGAAAGAAAATGCCCTCAACCCTCGAAGAATGAGAATTAAGGGACTTGAAAGAAAGGAGAGCTAGGAAAGGCAGACCGTCCCGAAGGCAATGGAAGAAGGAGAAAAACCGAACCCAGCTCAGGAAGCCCTTGGGGTCGCCAACCAGACGTGAGCCCTTGAGGCTGTAGCACTATCCAGGGTGCACCATGAGTGGTGGTGGGGCTACTTACACCCTGCTTTGAGCAGAAGGCAGGAGATACAATGAAAGGAAATCAAGAGGGATCAGGAAAGATGAGACAAGGGCGGGAAAGTGAAAGACTCCCTAGGCCTCAGATACCCTAATACCGTCGGGGTGACCAAGGGAGGTCGACAGGAAATACAACAGAGAGGAGCCCGGCACAAGTAAGTGGAAGCAATGCCAGACTCAGCTGGCGTCCCTTGGTCGCCAACCCACGTCCCACAAGATGTGAGCCTCCGGGGAGGAGTCAATATATGTGATTTTTGGTTGAGATACTGATTGCGGTGATTGACCTTCAATTTTGCTTGCATAGTGGCCTGTTTGCCATCTCTTGATGAATACAGTACATTTGTCAGTTGGCACAGGCTAGAGTAAAAGGTGGCTTTTCACCGATGTCTCAGTCTCACTCATGGCTGTGATTATATGGAAGCTACTGAGGTATGGGTGGTGCTTAGTAATGGCATTCAGGGCACAGTCAGTGCCTGTGAATGCTGTGAAAGGTTCTACTCATAGGGTTAGGACTACTGTTCTGACTCAGTGAGGAAAGCAATGGCAAACTACCTCACTCCTCTTCTTGCCTAGAACGCCTCAAAATAGCGCTGTCTTGGGTTTTTGTGGGTATCGACTCACATAACGTAATGGCGGTACTTTTTGAGGATCCAACCAGCCTTCGGGCTGACTACCTAACCGACAGACAGTGTTAAATTATCGCGTTGCCACTCACTAGCCAACTGATGAGATAAGTGTCCGAGCTACGTTAGGTGTGCGTGACGTCATGTGCGACCTCTGTTATATGAACTTTGTAACTGAGGCTGTAAATTGATTTTTTGTGACTAATCGGATAAATTGATGTTGGAATGACTTTTCAAAAAGGTGTATGTTACGGATTCTTGGAAACTTTCATACTATCGCAGGCCAATTTACACCGTCTGCCACAGCATAAGAAACGTCTCATATAATTGACAATATTATTATATTTGAATTGCAACCGAATGGCCATAGCAGGGTATTTTAATTGAACGTCCGAAGGCTCCCAACAAGTACAATTTCAAGTAGTTCCAACTTTGGCTACCAGATGCCACTGTCAATAACACCTAGCCGCGAACGTTGATAGAGCGTTTCTAACTAGCCAAATATAACCTACAAATGTTGCTACACACTACCAATTGTAGTAATAATAATAATAATAATAATAATAATCATAATAATAATAATAATAATATCGTATGGCCTCGGGTGCCGGGTGCAAACTTTGTTATTTGAACCCAGAGGGCAGCTTGCATGTCGAATTTCGTTGTTCCTTGAGGCACTATGAAAGTCAAGGAGGTTAGATATCTAAGCTCCTTGAACACTATAGCGCTTTCTAGTAGAGAAATGAGGAACTTTGTGTTGGCGGAAACTTCCCAGGTTGATTTTGCCATTATGAACACGGCCTAGTGAGTTCAAATGGATTCTTTGATATGTCAACATGGTATGACATGCGTGTCGTAATTTTTGCCGCCTTTAAAAAAATCACTTACCACGGCCAGGAGCGAACCTACAAGCTTGGGGTTAGTAGACTGACCGTTAACCAGTCACCCACCATGGCAAGCTACCAATTGTAGTGGTAGGTACCCATAAATCTATGACATTGGCCCGCTGGCTTTACTTCTTCTCCGAAGGAAGGCATACTGAAAACTTTTAACGCTCTTTAATATCCGACGACTTCGGCCGGGTTTCAACCCGCGATCTTGGGCATTGAAGTTCAGCATGCTACTGACTACACCACCGAAGCCGCTATTTGGGGAGTCCGGTGCCCTGGGGTCTACCTGAGACTTGTTCTCGTTCAAAACTGTCGCTTTCAATGACATCGGACAAGCGTGAAAACTCTCAAAGATTGATCGCCACTTAAGTGGAAAATGCAGCGCATCAATACGTTTCTCATCAGGAGGAAAAATCAGTGTGATTCTTCTTCTTCTTCTTCTGGCACTACAACCCGGTGTGAGCTTTGGCCTCCCCAACCACAGATTTCCATCGATCTCGATCTTGGACAGCTGTTCTACAGGGTCGTACGTTCATTGTTTGCAAGTCCACATCCACTTCATCTTTCTATCGATTCCTTGGTCTACCAGGTTATCGTCTTCTTTCCATTCTGGCTTAATATATAATCTTTGGTGTTATTTTGTCTTCCATCCTTTCGATGTGGCCCAGCCATCGTAGTATCTGTGATTTTATATATCGAACAATGTCTTCGCTCTTGCGGATTTTATCTATTTCCCTATTAGTTCGTATCCTCCATTCTCCTCTATCCAACACAGCACCATAAATTCTCCGTATTATTTTCCTCAATCAGTGTGATAATGTGATTTGTTATTATCTGTTCAGCTTATTATGGATTGTGCACTTAGCTGTTTCAGTGATGGGTGTTCCGTTTCCATGCGACTGTCACCTCCCACTTCCTGTACTGACACACGTATCTTGACTAGTTGTGCTAGTTTAATCACTACTGCAACTAAATCTCTACTTAGTATGAAACAAAGTCCCCGATTCTTGGATGACACGGGTAATCTCGAAAACCACTAGATGGATTTTGATGCAGTTTTCACCATTCTTTAAAGGATATCTCGAGGAAGGTTTCTGTAGAAAATAAGTTATTTATGATTAAAAGAAGCCAAGCAGTAAACATTACAGTCAAAACGTCGAAAAAAAACCTGGCCTTTTTAAGCTTACGCAGGGCAAACCGTTAAAAATACCAATATACTATGAGTGTAAGAATTGTTCAGCATGAAATGTTCTACAAAAAGGTCCGCGAGAGCATATCTCTATCTTCAATACATCGCCCACTATAAGTGTTTTTACGTTTTCATCTCTTCCAACAATCTCCATTCAATTACTGAGGTGACAGTTTACGAGCTAGCTAGGGGCGAGCCGATGAACCCAGTTACAGCCTAGCTAGCGGGCGAGCTTATTACCCCTGATACAGTCAGCCGCAAACTGTCGAGTCGTGTTGAGTTAAGACTTCTGAGAAGGGTGGTTGTGTTTGGAGTTTTCCTGGAAGTGCAACTCGGCTTTTCCTCATTTCGCCTATGAAGTTTTCGTTCCGCAAAATACACAGTCAAGTTTAGATTGGACGGAAGGGGGATTTGTGTTTCATGCACCTCGCCATTCTTAAATTACGTCTGACAAGAATTCGTTGCCCATGCATCTCCATGATCATATAATTAACAGTCCAGGCAGTGATTTTAACACATCATGCCGAAACGTAAAACGGATATATGTCGTAGTTCATTGACATCGAAAAAAAAAAAGCGCTTATCACGTAATGCATTCATAACTGTTCCCGGGCGAAGCCGGGATGGGTTGCTAGTAGGTGTATATATTGTAAACACCACAACCCATACTCATAGATAGGCCTATAGATTGAATAGCCTAAGTGTTGATGATGATGATGATAATTGTTGTTTTAAGGGGCCTAACATCTAGGTTATCGGCCCCTGAGCCTAACTGTAATGGATCTGATGATGATCGCTTGACAATCGAAACTGGTCATCCTAGTGTATTTATTAATCTCATGTAAATGTTTTTAGTGACTTTTCACAGCAAGTAGCTGTATAACGTACTTACTTTTATGAAGGAACTTTCCCAACTCTAGTAATTAGAAATGAAACAAGTAGTTCCGTGAAGGACTAAATATCCTCTTTTCATATATTCTACTGGTCTTACTTAGGACAAGAGAAAATAAAACGGAGATTTTTTAAAAGAATTGCACAGGCGGCATTTCTAAGTTGTAATAAAAACCGTTAAATTAAGCGTCAGCATATTAAGGCTTCAAGATATACTGTTCGAAGTTTCACAGCGCTCGGATGAAAGGTCGCGAGAAAGTCCATTTAAATATTTACATTTTCCGTCGCCGTCATATTGATTTTGTGCTCACCAGGTTATTGAATAATCCATAGGAGAACTTAAGTTTCAGTTTGATTGCCTAATAGATTCGTAAATATTGAGAACCGTCTAAATATTTCAGATGGTCGCCATGTTGGATTGTTATATGTGTTGGCCATAGAGTTATGTACATTATATGAAGATTATTGCGTAGGTTCATTATTCAAACTTTCACTTCGATCGCATGATCAGGACACAAGAAATAAAAACTTTATTTTAACATTTGGCACAGCCGCCATCTTGAGGTAATATAAACAATTGAACTAAATTAGATGTCAGTACATTGCAATGTGTATAAACATTTGCTGTACCAAGTTTCACTGCACTCGGATGGTTAAATCGCAAGAAAAGCCTATTTAAAGGTTTTAAATTCGATTGGCCGCATTGTTCGTTTTGTATTTAACAAGTTCTTGAAAGAGACATACAGTAGATTAACTTCTAGGAGTGCCCTTTATCACCGTGTAAAATTTCAGGGTGATATCTGTTACTGTTGCGGAGGTATAGAATGCCAATGCAAAAAGTAACGAGCCGGAGGCATAATTACAGAAACCAGTACCTGTATGTTAGAGGTATTGGCCCTGGCTGTTGAGGCACTTGTCCCACTGTGACACGAGGCGGTGAATGGCTGTCTCATAAAATTCCCTGGGCTGCGATGTGAACCAGTTCCGCACGTACAGCTGGACGTCCGAGGTGATTCGTTGGCCCCGCAGAGCCCTTTTTAGGGGACGAAACATGGCGTAGTCACAAGGAGAGAGGTCTGGACTGTATGGAGGGTGGCCGAGAACCTCCCATTTGAATTTCTGCCGTGTTGGCCGTATGAGGTCGTGCAATGTCGTGGAGCGACCACGGCGGCTATGGCGTTCACTGTCACTCGGTGGTCCTGGGTAATGAGTGCATCAACCAGCTGGACGTTGACATCGGTAATGCAGGGGGGGGGGGGGGGTGCCCCAGACCGCGCATTATCGGCTAACGACACCCGTACTTCCCTGAAGCGCTTGTGTCACGCCTTGACCCTTGCAAGGGACATACAGTGTTCGCCGTACACTTGTGATATTCGGCAATGAATGTCCGGTTCCCCCTATTCCTTCCGCTGTCAGCAACCGAACAACACCTCGTTGCTCTTCGCTGACGCCTCCATGTCACTGTTTGCGATGCAACTGGCAGCATTGGACGATTGATGCATGCTGCTGCTCGCTTTGTATCGTCACGTGACGTGCACGCGTGCCCTCTAGCGACGGGCTGTGACCTTCCACGCTCTGGTCGGAACCACACCTCGTTACAAACGCCACGAATAGCCGATGTCGTCACCGGTTTGCACATTCCAGCCTCCGGCTCGTTACTTTTTGAACGCACCGTATATTTCGCGCGGCCGCCATGTTGGATTGGTGAAACGTATTAAAATTTGAAAGGCACGGTCGAGGTCGGACAAAATAGTTGGACAAACTTACCGAGGTTCATTCAAATCGCTTTAGCCGTTTAGATTTTATTAGGAGGGGGGACTACGACACACACACGGACAAAAGGTGGTCTCATAAGCCTATAAGCCATTTTTTGTTTTTCCATAAATGAAAATATACTAAAAATACCATGGAATTAATTTCAGAGCCAATTCCTTTCAGGCAAAAAGTGTCTTGTCTTGCGGAGTCGGCGTCTTTGTTGTGTTTAAACCATGTGTTTCATTGTTATTATAAACCACTAATAGAAGGATTTATCTGTGTGTTTCAGTGTGCCAGAGCTCAAAGGATGACGCGGTTGACGCACTTGTCCATCGCTGCTTGTCTACTGGGCCTCCTCCTACTACAGGTAGGTGACATGAGTGACGTGTGCAAAGGGAGGGGTGTCTGTCGCTAGCAGAAAAGGCCAACTCTATAATTGCCTCTACTTAATTAGCCAAATAGCTATATACTAGCGGACCCGTACGAGAACTCTCGCTTAATGGGTTGTGTGCGCCCCATGTGTACAGACTACCCACCCGGCCCTAGTGCTATGCAGGCTGTACGTGACACAGTTCTGCCAGGGGCTATCGTCTTGTTTATTTGTTTAAAAACACTTAATAAACAAATAAATATATTTCCGTTGACTTTTCAAGAAATGCAAGATTTTTCCTGTACTCTTGAGACTATTTGGAAGATTTTGGTACAAACCACACCTTCTAACTCCCTCTGGTTTAGGAGCTTGAGTTTTGTGAAACACACACCTTAGCGTATTATATAATAAGATTATAACTCTACAGCCCATTTTAAGGCTTCAGCCTGCTAAGTTATTATTATGTATTTAGCGTATGGATTTTAGTGCCGGGAGGACATGGTCGGCTCCCCAGAGGTTGTAGCTGTTCCAATACGGACACCCATGGGGTGAGCTAGAAGTTCCGTTCAATTTCAAGTAGTTATAACTTTCGCTACCAGATGTACTGAAACCTAGTGGTGAACGTTGGAACTTGGATAGAGCGTTTCAACGAAATCTAACCTGAACATTTAGCTTCACACAAGTTTAATTAGTGAAAGGATCTTTTACATGCCATACATCTATGATATGGGACCGCCGGTTTTTACTTCCCCTCCGAAGGAAGGCATACTGAAGGAAAAGTATAACTATAACTAACAAATATTGAAGAGTTGAACTATATCAACTAATACCGCAACTAAAGAAGTGTACATATTGTAAATATCTTCACCCATACTTTCAGACATAAACATTTTGTAGCCTAAGTGTAATGAATCTGATGATGATCGCTTGACGATCGAAACAGGTCATCCAAGTGTATTTATTAATCTCATGTAACTTGTTTTCAGAATTAGGGAATAACCCATCTCATTTGGGTACAATCGTGTTGACCGACTGAAAAGCATCGAACTTTCGAAGTTAAGTCAGTAAAGTAGATTTATGTCATGTAAAAGAACCTACCACTACATTTGGTAGTGTGTAGCAAAACTTGTATGTTATGTTTGGCTGATTAGAAACGCTCTATCAAGTTCCAACATTCGCCACTAGGTGTTAGTGATAGTAGCATCTGGTAGGCAAAGTTGGATCTACTTGAAATTGAACTTGTTGGGAGCTCACGGTCGTTCAATTAAAATAGCCAGCTATGGCCATTTGCTGCAATTCATACGTAATTATTATTATTATTATTATTATTATTATTATTATTATTATTATTATTATTAAATTCATCCATTCATCTTCATTTCCCCTTTTCTAGCTGACACTGGGTGGGGGAAAATATGGTTCCTCTCCACTTTGTTCTGTCGTTCCACCATTCCTCTTCCGACACAGTGTTCCAATCCAGGTTCCGTTTTCTAATGTTATACTTCACCGAGTCCATCCAACGCATTCTTGGTCTTCCTCGTCCTCTCTTCCCAGTCATCCGTCGTTCCAGTGCTCGTCTTGGTAGCCTTACTTAATTCATCCGTTTGACATGTCCAAACCATCTCAATCTGTTTTGCTCCAGTTTGTCATTTAGTTTCTGTACTCCCAGTTCTTTCCGTATATCTTTATTTCTCACTCTGTCCCTCCTCGTTTTCTGGACCATACTTCTCAGGAATCTCATCTCAGCTGCCTGTACTCTGCTCTCATCTCTCTTAGTCATTGTCCAAATGTCTGCAGCATATGTCATTATACTTCTCATAGAAGGGTGAGTATAGGGAAACACTTCTCAAAATACATGCTAAAATAGGCGAAATATAAAAATTATCCTTGTCATTATTATTAAATATCGTTAGAATATACACTGTTTACAAAATTTATGAATTTGCTTTCAATTCCTACTCATTTGTTTAACCTGTAAATGTACAATTATTAAATTATATTTTTACAGCTAGCAGAAGTACTGTACCCGTTCTTCGAACGGTCTTCGGTATTAATAACCAGACGTCATCAATTGAACTAATGTTGCAATGGTTAGGGGCTTGTCATTCCTTCATAAGTTCATCAGAGTGAAGTTAGTTTCTGGGTAGACTATATCACAGACACTGTTAATTTAAGAGCCTTAAAATGTGGTTTTTGGAGACCCTTTATAGACTCCCGAATTTTTTGTCTCTCATTGAGAAGCGCAACATAATATGCTTTGGTCGTCCTTCTAGGATAATTTTTATATTTCGCCTATTTTAGCATGTATTTTGAGAAGTTTTTCCTTATACTCACCCTTCTATGAGAAGTACGGTGAAGAGTTTAATAAATGATTGGTGTATTGACTTCCATGGATACTATACCTAATCTTATGCTTCAAGCATCCGAACACGAGTTATAGGCGTACATAAAGATACACAGAAAGGCAGACAGACAAATCCACTTTTTGCTTACATCCGTCAAAAAACATTCTGAAACGCCTTAAAGAAACAAAATTGGAAATTGAACAAACAAACAATCATAATAGATAGGTGTATTTAGTTTTTATATATACGAGAGCAAAGACACCTAGTGGCCACGAGGCAAACTAACTCTATTGACTATCACCCAGATGTCCAAATATGGCTATATCGAACACACAGTATCAAACAAAATCATTCTTACGATGAACCCACGGACAAATAAAATGATAAGTTAAAATGTGCTCTCAAACTAAATTCACCTAACGTGTACTTCCTGTCGTGAAAATAAAATTGAAAACCTCGAAGACGAAACGCAATACACGTCACATATAAACAGATCTTCACCGTTGTGTAAAGTCCCCATCCACAGGAAGATCCCTTTAATAAATTATAAAGGCTTGTGGTACATGTAAATTCTGGTTCTTTAACCTCCAATGGCCCAAATTTCTAATAGCCACAAAAACACTATTTAAATTCAAGAATGTTTGAAAACAGTGATGCTGTTTGGAGATATAATAGACCTTCAGTACGACATATCGTACGTGTAAGTCGTGTGAAATAATTCTAGGGTATCCCTTGACTCCCTTACGCGCATTGATGAATTTTACAGTCTAAGTTGGTTCCATGATAACCTTGTCGAGATTTCCAAACTTTCACAGAAATGTAATAAATGGAGGGGCATTGCTTCTTACAGAAATAGATGGAAAGTTGGATGTCACCTCTTGAGATACTGTTGTCATAGTTACCGGCTTGCATTCCTACATTAGTTTATTAAATGAAATTAGTTTCAGGGAATATCTCAGAAACTGCTGGTTTTAGAGCCTTAAAATGTAGTCTTTAAGCCTCCCGAGTTTTGTTTCTGACACGAAGGGGCTGAAAAGGACTTTGCCTCGTCGTTGTACGCCATAATATAATAACAATAATAATATAGGGATAGGAATATAATAGACCTGCCGAACCACACCCGCAGGTGTAAATCGCGTAAAAAATTCTAGAGTAATCCTTGACTCCCTTAAGCGCATTATATGTATTGATGCATTTTACAGCTTAATTTGGTTCCGTGATAACCTTATAGCCGTTTGCAAACTTTCACAGTAATGTAATAAATGGAATTGCATTGCTTCTTACCGAAATTAGTTTTCTGGGAATATCTCAAAAACTGTTGCTTTTAGAGCCTTAAAATGTGGTTTTCGGGGCTCTCCGAGTTTTGTTTCCCATATTGAGGGGCTGTAAATGAGCTTTGTCTCGCCCTTCTACGCCTATATCAGCCCTCTTATGAGAGGTACGGAGAAGAGTTAGCCGTTATTCGCAGTATGAGATTCTGTACTATCTGAACTCCTTTTAGTTCGTTTTCATAGGCCCCTCAGGCAATAATACCATATGATAGAACTGACTGAACTATAGCATGGTAAATGTTCTTCTTATTTTACATGTAAGGTGTTTGCATTGGCTTCTACATTTCATGTCACTATCTATAAATAGTCCCAGATATTTAACTGTATCCACTTTAGTTATTTTAGAACGGTAACAGTTCTGATTATAATTCAAACTGTGAATTTTCAGATCATTAAAATCACTTTTTAAACTGAATCTTACGAACTTTGATTTATTTATATTTAAAAATAGTTCGTTACCTTTTAGCCATATCTTTAACATTTTCAGAGCAGCAGTTGCAATTTGTCTTACATTTCCCCGTGTTCCACCTTCTGCTTTCTTTTTGTACTAAAAGTAATGCATAAGAAAGAAAATTGAATTTGCGTGTGTATATAAACCTGTAGCTTCAACTAATTATATTTTCAATTTTACTTACTTTACTTCTATCGTTGTAGCCACTAAGGTCGACCGCTAGATCTCAATTGTTTTTCTTCATGTTAGCCCACTATGCCTTTATCCTTTAGGAAGGGGATGTCTTCCATTCATCCGAGTGAATATATCTCTTGCTGGGTTTTACTTCCTCTTGATGAACCAGACGGAATTTTGTTTCAATAAGGTTCTGAGCAAGATATCTGATTCCGAAATTTCAAACTTTAACAATTCCTTATCCACTTCCACCAGCCAGAGGCATCCGCTTTAAACCTCGGAAGTATTACCCATTTAAAATTAGTTTAATGAATTTAATTTCGTCGGTGTGTAGATAAAATAATAATAACAAATCTTGAAGAGCTAAGTGGATTGGAAACTGAAAAACAAAACTGATTATATGTAGATTAAGTCTTTCTCGATCCGGAATACTATTGAAATAGCGGCTTCGGTGGCGTGTGAATCTAATTTCGCCAAATAACCGACAAACTTATTCTCATCTTGTTTATCAAAACTTTATTGTCAGCGACGTTTCGATCGGTAGATCATTTTCAAGCTACAACAAAACATCACATTATCAGAAGAAGAAGAGGAAGAAAAGAAGTAAAAAGAAAAGAAAAAAGAAGATGTACAAGTGAGACTGATAATGTGATGTTTTGTTGTAGCTTGAAAATGATCTACCGATCGAAACGTCGCTGACAATAAAGTTTTGATAAACAAGGTGAGAATAAGTTTGTCGGTTATTTGGCGAAATTAGATTCACAACAATAATTACCCATTTAAGATTTGATTGCCGCTGAGCGTGGCTGCGCCACCGTTTCTTGAGTATTGTAGCAGGAGCCCCGCGGGGTGAAACGGAGGACAGAGTGTAGTCTGCACATAAGTCAAGCATCATTGCGTCAGATAAGCGTCACATGAGCTCATGTCACCCTGGACAGTCAAACGATGACTGAAGCTACTGGAGCTGAGACATATCCTACTCGCGCAACTGTACCTGTCAACGAAGCAGGCTGACGTGTGACACAAGTAAACAAAGAATAGTTCCCATCTCGACCGCCGGCAATCAATTCGAGAAAGGGTATGATAATATGATAATAAACGATTGGAGAATCTACTGACTGGCGTTCTGAGAAGGTGGGCATAGATTGTTATTCTCCGTTTACGGATTACACTTGAGATCTTTTCAGTGTGGGAGTATATTTCTGAATTACTCCAGAGCTTGTAACCTCCATCTTTGAACTTAGGACCAAGAATTTTCCTAATGATCTTTCTTTCCTTAACTTCAAGTCTCTCGATCGGGCCAGCTGCGCGGTTTGTAAACTGCATTTTGTATTCGAACGGTCTGCAAAATTCTAATTTTACTCGAAGAATTCAGGGGCATATATAAGAGGGGGGGGGGGAGTTGTGGGGGCTCCAGCCCCTCACCCCCCCAAAAAAAAAAGAAAATAATTAAGAACGTGTTGTTTAACTAAAAGCACAAAATAATTGTAAATTATAAACAATATTAAGATTGAAATTAGACTACCTCGTAGTATAGGGGCTAGCATTCTTGGCTACCGCCCCGGCGGTCCGAATTTAATTCCCGGCTCTGCCAAGAAATTTTAATTCTGGTTTGAGGGCTGGAACGGGGTACACTCAGCCTTGTGAGGCAAAACTGAGAATTCCACAGTACGGTACGTTTGAGAAATAAATTAATTTGTAAAAAAAAAACTGTTTACCTTTCTGCTTAATAAATTGACAAATATTTAGATATTTGCCATTCATACTCCATAGACCATAATAGAAAATTCATTAAGTATAAATTTTATTTGTGTGTTGTTGTATTTTACAACTTTTTTGTATTGCCCCTAAATGTAGGCTATATAAACTTTGAATCTTATCTAAAATAATTACACAAAGTTATATGCTCTAAGATATTGGTTGATATTTCTGGGTATTTTGCGGTGACAATCCCCTGAGAATACTCACAGTTTTCCAGGATACCCAGCCCCCCTCCCTCCCGAAAAATAAATTGTATATGCGGCCCTGGAAGAAATGGAAAGGTTTGAAACAGATTCCCTGTACTTACATTGGGACCAAGCTCACAGATTATGTGAGTCAGGCAGGTGGAAAATTCTTCCTCTTTATTCATAAGTGAGAAGTCTTGCTCTACTTGGCTTGTGGGAGCACACCCTCACCTAGTTACTGAACTGTCCGTCCATAGGAAACAGAGTATGCTGGCACATTCTTTGGTCTTTCCTGTCCACCTCGCGGCGTAGTGGCTAGTACGTCATCGTAGAGATCCGGATTCGATTCTCAGCTCTGACAAGAAATATAATTCTAGTCTGAGGGCTGGAAAAGGGTACACTCAGCCTCGTGAGGAAAAACTGACAATAGGTTATCCGTCGTTTCCCACTTCTAAGGGGAATAGTGGCTTCGGTGGCGTAGTTGGTAGCATGCTGAACAGCTGTGCCCAAGGTCATGGCTTCAAACCCGGCTGAAGTCGTCGGATTTTTTTAAGAAAGTTAAAATCCTTCAGTATGCCTTCCTTCAGAGGGGAAATACAGCCGGCGGTCCTATGTCATAGATTTATGGCATTAAAAGATCCTTCCCCTAACTAAACTTGTGTGAAGCTAAATTTCTAGGTTAGATTTCGTTGGAACGCTCTATCAAAGTTTCAAACGTTCACCACTAGGTATCAGTGACATCTGGTAGCGAAAGTTGGAACTATTTGAAATTGAACGGAACTTGTAGCTCACCCCATGGGTGTCCGCTTGAAGCAGCTACAGCCTCTGGCGAGCCGAACATGTCCTCGGACACTCCCGGCACTAAAAGCCATACGATAAATAAATAAATAAATAAATAAATAAATAACAGGCACACTAACTCAGAACCTAAAATAACACAGGTTATCATACAAATTCGTCATACACCAAGTATACGGTACTGACATGACCACAATGTCCAAGCGCCTTAAGTGAACCAACAACACTTCTCTTTGTTGATGAAACCAAACAAACAGAGTTTCCTCTGCTTTTAGATTTTCAGCGGATTGCACAGTTTTCCTATTTCCTTTGTATGCTTGGTTTCATAACAAAGCGAAAGTCATGCTCCTATTTCAGGAGAAAATTTAAAATTGATGGATTGCAAATCCGCCTGATCACTGCTAAGAGAAGTTGTTTAATGAAATATTAAACGACGTACATGTTTCGGAATATCAATGATTCCATCCTCAGCGTGAAACAAGTAGTTCCGTGAAGAACTATACAGCCTATTTTCATATATCCTACTTATGTTAATTGCCACTATCAACATACACAATTTCAGTTTGATTGCTGTAATAGATTCGTAGATATTGAGAACAGACTAAATATTTCGGATGGTCGCCATGTTGGATTTTATATATGTAGGTCCTAGAGTTATGTACTGTTACATGCAGATTATTGTGAACGTGTAGTATTCAAACTTCAATCGCATAATTAGGACACAAGAAAAAACAAGGAGATTTTAAAATTTTTCACAGCTGCCATCTTGAGGTTATGGAAACAATTGAAATAAATTAGATGCCAGTGGATTAACATTCGTATAAGGATTTACTGTACCAAGTTTCACTGCACGCGGATGGTTAAATTGCGAGAAACGTCCATGTGAATATTTATAATTCGCGTCACCGCCATGTTGGATTTGTGATCACCAGGTTATTTAAAGTCCTATAGGTGAACTTAAGTTCATAGGCCCTATGAACATTAAAAAATGCAGTTCGATTGCTAAAATAGATTCGTAGATATTCAGTATCGTCTAAATATTTCGGATGGCCGCCATGTTGGATTGTTAAATGTATAGGCCATAGAGTCATGTACCATTGAAGGAAAATTATTGTGTAGGTTCATTATTCAAACTTTCACTTCGATCTCATGACTACATCACAATAAATAAAATCCTAATTTTAAAATTCGCACTGCCGCCATCTTGAGGTTATGTAAACAATTGAACTAAATTAGATACCAGTGGATTACAATGTTTATAAATATTTCCTGTGCCAGGTTTCAGTGCGCTGGGAACATTAAGTCGCGAGAAAGGTCTATTTAAAATTTTAAAATTCGCTTGGCCACCATGTTCGTTTTGTAGTTAACCGGTTTTTGAAAGACTTGTAGATGGACTTCCAGTAGTGCCCTTTATCTCCGTACAAAATTTCAGGGTTTTACCGCTAATAGTTTCAGAGATATAGAATGCCGGTGAAATATTTCGCACATCCGCCATCTTGTGATTATGTAAACAATTGAACGAAGTTAGATGTCGGTGCATTACAATGTATATGAACATATACTGTACCAAGTTTCATTGCGTTTGGTTGGTTAAATCGCGAGAAACGTCCATTTAAAAGTCGCAAATTCGCTTGGCCGCCATGTTGGTTTTGTAATTACCAGGTTTTCAAAAGTCACATAAGTGAACTTAAAGTGGTTCCTTCTATAACCATAGAAATTGTCAGGGTAATATCGGTAATAGTTTCGGAGATATTGAATGCTGGTGAAATATTTCGCACAGCCGCCATGTTGGATTGGTGAGTCGTAATAAAATTTAAGGGGCACGGTCGAGGTCGCCGGGAATAGTGCTATGAACTTTCCGAGTTTCATTGAAATCCCTCCAGCCGTTTAGATTTTATTAGGGACACACACACACACACACACACACGCACACACACACGGACAAAAGGTGATCTCATAAGCCTATTTTTTCAAAATTGAAAATAGGCTAAAAATATCATACCTTAAAACTACAGTGAGATTCTTGAGCTGAAGCGGGGCCGCAGACCGGCTGCTCAAATCTGCAGTTTTCCATTTTAAGCATCCATATTTATTTATTTATTTATCGTATGGCTTTTATTGCCGGGAGTATCCGAGGACATGTTCGGCTCGCCAGAAGCTGTAGCTGCTTCAAGCGGACACCCATAGGGTGAGCTACAAGTTCCGTTCAATTTAAAGTAGTTCCAACTTTCACTACCAGAAGTCACTGATACCTAGTGGTGTACGTTGGAACTTTGATGGAGTGTTCCAGCGAAATCAAACCTAGAAATTTAGCTTCTCATAAGTTTAGTCTGTGGAAGGATCTTTTACATGCCATAAATCCATGACATGGGACCGCTGGATTTACTTCCCCTCCGAAGGATGGCATACTGAAGGATTTTTAACGCCCTTAAAACATCCGACGACTTCAGCGGGGTTTGAACGCGCTATCTTGGGCACAGCAGTTCCGCATGCTACCAACTACGCCACCGAAGCCGCTTAAACATCCATAATTTATTGTTTAATAATCCGATATTTTCCCGGTCCCATATGCAAATGCAGGACTCAGCTGGGGCCCCATGGTCGCTACGTCACGACCCATTAGTTGTAATCCCCTGGTGGAAGGGCAATTAAGGGTGTTTGATGTGAACAGTGAAATGGAAGAGTAGTCAGTCACTGGCACGCTCCCTCTGCTCCAGTGTTATTACAGGTCGAAGTCTTACTTAAACAAGGCCTACTAAATACGTAGTAAGTTTTATTCTTTGGAGAAAATTCTTCCCCTGACACAGTGCTGCCAATATAACATATATATACTTACCATAGCCGGTATTACACTATCAAAGACATTTGTCAAATATCTTTGATAAAAGATCTTTTATCCATCTCGAAACGGGCTAAATTACGGTACAGTAATGAAAACGGAATGCCTTTATGCTAGTGAATGACTCCACATGGCAGGGAAGACGGGTTTGAGGGACGCTGAGAAATTCGAAAGAAAGATCCTCCGCAAGGTAGTGGGTCCAAAGATTGTGGACGGCCACTATAGGTTGCAAGGAAGGGAAGAACTCTACCAGGGCAATGAAAGGTTGATGGAATCGGTGAGAAAACGGAGACTCATTTCGAATGGATGAGCGGAGACTTACGAAGAGGATTTTTAGAATACTCGACAGTAGGCCTAAGGTGTCTGACAAATAGTTCTGGGAGGTGTGGAAGGATAAGTTGGACTAAAGTCGGAAGACATTTCAAACCACGCTAAGTTTAGGTCAGTTATCAAAAAATTCCAAGTATTCCACGACGAACCAAAAATGAACAGGGGTTGAATGGAAGAACGAAGACAGGCTACCAGAGAAAGAATGCGAAGATTTCGGGCGGCGAAGAAGGCTTCCAATAATGAGTAATTGTTGACTAACGTGGTCTTTAAACACCGTAAACGAATATATTATAATAAGATATAACAGTGTATGGCCTAAAGGGGAAATCCTTTATAAAAGGTGGTTTTATAAAATTCATTTTATAAAAGATATGAGCATCATGCTATCTTTGATAAAATATTCAAGCCAAAGTGGCGGATCAGCTGGAATAACACCTTAACAAAGATGCTCATATGAAATGTATGAAATGTTACATAATAAATGGTATAAAATATGTTGTTTTTTAGTCGGTTTACCCTCCAGGGATGGCTTTTACCCTCGGACTCAACGAGGAATCCCACTTTTAACACCTCCAGGGCAGTGTCCTGGAGCTTGAAATTTCGAAACGGGGGATACTACTGGGGAGGTGCGAAGAGCACCTCGCCTAGGCGGCCTCAACTGCAAAGCGAACAGGGGCCTCATGAGGGATGGGAAGAGTGGGAGGGATAGGCAAGGAAGAGTGAAGGAGGCGGCCGTGGCCTTACGTTAGATACCATCCCGGCATTTGCCTGGAAACGAAGTGGGGAAACCACGGGGGAAAAACACTTCGAGGATGGCTGAGGTGGGAATAGAACCCCCTCTACTCATTTGGACCACCCGAGGCTGAGTAGACCCCGTTCCAGTCCTCATACCACTTTCCAAATTTCGTGGCAGAGCCGGGAATCGAACCTCGGACCTCCGGGGTGGCAACTAAGCACGCTAACCACTACACCACGGACACCAAAATTTTACTCGATTAAATATATTCCTTGTCACGCCAGTGACCCATGGTTTAACTCATAGACGTTCACTTCATATTTCCGGTATTGCCACCACAGAATTACAACCATCAAAATACTGTTAAGAGAACAAGGAACTGACCTTCATCTATGTTGCTGAACTATGGTAAAATATTAAGATGTAGTTATTATATTTAGCGTATGGCTTTTAATGCCGGGAGTGCCCGAGGACATGTTCGACTCGCCAGAGGCTGTAGCTACTTCAATGCGGACACCCATGGGGTAAGCTTCATGTTCCGTTCAATTTCAAGTAGTTCCAACTTTCGCCACCAGATGTCAATGACACCTAGTGGTGAACGTTGGGACTTGGATAGAGCGCTTCAACGAAATCTAACCTACAATTTAGCTTCACGCAAGTTTAATTAGTGGAAGGTCCTTTTACATGCCATACATATATGACATGGGACCGCCGGCTTTACTCCCCTCCGAAGGAAGGCATACTGAAGGTTTTTTAACGCTCTTAAAAAATGACGACTTCGGCCGGGTTTGAACCCGTGATCTTGGGCATTGAGGTTTAGCATGCTACCGACTACGCCACCGAGATTTAGTGTAATGGTGTGTGATTGTTTTGTATGGTTGGTTGGTTGGTTCCTTAGTTTAGGGGCTGAGACAGCGCGATCATGTAGCCCCGTGTACTTTGGGTGTGTGTAGAATCTGTCTGATAACCGGTGTTAATTGTGATGACTGTATTAGTGTGTGTATCTGTTTTAATTCAAGTAAGGACCGCAGACAATAATTTCAAGTAGTTCCTACTTTCGCTACCAAATGCTAACGTCCACGACACCTAGCTGTGAACTTGGCTACTATTAGATGCCATCGCTACCAGTGCCTGGTGACGAACGTTGGAACTTAAGAGCATTAATCAAACCTAACCTACACATTTCGCTTCACACAATTTATTAGATGATAGGCCCCTTAAAACAACAATTATCATCATCATCATCATCATCATCATCATCACACTATTTTAGCTAGTGGAAGGTTCTTTCACATGCCATAAATCTATGACATGGGCCCGCCGGCTTTACTTCCCCTCCGAAGGAAGGCATACTGAGGAATTTTTAACGCTCTTAAAAAATTGGACGAGTTTGGCCGGGTTTGAACCCGCGACCTTGGGCATAGAAGCTCAGTATGCTACCAACTACGCCACCGAAGCCGCCGATTGTTTTGTATAACTTTTATAAAAGTTCAGTTTTATAAAATATTTTATAAAATTTATTTGACAAATTTCTTTGAAAGTGTAAAACCAGCCTAACACTCGTAAATTTTCGCTGCAGTTACATAACAGTAGGTCAATTACAGATGGTGTAATCATGTACAATAATAAGCAGTCCATAGAACTGTCGCAATGATCTTCAATAGGAGTTGATTTACAGGTTATGGCATGCGATATTATCTAGTTAAAACGATCAAAAAATTGGTGAACCCTAAATGACATCACAGCGACAGACACCCATTAGCTCATCCAACCTTGAAGTTATATTACAAATGTCAGTATCATTGTCTGCAAACTGGGTGACATTGAACTATGAATGGCGACTGTGAATACAACCCTGATCCAAGCCATAAATCATCATGTTTAGTAGTGATGGGGGACAAATGGTAAGGTTATATTGTTAGTAACTTATTTAAGGAGACACGGACTACATAACACCATGTTTAGTAGTGATGGGGGACAAATCGTAAGGTTACATTGTTAGTAACATATTTAAGGTGACACGGACAATATAACACCTTGTTTGTAGTGATGGGGGACAAATGGTAAGGTTACATTGTTAGTAACATATTTAAGGTGACGCGGACTATATAACACCATGTTTGTAGTGATGGGGGACAAGTGGTTAGGTTACATTGTTAGTAACTTATTTAAGGTGACACGGACAATATAACACCATGTTTGTAGTGATGGGGGACAAATGGTAAGGTTACATTGTTAGTAACTTATTTAAGGAGACACGGACTATATAACACCATGTTTGTAGTGATGGGGGACAAATGGTAAGGTTACATTGTTAGTAACTTATTTAAGGAGACACGTACTATATAACACCATGTTTGTAGTGATGGGGGGGGGGGGACAAGTGGTTAGGTTACATTGTTAGTAACTTATTTAAGGTGATGCGGACTATATAACACCATGTTTGTAGTGATGGGGGACAAATGGTAAGGTTACATTATTAGTAACTTATTTAAGGAGACACGGACAATATAACACCATGTTTGTAGTGATGGGGGACAAATGGTAAGGTTACATTGTTAGTAACTTATTTAAGGAGACACGTACTATATAACACCATGTTTGTAGTGATGGGGGGGGGGACAAGTGGTTAGGTTACATTGTTAGTAACTTATTTAAGGTGATGCGGACTATATAACACCATGTTTGTAGTGATGGGGGACAAATGGTAAGGTTACATTATTAGTAACTTATTTAAGGAGACACGGACAATATAACACCATGTTTGTAGTGATGGGGGACAAATGGTAAGGTTACATTGTTAGTAACTTATTTAAGGAGACACGTACTATATAACACCATGTTTGTAGTGGTGGGGGACAAATGGTAAGGTTACATTGTTAGTAACTTATTTAAGGAGACACGTACTATATAACACCATGTTTGTAGTGATGGGGAGGGGAGCGTGATGGCGCTGGGGCTTAGCTGCTCGCCTTTAACCCGGAGGGCCGGGGATCGAATCCCGGTGACAGTGGGGTGGAATTTTCACCTGAAAAATCACGTGGCGTCAGGAAGGACATCCGGTCTTAGATCCCCGGCTAAAGACCAAAATGAGCCTGGTTGGCTCCGGAAACCCCAATTAATTGGGAAAAGCCGAGGAAAGTTTAGTTTTGTAGTGATGGGGGATATATGGTAAGGTTGTTAGTAACTTACTTTAGGTGATACGGGATACAGCTGTAAATTACCGAATGATTCAAAAGAGATACGGGCTCAGTTGTTTTGCAAAAATACTCTTTTCCCTACTTTAATTAATTTAGAAGTTTATTAATAAGCTTATTATTCGCTGTGTGTAATGTTATGAAGCAAGAAATCAGACAGTGGCGTGTGGGTGCATGTCCCGGGATAGGGGCTACCCTCATGCTAGACAAGGGAAAGTAACTTGATTTACAAGTGAATAGAGAAATCGTTTTAATCACATTTAATAAGCTGGGCAGCATCCATGACACATCTGTCTCGTAAGAGGTACGCCCACTAGTAACTGATCCTTACGCGGAAACACGTTTTTGGACTAAAATAAGGATTTTATATATGCCACAATTTTTGATTCAAAATCATTTTATTGTCCAACTTGGTTCTGTTTTCTCCCCTAGTATCTGACAGCTATTCCTCTAAGGAATCCCGTCTGGCGATTTCTGGAATTGTGGTTTCCGAGGGACACTTGGGCTGGGTCCGTTTCTCTTTTAGATAGATTTAATTGGAAGGCTATTAGATGGCTACTATGTTACGACTTCAGGAAAGCTTTGACATATATATGCGTTTCACATCTCCCAGACCCCAAACCATCGTCAGTTACAGAACACCTCACGGGCAAGAAACATATTGCCGCAGTTTCACGCTTTCAGAAGAACAGCTTCGCGATAATTGTCGGTCATTTGTCCCTCATCAGTCCCTCGGAACCTGAAGATGTATCTCGTTGTGTATTGTAATTCTTCAGGAGTCAGTGAGGCATAGCATAAATTGCATATTGTTTATATTGTCATTAATAAACTAAAGTATAATTAAATATTTTTACTTTTTTGTCACATATTTGAGGTATTTTAATACATAAAAAATAAATATTTTCCAGATTTTTAGCACCTAAAAATGCGAGCCGTAGTCATAATATGTCTGTTTGTTCATATTTTCTTATATTCAAGATAAAAACGCTAAAGAATATGGAGTGATCGTAATTGCCCTAGTTATTTCATAGTGCATATGTTTTTGAAACGTGACGCATATTTGATCAATAATTAGTGCATTTTTGTATGCATATTTATTCATTTAATAGTGCACGAACTTCCGGGCCTTTGTCATGAGAGTAAATGAATCAATATGCATGCAAAAATGCACTAATTAGTGGTCAAATATGCACTATGAAATAACTAGGGCAATTACGATCACTCCGTATTCTTTAGCGTTTTTATCTTGAATATAAGAAAATATGATCACACGGACATATTATGACTACGGCTCGCATTTTTGCATGCTAAAAATCGGGAAAATATTTATTTTTTATGTATTAAAAATACTGAAATATGTGACAAAAAAGTAAATATATTTAATTATAATTTGGTTTATTAATGACAATATAAACAATATGCAATTTTGCTATGCCTCACTGACTCCTGAAGAATTACAATACACAACGAGATACATCTTCAGGTTGTCCATCACAAATGACCGACGATTATCGCGAATCACCTATTCTGAAGGCGCGAAACTGCGGCAATATGTTTCTTGCCCTCGAGGTGTTGTGTAACTTGAGATCGCTGTTCAGCCTTGATTGCTTTCACACATGGTTGGTAGAACAGAACGCCCCCATCAGAAGTAAAATTATCCTTAAATTCTGCAACATACTGCTGAAGAGGATAACTTGTAGTTGCTTTTACTTTAGACATCGTAGAACTGCCTTACACTTCACAGTGCCAGAAATGAACTGGATGTATGGAATAATTTTTAATATATCCCGCTCTTACGCCAAGGCATGAGCAAAATATTTTCGGAATTATAAGATGGGGCGTCTCGAATGCTAAACACGTGGAACTTTTGTAGGTTTACAACAATTCACATATTTAGTAAAATCGAAATATTTTTCTTTGCCCGGTGAAATCTACCTCCACCTTCCGACGAGTCACGAGGGATTATTTAATTGGCTTTCGGAAGACACTATAAAGCAGGCGATTTCAAATCACGATCTACGAATCTTTGAGTAGTGCAAGAGCAGCCCATCTCTCTGCTCTGAATATGCACAACAACTTGAATAAAGTAATCAAAGCAAAACATGTCATCAATTTCTCCATTACCAAGGCTCCTATTTACATGGAGATTCAGAAAAACAAAAACTTGCTGTCAGTTTCATAGGAAAAAACACTGATATTCAGTCCGAAAGACTAGACTTTATATAATTTTAAATGCTACAAATGCTACAAATGCTGCGTGAACTCAGCAAAAAAAAAAAAAAGCAAGTGCAAACCAAGGTCAAAGGAGGTAGCTGGCTGGGTGACGTCACGCTCACTGGAGCGCGCGAGGAAAGGAGAAAGCTCAAGCAGTACTATGACGTCACACACCACAGTGCATTCTCGGTACATTTCGTCCCGTCACCGTAACGTAACGCCAGACCCCAGCGAAGTCGACATAATCATTTAAAAATGATCAAATTGAATTAAACCTATAGCTAAAACCATGGTATTTGTAATAATTTCACCGCCTTGCAAAGTATATTACTGCTAGTTTCCTTAAGGATAACTAAATTAAAGCTGTGGCTAAAACCATAGATTAAATATTTGTAATAATTTCACCGCCTTGCAAAGTATTTTATTGCCAGTTTCCTAAAAGAAAAATTATATTAAAGCTGTGGCTACAACCATTGGTTAAATATTTGTAATAATTTCACCGCCTTGCAAAGTATTTTACTGCCAGTTTCCTAAAAGAAAATTAAATTAAAGCTGTGCCTAAAACCATAGGTTAAATATTCGTAATAATTCACCGCCGTGCAACGTACTAACTGCCAGTTCTCTTAAAGAAAATTAAATTGTAACTGTGGCTACAACCATAGGTTAAATATTTGTGATAACTTCACCGCCTTACAAAGTATTTTACTGCCAAATTACTAAAAGAAATTTCATATAAAACCATAGCTAAAACCATAGGTTAAATATAATTTCACCGCCTTGCAAAGTATTTTACTGCCCGTCTCCTAAAAGATAATTAAAATAAAACCATATCTAAAACCATAGGTTAAATAATTTGAATAAATTCACCGCCTTGTAAAGTATTTTACTGCCAGTCTCCTAAAAGAAAATTAAAATGAAGCCATAGCTAAAACTATCAGTTAAATATTTGTAATAATTTCACCCCTTTGCAAAGTACAGCCCATGAAGGACCTAGGCCTACCAAGCGACCGCTGCCCAGCCATTTGACCAGCAGATATTGGTGTGACGCATGGTCAGCGCATCGAGTCCCCTCAGCCGTTAATCTTGGTTTTCGTTACCGGGGCGCTGTCTCGCTGTCAGACAGCTACTCAATCGTCTTCACGAGGCTGAGTGCACCCCGTTCCAGCCCTCACGTTAGTTTCTAAAATCCCTGACGGAGCCGGGAATCGAACCCAGGTCCTCCGTATGAGAGGCAGGCGCGCTACCACAACACCACAGGCCCAGTCATTTAACTTCCAGTTTCCTTAAAGAAAATTAAATTAGAACTATGGCTAAAACTATAGGCTAAATATTTTTAATAATTTCACCGCCTTGTAAAGTATTTTACTGCCAATTTCCTAAAAGATAATTAAACCATAACTATAGCTAAAGCCATAGGCTAAATATTTGTAATAATTTCACCGCTTTGTAAAGTATTTTACTGCCAGTTTTCTAAAAGATAATTAAACCATAACTATAGCTAAAACCATAGGCTAAATATTTGTAATAATTTCACCGCCTTGTAAAGTATTTTACTGCCAGTTTCCTAAAAGATAATTAAACCATAACTATAGCTAAAACCATAGGCTAAATATTTGTAATAATTTCACCGCCTTGTAAAGTATTTTACTGCCAGTTTCCTAAAAGATAATTAAACCATAACTATAGCTAAAACCATAGGCTAAATATTTGTAATAATTTCACCGCCTTGTAAAGTGTTTTACTGCCAGTTTCCTAAAAGATAATTAAACCATAACTATAGCTAAAACCATAGGCTAAATATTTGTAATAATTTCACCGCCTTGCAAAGTATTTTACTGCCAGTTTCCTAAAAGATAATTAAACCATAACTATAGCTAAAACCATAGGCTAAAAATTTGTAATAATTTCACCGCCTTGCGAAGTATTTTACTGACATTTTCTTAAAGGATAATTAAACTATAACTATAGCTAAAACCTTAGGGTAAATATTTGTAATAATTTCACCGCCTTGCAAAATATTGTACTGCCAGTTTCTTAAAAGACTATTAAACTATAACTATAGCAAAACCCATAAGCTAAATATTTGTAATAATTTCTCCGCCTTGCGAAGTATTTTACCGCTTATTTCCTAAAGGAAAATTAAATTATAATTACTGTACAGGTAAAACCATAGGTTAAATATTCGTAGTAATTTAGCCACCATGGAAAGTGTTTTGACCTTACTGTTGGTTTGAATAAGGGTTGTATTCACTCATGTTTTAAGTCACCTTGTATTTAGACACTGATACTGACATTTATAATGTATGAGTAGGCAATGCCGTGATCAGCTGACACCCCATGGTACGCCAACCCACGTTCCACTATATGTGAGCCCATGAGGGAGACAAATAGCTGGTAGGTTTACTGCTAGTTTAAGCACAGTGGTTAATGCGAATCGAAGAACTATTATAGCTTCAAGAGATTCCAGTCACGTCATAACCCCGTGCCGTAAACAGCTTATGCAACTTTTCCTGCACTATTGTTGTGCGGGTGGAAGAGTTGCTCCCTATAACGTCGTATTATGCGCAACACAGATGAGTGTGTGCTGATAATTCCACATTTATTGATTACACCTCATTAATTTACTATTTAGTATTTTACGATAGCAGGTAATTGGCTTAACTGGCTGACAAAGTCTTGGTGTAAATTACTTTTAAGACCAGAGATGTGCTCCTTCTGATACAACTGTGATCATTATTGTGATCCAACGACTTCTTCTCGCTCTATGACTGCAATGGGAAGCTTCAGCATGTTCGTGGTTTGAATCCCGGCATTACGACGGTTGTGCTAAGTGTGTTTTTAGCCTATTTTCATTTATGAACAAATAGGCTTATGAGATCACCTTTTGTCCGTGTGTCTGTCTGTGTGTGCGAGTGTGTCTGTGTGTGTGTGTGTGTCCCAAATAAAATCTAAACGACTGGAGAGATTTCAATGAAACTCGGTAAGTTCATAACACTATTCCGGACGACCCCGACCGAGCCCTTCAACTTTTCTTACGTCTCAACAATCCAACATGGCGGCTGTGCGAAATATTTCACCTGCATTCAATATTTCCGAAACTGTTACCGATATCACCTTGGAATTTTGTACGGTGATAAAGGGAACTACTAGAATTTCACCTATGTGACCTTTGAAAACCTGGTAACTACGAAACCAACATGGCGGCCAAGCGAAGTTGCGACTTTTAAATAGATGTTTCTCGCGATTTAACCAACCAAACGCTATGAAACTTGGTACAGTATATGTTCATAGACATTGTAATGCACCGACATCTAACTTCGTTCAATTGTTTACATAACCTCAAAATGGCGGCTGTGCGAAATATTTCACCAGCATTCTATATATCAGAAACTATTACCGGTATCACCCTGGAATGTTGTACGGAGATAAAGGACGTTACTGAAAGTTCATCTATGAGACTTTCAAAAACCGGTTAACTACAAAACGAACATGGCGGCCAAGCGAAGATGAAAGTTTTAAATAGACTTTTCTCGTGATTTAATGATTCAAAAGCAATGAAACTTGGTACAGCAAATTTTTATACACATTGTAATCCACTGGTATCTAATTTAGTTCAATTGTTTACATAACCTCAAGATGGCGGCTGTGCGAATTTTAAAATTAAGTTTTTATTTCTTGTGTCGTAATCATGCGATCGAAGTGAATGTTCTTATAATGAACCTACGCAATAATTGTCCTTTAATGGTACATAACTCTAAAACCTACATATATAAAAATCCAACATGGCGACCATCCGCAATATTTAGTCGGTTCTCAATATCTACGAATCTATTACAGCAATCAAACTGAAATGTTGTATGTTGATAGTGGCAATTAACATAAGTAGGATATATGGAAATAGGCATTTGTTCTTCACGGAACTCCTTGTTGTTCCTGGCTTTAACATGGATCTGTTTGTGATGGGGGTATTCTTGGAAACAAAATCGTCAATTTCCCGATTCCATGGTAACCATGGCAATCGGTGTTCATCATTTACGCACACTAGGTCATTAGAGTCACATATACGTAGCTATAAGAAAAAAAACTTTATTTACGTGTAATTTGTTCATCTGTAGCGTCACCTATACGTTGCCGTAAGAGTACAAGCTCTTAGTTGCGTGTTGTGTGTTCATCTATGTGTAGGCTGTTAAGTCAGTAGCGTCATCTATACGTTGGCGTAGTTGCTAGCATGCTAAACTGATGTGCCCAAGATCGCGGGTCAAACTCGGCCGAAGTCGACGGATTTTTAAGAGCGTTAAAATCCTTCAGTATGCCTTCCTTCGGAGGGAAAGTAAAGCCGGCGGTCCCGTGTCATAGATTTATGGCATGATAATGAACCTTCCATTAATTACACTTGTGTGAAGCTAAATTATAGATTAGCTTTGACTAACGCTCTTAGGTTCCAACGTTCATCGCTAGGAGCAGACTGCGGTGGCATCTAGTAACAAAGTTCAGAACTAGTTGGTCGTTGACGGTGGCGTTTGGTAGCAAAAGTTGGAACTACTTGAAAATTGAATGTCTGCAGTCCTTACTTGAATTAAAGCTTGCCACGGTGGGTGAGTGGTTATTGTGTCGGACTGCCAACCCCCCAAGCTTGCAGGTTCGCTCCTGGCCGTGGTAAGTGATTTTTGAAAGGTGACAAAATCACGATACGCATGTTATACGATGTTGGCATGATAAATAACACATTTGAATTCAGTAGGCCGTGTTCATAATGGCAAAATTAATATCGGGATTTTCCGCCGACACAAAGTTCCTCACTTCTCTACTAGAGAGCGCTATAGTGTCAAAGAGCTTAGATATCTAACCCCCTTCACTTTCATAGCACTTCAAGGAGCGATAAAATTTGACACGCAAGTTGCCCTCTGTGCGTCAATTAACAAAGCTTGCACCCGACACCCGAGGCCATACGATATTATTATTATTATTATTATTATTATTATTATTACTTGAATTGAAAACAGATAACACACACTAATACAGCCATCACAATGAACACCGGTTATCAGACAGATTCTACACACACCCAAAGTACACGGGGCTACGTGACCGCGTTGTCGCAGCCCCTAAACTGAGGAACCAACCAAGCTTAATTTTACTCTAGACAAAATTCCGGGATGGTGCTTAAATTAAGATCACTGCCGCCTCTTAAAAAAATCTTAACCTCAATTTAAAATACACACTAAAACATACAAAAGTTACACACACCTAATTACACGGCGCTACATGTCCAAGATGACGTATAGCGCCTGGATGAATCGACAATAGTATGAGACATCCATTACTGTTAGACCATAAAACAGTGTGTTGTGTCTGAACAGGATGCGACCCGCTACCCACTCACTTTCACTCTCCTGAGACGAGACAAGGCGAGCCTGAAATGGAAAGCGCCTCTGATAAAGTGCGGGGGAAGAGAAAGTAAATGGCTTTTTGATGAGACACCCTAATGACGTCACACCACTTTATAGGGGTACCCGTATCGTGACATTACGTTACCCTACATGCCGGAAATCAACATGATGCAGCAAATCCTTGCATGTGTTACTCAACAGATACAGCTAAATCCCATCACCACACCCATCATGATTATTGTACTTCAGTTCTCAGGGTACCTTCCCCCAGGGGATCATAACTTGTGGGACGTGGATTGACGACCACGGGGCCCCTGATGAGTCCGGCATTGCTTCCACTTACTTGTGCCGAGCTCCTCTCTGTTATCTATCCTCTCGACCTCCCTTGGTCAACTCTTGTTCTTTTCCGAACCTGACGATATTAGGGTATCCATGGCCTAGGGAGTTTTTCACTTTCCCGCCTTTATTGGCCCTTGTCTCATCTTTCCTGATCCCTCATTCTTCGAGGGGTCAGACCTCTTGTTTTCTTTTCATTGTAACTCCTGCCTTCTCCTTACGGCCCTGAAGGAGGCCTCACCACTTAAGGTGCACCCTGGATTGTACTACACCCTCAAGGTCTCACGTCTGGTGAGTTCGGGAGTTGGCGACCCCAAGGGCTTCCTGAGCTGGGTCCGATTTTTCTCCTTATTCCATTGCCTTTGGGGCGGTCCCTCTCTTCTTTACCTTTCCTCTCTGCCTTTCGTGGCTCTCCTCTCTTCCAGGTCCCTTAGTTCTCGTTCTTCGAGGGTTGAGGGAATTTCCTTTCCTCCTGACTTTAGTTCCCCTTATTCTTATTTTTGTTTTCCAACTCCTCTTCTTGAATGTAAGTATGCAGTTAGTTTTAGGTATAGTTTCGTTTCATTTCATCACCCAAACCATTAGGGGCCGATAACCCAGATGTTATGCCCCTTAAGTGAAAAATTATCATCAATATCATCATCTCAGGGTACCAGGGCAGTTTGTTTTCAACTTCCCATGGTCCATATAAAGATAAAGTAGAGGTGTTCTTAAATCAAAACATAGTTTCATGGATATATTTTTATTCGTCCGTTCTTAATTACAAGAAAGACCACAGCATTAATGTCGAAAAGAAATCTCGATATAATTATTGAATTTCGCGTTTTATCGCGATAATTTCGTGTAAATTTTGAAAGGGATTTTAAGTAAATAGAATAACGCTATAGGCCAGGGCTTCCCAGCCTTTTAGCAACTGCGTACCACTTGAAACTTTTTTTTTAGAAACATATATTTACAGTCGGAAAAATGCCCAATGGCTTGTTTTTTTATTTTTTATTTGTGAATTGACCAGTTAGGATCACGCTACAATTTCAATACTGTATTTCTGATTTGTAAGTAATTTCCTCTGCCTCCAATACTCCTTCATACGTTCGCTGTGCTGCTGCCGTTGGTTTTCCGTCCAAGCTCTTCCGGTCTTTGTAGCACTTATCTCGTCTTGAAACCCTTACAGATCGCGTATGCTGTTTCGATACGTCGTTTTATGTTAATTAAATTACTGAGAGAACTTCATATTTAATTATTAATGCACGTGTATTTCATATTTTTTGAGGATATTTTATTTTCTTCAAAAAATGTTGATAGAATAGGAAATGCAGATAAACTCTCCTCCTGTATTTGTGACCAATCGTATCACCCACGTGTACCACCCGAGATGTTTTCGCGTACCACCGGTTGGGAACCCCTGCTATAGGCTATATCGAATGAACGGTGCTTGAAAATATGCATTTTAACAGACCTATTTTGCTCTATTGAAACCATATCGAATATAACTAAATAATAATGCAATTTGGTTTAATAACACGCGTGGAATAAGCAATAAAATTAATTTGTTTATCATATTATAATACAGTCTTTATGCCCAAGTCCTATGCCCAAAATAGCGGGTTCAAACCCGGCCGAAGCCGTCGGATTTTTTAAGAGCGTTCAAATCCCTCAGTATGCCTTCCTTCGGAGGGGAAGTAAAGCCGGCGGTCCCATGCCATAGATTTATGGCATGTTAAAGAACCTTCCACTAATTGCATCTGTGTGAAGCTAAATTGGATAGGTTAAGAATGTAAACAACGCTCTTAGGTTTTTACGTTCGTTGCCAAGAGCCGACTGCGGTGGCGTCTGGTAGCTAAGTTCTGAATTTGGCCTAGTAGTCGTTGACGGTGGCGTTTGGTGGCAAAAGTAGGAACTATTTGAAAAATTCTAAGTTGCAGTACTTAAATAAAAAAAACCAGATATCACACACTAATACAGTCATCACAATTAACACCGGTTATCAGACAGATTCTACACACACCCAAAGTACACGGGGCTACATGACCGCGTTGTCGCAGCCCCTAAACTTTAGAACCAACCAACCTGGAATATAATTCTGAAGCCAAGTTATAACTGCTGGGTGATCCAGCTGGAATATTTGCGTGAGTCCAACCCCATTGCTATCCTTATGGAGGGGAGTGTCATAGCTGGCGCAGGGGCTAATGCGCAATATGGCCGCTGAGGATGGCGGTCAGACACAATGCAGAGCAGTTAAGTTAGCGAGAGGGTAGCTGAGTGCAAGTATCTTTAGTCAGTCAACCTAAAACAGTTGTATTTTTGTAGTATCCATTACAAGTTCCTTTTATTCTTGGTTTGCTTTCTTCTGACGATCGAATGGACTATCGATAGTCACCTGTCTTTTAGTAGCTACCCTTTTTTCTTTAACCCTTTATATGGCAAAACAATTTTTATTTTTATTTGTTTATACATTTTAATTTATTTTAATTATTAATAATGTTATTTTTTGTTTCTCTAATTTTAATGTTTATAAATTTATTTTCAATTTATTATAGACTAGCAACCCGACCCGGCTTCGCCCGGGAACAGTTATGAATGCATTACGTGATAAGCGCTTTATTTTTACAATGTCAATGAACAACGACAAATCCGTTTTACGTCTCGACATGATGGGTTAAAATCACTGACATAACTATTTACTGTATTATCATGGAGATGCATGTGCAACAAAATGTGTTTCACATGCGAAATGAAGAAAACCAGAGTTGCACTTCCAGTGAAACTCCAAACACAACCACCCTTCTCAGAAGTCTTAACTCAACACGACTCAACTGTTTGCTGCTGGCTGTATCTGGGGCAATAGGTTCGCCCGCTAGCTAGGCTGTAACAGGGATGATAGCTCGTAAACTGTCGCCTCAGTAGTTGAATGGGCACGGTTGGAAGAAATTAAAACGTAAAAGCACTTATAGTGGGCGATCTATTGACGATAGACATATGCTCTCGCAGACTCTTTTGTAGACCTTTTCATGCTGAACAATTCTTACACTCATAGTATTTAGATATTTTTAACGGTTTGCCCAGCGTAAGCTTACAAAGCGCAAGGACGCCAGGTTTTTTTTCGACTTTTCCACTGAAATCGTTACTGTTCGGCTTCCTTTGATCATAAATAAATTATTTTCTACAGAAATCATCCTCGAGATATCCTTTACAGAATGGTGAAAACCATATCAAAATCCATCCAGTGGTTCTCGAGTTTACTCGTAACATCCAAGAATCGGGGACTTGGTTTTATACTTAGTAGAGATTTAATATTGATATTTTATTGAATTAATTAATTAACTAATTGCGAATTGATTTCTACAATTATTTTCATAATTCTCTTATATTATGTTTATTATTTTAATTTTTATGTTTCTTTTATAATTATAATTTTATATTTATGATTTTTATTTATATATTTATATTTTATTTTTACACTTTAATTGTTAATGCTTTTAGTTTTAATGTTTTTTAAATTTTATCCAACATATTACGTCAAGTAGATACGTATATAATATTAGATTTTTAGAAATAAGCACTTCGGCATGAAAATTCTCCAAAATTTGGCTTAAAGATTCAACTATCGGCATCTTTGAAAGCATAAACTGTCCTTATGACAGGTGGTTAATATAGAGACTACTATCCCATAAAGGATTAAGGCGCAAATATTCTTTATTTTTAAAACCATGTTTAGAAACTGTATATCGTCTCTCCCAATCTACCCGCACATTACAATATTTACACATTAAAATTTTAGTATCGGATACATAAATATCTTCAGTAGGAAACTCTTTGGCTCTGGAATAAACAGTCACTGTTGACGTTCGACCCATTTTTAATTCTCAACTAAGACTGAATATTGGAAAAGTTTCTAAAATAGTGACTTGCAGACATTTTTGTGGCCTTGGAGTTAACACCAGCACCCTTACCGGAGATGGAAAATTGCACCAAATGTCTGCTTTTCCCATTCCAGCATTGGCTTGTAAGAAGTGTGGCTGCCATGTTCACGAGTTCAAATGTTTAAAAGGTATTAAAAAATAGTATTGTATACAAAATGCCAATACATTTCACTTTTCTTTCGCCGTAATAGATTATTTCGCGATAAAAATATATTTATCGCCAAGTTTCGCGATAAAAAATATTGGAATTTTAGAGACTGTTGCCATCCTATTTGCAAAGAATTTGGATTTTCTTTTCAATAAAAACAAGAAGTTCCGTGACGAACTAAAGAGCCTACTTTTCTTAAAATTTAAGATTATGCCAATGATTAATCTCTATGGATCTATCTAGAATAATGACGAAATTAAGTTGGTAATATCGAAATTTCTAATTAGTTCGAAATACTGTAAAACTGGCATAATGTAGCCTAATAGAGAACTACAATTGGTAACCCTGGTGACTGAATACATTCTTAGTTCCATCTCTTAAGGTACAGAATACAAAATTTAGTTGAAGTCCAATGGATAGCATGGACGTTACATGCCGTTAATCATTGGATCTAACAGCGCGCGTAAGATCATGTTGGCAACAATGTCATGCATGTATTGGTCAGAAATAATCTGAAATAATATGATCTATTGTTGTGCCAATTATGAATGAAATCCATTAGTTAGTATAGAAGTTACATGCTTTTTTAAAATTGGACCTATCAGCAGGCTTAGAATCATGTTGGCAGCACTGACGTATATTAGTTACTCCAAATTAATCTAGAATGCCAGGTAGTATACGTGCGTAAAGTTTAGAGTTATTGGCTTGCATACTTTCTGATATATTGATATTAGGATAACAAAAATAGAGACAGCATTTATTGACAGTTGGCAGCCCTGGTTGCTCTTAAGAATACGCATAGCCATATCTGTTATGGTACACATAGCACATACAAACTTTGGTTGAAATCCAAATGATAGGATATAAGTTACATGCAGGCTTAGAATCATGTTGGTAGCACTTACATATACTAGTTACTCCAAATTAATATAGAATGTCAGGTACTATACGTGTGTATAGTTTAAAGCTGTCGGCTTGCATAATTTCTGATATATGGGTATTTGGATAAAAAATTGAGAGCATTTATTAACAGTTGGCAGCCCTGGTGGCTCTTAAGAATACGCTCAGTCATATCTGTTTATGTACACACAGTACATACGAAATTTGGTTTAACTACAATTGATAGTGTAGACGTTATATACATTTCAAAATTGGACTTATCAACAGGCTTATAATCATTTTGGCAACACTGCCATGTATGGCCTCCTGGAAATTAAACTGAAATATTATTATACTAGGTATATACGTGTACCAATTTTGAAATAGCTCCCATTCATACCTTACAAGATATCCAACATGGAGCTCAAATTTCAATTGCGATTTTTCAGCAGTTGGTAGCACTGACATTATTTTCAAAAACGGCAGTGAGATATTCAGGTATAGATCTTTACTCCTACCAAATTGTGTTTCGATTGCTCCTGCAGTTTAGGCACACACAGCCGGACAGACAGACAGACAGACAGATAGACACACATTTGCCCGGATCGATCTCATGAGTCTACTTTTCCTCATTTTTGCAAAATGTGAAAAGTAGGCTAAAAATATCGCTATTATCGCGACTGCGAGAATATGTGGTCTCTAAATGAAAGTAACGCGTGCGCTTTAACGAGTAGGAACTAAGTACGCTTGTACTTGTTGCCATAGTAAGAAGGTGTCGGAGATTTGTCGCCGCAAAGGTCAGATGTCAACTGGGTCCAGCAACCTGAACATATTTCTGATCTAGAATCACAATAAACTGGTTGGTTGGTTCGTAAGTTTAGGGGCTGCGACAACGCGGTCATGTAGCCCCGTGTACTTTGGGTGTGTGTAGAATCTGTCTGATAACCGGTGTTAATTGTGATGACTGTATTACTGTGTGTATCTGTTTCAATTCAAGTAAGGACTGCAGACGATCAATTTTCAAGTAGTTCCTACTTTTGCCGCCAAACGCCACCGTCAACGACTACTAGTTCAGAACTTAGCTACCAAACGTCAGCGCAGTAGGCTCTTAGCAACGAACGTAGGAACCTAAGAGCGTTGTTTACATTCTTAACCTATACAATTTAGCTTCACACAGGTGTAATTAGCGGAAGGTTCTTTAACATGCCATAAATCTATGACATGGGACCGCCGGCTTTACTTCCGTTCCGAAGGAAGGCTCTTAAAAAATCCGATGACTTCGGCCGGATTTGAACCCGCGACCTTGGGCATAGAAGCTCAGAATGCCACCGATGCCGCCTGAGACGAGTTCAAAGTCGGACTTGGATAAACGTAAAATTTTAAAAGTACTTAAATACTTGTCAATGTTACGTTCCCAAAAAAGATTTAGATAGCATTTAATTCCAAAATAAAAGGAGAAACACCCGAGACACTGATTAGTTAGTTATTGTTGTTTTAAGGGGCGGAACTACGAGGTCATCTGCCCCTAGAGACACTGAATGCTCCATCTTGAAAATGTACCGATCAATTTGGTATCATCGTTTCTCTTCAAAGTAACTATTACTAGTAAAGGCGCTACAAGTGACGAGTTACTCACTAACCCTGAATATAGAGCATCCAGTGTTGATAAAAAATACCGGCCACAATGGCCCAGAGCACTAACGCGCTACGTCGCATCACGTCGTGCCTCGTAAGAGTATGGGTTCGAATCCCACCTTGACGATCCTGGAAAGAAAACACACTGTGACTGGACGGTGCAAATGACCATTGGCTACATTAATAGGATTATTATGAAATAAAATACTATGGAACCTTATGACTAGGGCTGGGACTTTAACACTTACCCTGCTAATGCCTTAAATGTTGCTCCTCACCCCTGTGTTGGCTGATTTCCAGAATTTATGGCTATGTTCAGAATGGCACAAACTGAATGTGGTTTGAGTTACTAATAAATTGAAAAGCCCGTTCGATTTCCGAATCCTTACACTACAAATTTAATGAAAATCCGACACGATTGAAAAAAACTATATTGCAAAAAAATGCCGTAAAATTACACATTTTTTTTTGGGGGGGGGGGGGGGAAGAAAAAATAAAAATTGTAAAATCAAATGTGCATGCACTACACTGTTGAAATAAATCTCAATAATCATGTCATTGCCATAACACCCTACTTTGAACGTAAAACCAAAAATGTCACTTCTCATAATGCACTGCGGTATGGTAAATTTTGGTAAATTTTGAAACAAGGGGTGACACAAAGTCCAACGAGGGAAGCTCCTTCGCTTGCCTTCGAACAGATCGATATTCTTCCGCTGAACAGTGATGTGGTGCTATCTAGCGATAGTATGTGCAACTTCATGCTTACTGGCACCCACACGCGAGTGCTAGAACTGTAATATTACGTTCGTCTCCAACAAAAAGTGCGAGAAATCGATCAACGTAATATTACGCTCGCCGCAGTTTTAAAAAGTTACCTTCAAACGTAATAGTACGGCACCCGCGCTCTAAGTGTTAATGTAATATCAACATGCAAAATATGTACATAAAGGTGAAATATGGAATATAACAATGAAAAAAATAAGAAATATAATATTAATTTAATTATAAACTATTTATTTCCACCTAAAGTCAATATTTATTTAATTGAAAACCGTACCGGTTTCGGTCCTATTATGAGCTTCTTCAGCTGGTATATGATGAGTAGTACTATATCTAAAGATCACAGAGTAAAATTTTCAAAAAAATCAGATCTGTTACAATAAATTTTGTAAATTAAGCATAAAAAAAGTCTTGAAAAAGAGCGTAGAAATGAGGAATGTGTATGTTAAAGTATGTAGCTGACTGTTTGTTGAAACAGTTAGGTTATAAAAATTCTTGATGAGTATTAGCTAGGTATAGTATAGAAACACCTTGGAATATGTGGCGAAGTTATGTTGAAAATGTATCTGTTTTGTATTTGCCAAGAAACTAAATATCGTGGTCGAAATGGATTGCCTAGACAGAACATAGAAATTCGGCATATCTACGCTGTTTTTCAAGACATTTTTTTAAATGCTTAATTCACAAAATTTATTGTAACAGATCTGGTTTTTTGGGAAATTTTACTATGTGAACTTTAGATATAGTACTGCTCATCATATACCAGCTGAACAAGGCCACATTATGACCAGGCCACATTATGACCGGAACCGGTACGGTTTTCAAAATGAATATTGACTTTAGGTGGAAATAAATAGTTTATAATTAACACGTCAATGAGGTATCGGGCTATCATGGTCATTTTAGCCTATTTTCATTTTATGAAAAAAAAAAGGCTTATGAGATCACCTTTTGTCCGTGTGTGTGTGAGATGGTGTGTGTGTGACCCTAATAACTTCTAAACGGCTGGAGCGATTACAATGAAACTCGGTATGATCCTAGCACCATCCTGGCAGACCCCGACCGTGCCCTTCAAATTTCATTGTGTCTCACCAATCCAACATGGCGGCTGTGCGAAATATTTCACTAGTATTCAGTATCTCCGAAACTATTACCGATATCGCCCTGAAATTGGGTACGGTGATAAAGGGCACTACTAGAAGTTCACCTATGAGACTTTCAAAACCCTGCTAACTACTAAACTAACATGGCAGCCAAGTGAGGTTGAGACTTTTAAATAGACTTTTCTCATGATTTAACTATCCAAACGTAATGAAACTTGGTACAACAAATGTTTATACACATTGTAATGCACTGGAGTCTAATTTAGTTCAATTGTTTACATAACCTCAAAATGGCGGCTGTGCGAAATATTTCACTGACATTCTATATCTCCGAAACTATTTCAGATATCACCATGCAATTTTGTACGGTGATAAAGGGTACTGATACAAGTTTACCTATGTATATTTCATAAATCTGTAAAGTACAAAACGAACATGGCGCCCAAGCGAAGTTGAAACATTTTAATAGACTTTTCTCGTGATTTAACTCTCTGAGCGCAGTGAAATGTGGTACAGTAAATGACTATACACATTGTAATGCACTGGCATCTAATTTAGTTCAATTGTTTACATAACCTCAAGATGGCGGCTGTGCGAAATTTTAAAATTAAGTTTCAATTTCTTGTGTCGTAATCATGCGATCGTAGTGAAAGTTTGAATAATGAACCTAGACAATAATTGTCCTTGAATGGTACATAATTCTATGGCCTATACATATAACAATCCAAAATGGCGAGCATCCGAAATATTTAGACGGTTCTCAATATCTACGAATCTTTTACAACAATCAAACTGAAACTTTTATGTTCATAGAGGCTATGAACATATGTTCACCTATAGGACTTTCAGTAACTTGGTGAGCACAAATCCAACATGGCGGCGACGCGAAGTATAAATATTTAAATGGACGTTTCTTGGGATTTAACTATCCGAGTGCAGTGAAACGTTGCACGTTAAATGCTTATACAAATGCTAATCCACTGGCATCTAATTTATTTCAGTAGTTTGCATAACCAAAAGATGGCAGCTGTGCGAAATTTTAAAATCTCGTTTTTACTTCTTGTGTTCTAATCATGCGATTGAAGTTTGAATACCACACGTACACAATAATCTTAATGTAATAGTAAATAAATAAAAATCCAACCTGGCGACCATCGGAAATATTTAGACGGTTCTCAATATCTACGAATCTATCACAACCTTCAAACTGAAATTTTGTATGTTGATAGAGGCAATTAACATGAGTAGGATATAAGAAAATAGGCTGTATAGTTCCTCACGGAACTACTTATTATGCCATTCTATACTCATTTAATTTTTATATAAATTATTTATTATTACTTGAAGATTTCTCATTTCATTAATTATACTTTTGCTAAATAAAGTGTGGTACAGTAATTCATTAATTAATTAAGCATGTCCATATTATAGCAAATTTAAATAAATTCCGTTATTATAAATGAGAAAATGCGCACGAACTCATGAATTAATATTGTGAGGGACACTTTTTGTTTGAGGGGTGGGAGGAAATATAGCAGCCCTTTCTGAATAACATGTTGAAAAGTAGAGTCTCAGGCACTCCACTCACCGGACAACTGAAACAAACTTAAGTCCATCCCCTTATCTTCACTAATATTTTTCTTGGAATTCTTCCCTGGCCCTTTCTCTGCAGCTTATGAATTCCTTGGAAAATTCTTTCCATGTAGCTAAGTTTCTAGTAAACAAATATTGTCATACAGACTGTTTTGAATTACCGTATATTTCACTTGTGAAAAAATACTTTTCTTTACAGTAAGAGGTAGCCTCCGTGGTTTAGTGGTCTGCGTGCTTAGCTGCCACCCCGGAGGTCGGAGGTTAGATTCCCGGTTCTGCTCGAAATTTGAAAAGTGGTATGAGGACTGGAACGGGGTCTACTCAGCCATCCTCGAAGTAGTTTTTCGTGGTTTCCCGCGTTGTCTCCAGGCAAATGCCGGGATGGTACCTAACGTAAGGCCACAGCCGCCTCCTTCCCTCTTCCTTGCCTATCCCTCTAAATCTCCCCATCCCTTCCCATTTTCGCTTTGTGGGGCGTGGTGGCGCAGCGGTAAAGCTGTTGGCCTCTCACCAAGGTGGACCGAGTTTGATTCCCAGTCAATGCCTGTGACATTTTCGAAGTAAAATGCCTTGTCCTGTGGTTCGGATTCCACGTAAAATGGAGGTGCCGTGGCTCATGATCGCATGATTAACGATCACGTAAACCTACAGTAAAAGCTTCCTTCCTTCCGTGTTCGCTTTGAAGGTGATGCCGCCTAGGTGAGGTGCTCGTCCACCCTCCCAGGCGGTAAAGATGGATCCCTCGCTGAGTCCGAGGGAAAATCCAACCCTAGAGGGTAAATCGACTAAAGAAATCCAATTGAAAAAAATGGAAAACAGTAACTAAATATTAAAACTGAAATGATGCAGTGGTACCAACATGCCTGCTTATAATATTGATATTATGTGGGAGAAAAATAACATTCTTACTGCTAATACCGACTAAAAAATGAATTAGAAGAGACATAATATGTAACTTTACAAAATAAGTAAAATTATGTAAAAAGAATGTCATTATGATCAAATATGTGACAATAAAATGTAATTATATGATAACTAAGATTCTAATTACTTGTACTTGTAAGTGAGCCTCCGTGGCTTAGGCGACAGCACGTCGGCCTCTCACCGCTGGGTCCATGGTTCAAATCCCGGTCATTCCATGTGAGATTTGTGCTGGACAAAGCGGAGGCAGACAGGTTTTTCTCTGGGTACTCCGGTTTTCCCTGTCACAGATTTCATTCCAGCAACACTCTCCTGTCATTTCATTTCATCTGTCATTCATTAAATCATTGACCCATGGGAGTGCGACAGGCTTCAGCAGCCGGCACAGTTCGTATCTTCGCCGCTAGATGGGGGCTCCATTCATTCCATTCCCTGACCCGGTCGGTCGACTGGAAGCAGGCTGTGGATTTTCAGTTACTTCTAAGCAAAGGGAAAGAATATGTATTTACATAAAAATCCTAGCCGCACCTATGACGACTGTCGGTCACTCTCAGAGAAAGCTTAACGAATCTCTTACTGTTTAAAATGGAAATGTTTATGTCGTATAGACCACATAACTATGACTCTAGGAAGCTTCTCCACATAAACACGTGGACGGTGAAACTGTGTAGAGGCGGTGAAAGCTCCGTTCATTGTTAGTCCATTCTTCTAAAGAGACGATGTGGAGTTCCATTAATGTGGTATGCAGTGAGAACAATGGTGCATTCATTAGATGGAAATATGTCGACTCAGAGAAAGCTTAAGGATTATCTTACTGTTTCAAACAAAATGGTTAACAGAGTCCAGTAAATGTTACGTTCCACACTTCTTACAAACCTTTTAGATAATACTAGCGGACCCGTGTTAGAACTCTCGCATAATGGGTTGTGTGCGCCCAATGTGTATAGACCACCCACCTGGCTCTAATGATATGTGGGCTGAACATGACACAGTTCTGGCAGGGGCTATCGTCTTGTTTATTTGTTTAAAAGCACTTTATAAACAAATAAATATATTTCCGTTGACTTTTCAAGAAATGCAAGATTTTTCCTGTACTATTGAGATGATTTGGAAGATTTTGGTACAAACCACACCTTCTAACTCCCTCTGGTTTAGGAGCTTGTGTTTTGTGAAACATACACCTTACCGTATTATATAATAAGATTGTTTTACTTGTGCCATGGTTTCTCATTTTCGGCACCAGGAAATCGCTGGGATGGTTTCTTGAAACATCCCTTTCCTGACCCGTCCTTAATTAAACCCAAGTTAGCAGTTACCTGTCACCATCCCCTTGCCGGCCCCGCGGTGTTGGGGTAGCGTACCTGCCTCTCATCCGGAGGCCGCGGGTTCGATTCCTGGCTCCGTCAGGTATATTAGAAACTGACTTGAGGGCTGGAACGGGGTGCACTCAGCCTCGCGAGGATAATCGAGTAACTGTCTGACAGTGAGGCAGCGCCCCGGTCACGTAAAACCAAGATTAATGGCCGAGGGGACACTATGCGCTGACCATGCGTCATCCTAATATCTGCAGGCCAAATGACTGAGCAGCTTGGTGAGCTGTAGTGCTACGGGGTTTGGTTTGTCACCATCCACAGTTATATCTGCTGACAAAGTGTGTTCAGCTCTCAGACACTGTCCTTGTGACGGTAGAGGAACGATCTTTCGCAGAGTACATGAGTGAAGCCAAGCTGGGAGGGTGAGTGATTAAAAAAAAGTGAGTTGATTGGTTGGTTCCTCAGTTTAGGGGCTGCGACAACGTGGTCATGTAGCCCCGTGTACTTTGGGTGTGTGTAGAATCTGTGTGATAACCGGTGTTAATTGTGATGACTGTATTAGTGTGTGTTATCTGTTTTAATTCAAGTAAGGACTGCAGACGATAATTTCAAGTACTTCGCTACTACTAGATGCCATCGTAACCAGCGCTTTGTGACGAACGTTGCAACTTAAGAGCATTAATCAAACTGAACCTACAAATTTTGGCTTCACACAAATGTAGTTAGTGGAAGGTTCTTCTTCATGCCATAAATCTATGACATGGGACCGCCGGTTTTACTTCCCCTCCGAAGGAAGGCATACTGAGGGATTTTTAACGCTCTTAAAAATCCGACGACTTCGGCCGGGTTTGAACCCACGATCTTGGGCATAGCAATTCAGCATGCTGTCGACTACGTCACCAAACCCGCTTAATTCAGGATATCTCGTACATAAGCCGATATGAGGGAAGCACGAATGATTGCTGGGACAAATAGATGGGAGCAATGGCAGGAAGGTAGCCTACTCGTGATGAAGAGATGAATGATAGTGTGGCCTCCGGAGGGGCCGAATACAGGTCTTTCTAGTTGACGCCCGTGGGCGACCTGCACATCGTAATGAGGATGAAATGATGATGAAGACGTCACATACACCCAGTCCCCGAGCCACGGGAATTAACCCCAGGAGATTAAACTCCCTGATGGCTCGGCCGGGAATCGAATCCGGAGCACTTCGGGCAAAAGTCTAGCGCTCTAACCATTTAGCCAAGGAGCCGGACAATGAAGAGATAAAGGCTAAGTTAGAAATGAACACGTTAGATGAAGCTGTTCCTATGAGCAGACTCAGATGGTGGGGTCATGTCACGAGAATAGATTACCTAAGAGGTTAATGAGCTCGACTCTAGAGGATAGACCTAGTAGGCGTTGGTTAGATTAACTGCTGAACAATTTTAAAGTGAGAGGTGTAGAAGCAGAGGAGGCAGCAGTGCTAACTGCTAATAGGGGATCATGGATGCTACAGACTAGACTGGGCGCTGAAAGGCAAAACAGTCTTAAATGGAAATGAATGAATCAATTATAACGCTAACTACTGTTTGATATTTTCCTCAATAAATGTAGGCGATCCGATTTGACCCCTTTTGTTTTTTCGTTAGGCTTCGGCTGCCGGGTGCAAGCTTTGTTATTTAACGCCCAGAGGGCAGCTTGCATGTTGAATTTTGTCGTTCTTTGGAGCGCTATGAAAGTCAAGGAGGTTAAATATCTAAGCTCCTTGAAACTATAGCGCTTTCTACTAGAGAAATGAGGAACTTTTGTGTTGACGGAAATTTCCGATATTAATTTTTCCATTATTAACACTGCCTACTGAATTCAAATGGGTTCTTTAAGATGCCAACAACGTATGACATGCGTGTCGTGATTTTTGTCGCCTTTCAAAAATCACTTACCACGGCCAGGACAAGGTGATAGAGGAGAGCGTACTGATAATAATAACAACGTTGTTGGTTGCCACCCTTGAGGACTGGCTGTGACAAGATTTATAAGCCTTGTTATGGTCTAATAATAATAATGTTATTGGTTTTACTTCCCTTTTAAATATTCAGACTTTTAGAGACGCCGGGTGCCGGAATTTTGACACAAAAGGGATCTTTAACATTTTAAGTGCTGAGTTTCTTCATTCGCATTTAAAAAAAATCTTACTTACTTACTTACTTACTTTTCTTACTTTCTTACTTGTCGGAGCTACAGTCCCTGAAGAACCTTGGCCTCCTTTATCACCTGCCTCCATTCATCTCTATCGTCCGCCTTCCTTCTCTAGTTCCTGATTCCCAGACTCCTAAGGTCGTCTTCCACGTCATCTATCCACCGTCTCCTGGGTCCTCCTCTTCTCCTTCTTCCATCCGGTCTTTGTGTAAACACCTTTTTGACACTACGCGATTCTGACATTCTCTGTGCGTGTCCTGCTCATCGTATCCTCCGCTGCTTAATTTTCACAACAATGTCTACCTGTCCCAAGTGTTCCTGTAGTTCCACATTTGTCCTTATTCTCCAACCTTCCTCCTCTCTCACTGGCCCGTATATTTTCCTCAATATCTTCCTTTCCCATCTTCGCAGCCAGTCTTCTTCTCTTCTATTGAGAACCCAACCTTCCGATCCATACATAACCACAGGTCTTAGTATCGTAATGTAAATTTTTACTTTAGTATTCCTACTAACATTGCTGTATGTAAACATGCTTTGCAGAGCGTAATAGGATCTATTTTCACGTTTTATTCTTTCTTGTATTTCCACTGATGTTCTGTTATCCTCCATTATTATTGAGCCCAAATACTTGAATACTTCTACTCTTTGATATTCTTTCCCATTTAATTTAATTTACGGCTCTCTTCTTGCCTCTGTGGAATCTCCCATCATCATATAACTTACTTAGTTTTACTTTTTTTTAAATTCTAGAAGTCATAATTTATTTATTTATTTAGCGTTTGGCTGTACATATCAACATTAGTCAAAAATAGATGTGTATTTACATTATTTACAGTTTCACTTTCAAGTTGTTAATAAAGTCTATCACAGCTGGGCCTGCTTCCACAAAGTCACTGAAGTTGCCACTGTAGGAATGCGTCGGGCAGTCATTCACTATATGCCGTATGGTCTGCCTGGGATCACCACAACTGCATTCTGGTGAAGATATATATCCCCATTTGTAGAGAAGATCTGCACATCTACCATGGTTTGTTCTTATCCTGTTTAGCGTTGACCATGGGTGGTAGGTTAAAATGTCTGTAGGTTTTGGATATTTATTCATCTAAATGTAAATTCAAAATGCTACATTTACATACATTTTTATTTTGAGGCTAATCAAAATAAAAAATTTAGGACGGCTATCATCTCCAAAATAATAGTATTACCTAAAATTAGTAGGCAAGTAATACGTGTTGCTCCTTACTGGTACGAAAATCTTATTATTTAAAACGCTAAGGTGTACGTTTCACAAAACTCAAGCTCCTATACCAGAGGGAGTTAGAAGGTGTGGTTTGTACCAAAATCGTCCAAATCGTCTCAATAGTTCAGGGAAAATCCTTGCATTTCTTGAAAATTCAACGAAATACATGTATTTGTTTATAAAGTGCTTTTAAACAAATAGACAAGACGATAGCCCCTGGCAGAACTGTGTCGCGTACAGCCAGCATAGAGCCGGGCGGGTAGTCTGTACACATGGGGCGCACACAATCCCGATAGCCCCTGGCAGAACTGAATCGCGTACAGCCCGCTTAGCACTAGTGCTGGACGGGTACTCTGTACACATGGGGCGCACATAACCCAGAAAGCCCCTGGCAGAACTGAATCGCGTACAGCACGCATAGCACTAGTGCCGGGCGGGTAGTCTGTACACATGAGGAGCACACAGCCTTTTATGCGAAAGTTCTCGCGCGGGTCCGATAGTTGATAATATTCTTTGATTCGAAATCACAATGCGGAGTGAATGATTAGCTTCTTATTTCCGTTTACATGTCAGAAGAACCTCAGCTGTAGAGGAGAGACGTCTAAAAAATAGTGTGTTAGCTACTTCCGGAAGCAAAATTCCAAACTCAAGTAGTACTACATAATGCCCAACAGATTGCAGAACATACCAGGGATCGACTTGGTACTCGAAAGCGAATAGGGAATATGAAAAAAAAAAAGTTCTTGAGCAACGTTTATAGACGGATGAAGCACTCAACGGGTTAACGTACCATAAATCTACCGACACTGCTCCCTCACATTTACGCACCCTCAATCACCAATTGACTGCGCCGGGATTTGATCCTGAAATCTTGGGAACAGCAGGCGAGAACGTTACCGCTGAGAAGAACCGATGCGATGGGTTGAAAACAAGGAGGGTTTCTTAATATGCGCCCCGGGATTTGAAATAAGGTACTCTTGCGATATTTTGCCTGAAGGGATTATGGAAAGAAAAAGCGGATAAAAACAACACTCAGGAAAGTAGCTGTCATCGCTGGGATTCGAACCTCTGATATTTGAACTTTCTACAGCTTTCCATGACTGCCGCGGTGAATGGGGTGTCCCACAAGAAATTGGGATAATGGGTAGGCATTTAAAATTGTTATAATTTTCTTGAGAGTAGCGTGAGCTTCATGTTCGTGGTACGAACCGGGGACTCTCACGAATGTGAACATCCTTTGTTGGGTGTGTGAAGTGGAACTTAAAGAGCCAGACAATGAGGAGGGAGGATCGCATGAAGCATACAATATACTGTCTAATTAGGAGAAAGGGCTAGGCTATGGGTATTCATAGCTGACCTGGATACACTTCCATCGAGGTCAGACAATAAATCTTCTTCATGTCCAGTTGGTATATAAAGGAGATGATCAAATTAACATAACTCAGCTGTCTTCTGGTGATCATTCTGCTTGATTTGACAAGTAGATAGACTGGAGCTTTGTGTCCGTAATACATTCCAGACAAGGCCACTCATAAAGGAAGGCGCGGCTCCGAAGTGAGCGCAATGCATGCCGGGGGGGGGGGGGGGGTCACGGGGGTCTTGGACCCCCACCCCACCAAACTCAAAAAACGAAAACACAAGAACCAGACAAATAAAACTTAACGAATTTTAACTGAACAACAGTTTTTTTTATATTTTATTCAATACTGAAATAGTACATCATGCAACGAGCCTATAATGGCTATAATTAAGACACGAGTATTTTTATAAAACGAGCGTATGCGAGTTTTATAATTTCCATACGAGTGTCTTAATTACCATTATAGGCGACTTGCATACGACTGTTTATGTTCGACGATAATTATAACTTTATTATATGTTTTAACATAAACATTCATAAATATATGTTGAGATTGTCACTAGAATTTTGTGATCGGGTGCTGCGCAGAGTAGGATATCTCTGATTTCCAAGCTCTCTGACCGACCGACGCATGCGCTCTGTGTGCTTCAATGCCATATGTGCAGATTGAGCACCAGTGTTCAGTAAAAATGTCGCCGAAATCGTTTGAAAACAACCCGCTGTGTAGAAATTGGATTTGGGGATATTAAGGTACAGTGTCTCATATTCACCAGTTTATTTACGCGAACATATGGACGGTGCACTTTCGGTAATTTATATAGACATGTTGGATTTTGAGCGCATGCGCGAAGGTATCCTTATCTAATTGGTCAAACAACTGTTTCTTTAGCTGTGATTGGTGGGAGAAACTGTTTCATAATGAAAAATAGTGTTATAATGACCATCATTATGATACAGTTTTCAGACATATAATTGCCAGGGTCGAACATAAATATCTTTATTGCAATTATTATGTTCTGTTACAAGTGTACATATTTACAACTTCATACCTGTTATATAAAAACGATTATTTATATAACAAAATCAACTCGTCTATTTTGTATAGCAAACCTTGTGATTACCGAATCGATGTTTATAGTGATGTCACGATGAATGTGCTGCAATGCACGGATCGGAATTTGGCTTTGGGGCTTTTTTCGCACCAAAAAATTTTGCCGACGTCCAAACTGCAAGCTTGGTTGGCAATTTAAGCTGTGACTTCCCCCCTTTGTCGGTACCAACTCGACTTGCCGAAACTGTAACGTACCTTGATACTTTTCTCGAAGCTCGATGTAAAAGTCGCAAAACACGCCGTTGCAATTTGTGCGAATATTTTCGGTGCGCTAAACGCATCAAATTTCTATCATGTAGCTTCCAAAAAATTTGGTCTGGTTTTGTACATTTGGTTATTTTGTGATTGCGATTTTAGTGATACCATTTCTCTTAACAATCTCGATTCTCTGACGCCCCCCACCCAAAGCCAAACTCTAGATCCGCGCCTGATGCATGCTGAGCCTACCCGGACATTTTGAGAAATAAGCGTCCTTTATACTGTACTTAGAGTGGTTCGGGGGAAGATGGCAATCGGGGGAAGTCGGCTATTTTGTTATAGTTTCGGAATCTATCAAGAGATCGCATTCTGTGGTGTTCTTCGCACCAGTAGCGGCTTCGGTGGCGTAGTTGGTAGCATGCAGAACTGCTGTGCCCAAGATAGCGGATTCAAACCCGGCCGAAGTCGTCGGATTTTTTAAGAGCGTAAAAATCCTTCAGTAAGCCTTCCTTCGGAGGGGAAGTAAAGCTTGTCATAGATTTATGGCATGTAAAAGATCCTTCCACAGACTAAACTTGTGTGAAGCTAAATTTCTAGGTTAGATTTCATTGGAACGCTCTATCAAAGTTCCAACGTTCACAATTAGGTATCAGTGACATCTGGTAGCGGAAGTTGGAACTACTTGAAATTTAATGGAACTTGTAGCTCACCCTTTAGGGTGTCCACTGGAAGCAGCTACAGATTCAGGCGAGCCGAACATGTCCTCGGACACTCCCGGCACTAAAAGCCATACGATAAATGAAGAATTCACACCAGTGCGTTGTGCTGGTAGAGTTGGCTAGCGGGCATGTATGTTATTGTTCGCTGTAAATATCCCGTCATACTTTTCATTTGATTCCTTAGTTTAGGGGCTGCGACAACGCGGTCATGTAGCCCCGTGTACTTTGGGTGTGTGTGTGTAGAATCTGTCTGATAACCAGTGTTAATAATTTTGATGGCTGTATTGATGTGTGTTATCTGTTTTTAATTCATGTAAGGACTGCAGACGATAATTTCAAGTATTTCCTACTTTTGCTACCTAATGCTACCGTCCACGACACCTAGCTTGCAGATTTGGCTACTAGATGACATCGCAGTCATCACCTGGTGGCAAACGTTGGAACTAATAGAGCGTTATTAATTCTAATTTTGTCTTCACACAAGTGTAATTAGTGGAAGGTTCTTTTTCACTCCATAAATCTATGGCATGGGACCGCCGACTTTACCTCCCCTCCGGAGGAAGTCATGCTGAGGTATTTTTAACGCTCTTAAAAAATCCGACGACTTCAGCCGGGTTTGAACCGGCGATCTTGGCCATAGCAGTTCGAACTACAGATTAATCTATTAAACAGCTTGCCACGGTGGTTGAGTGGTTATCATGTCGGTCTACCAACCCCAAGCGTGCAGGTTCGCTCCTGGCCATGGTAGGCCTAAGTGATTTTTGAAAGGTGACAAAAATCTCGGCACGCATGTCATACGTTGTTGGCATGTTAAAGAACCCATTTGAATTCAGTAGGCAGTGTTCATAATGGCAAAATTAATCTCGGGATTTTCCGCCAACACAAAAGTTCCTCCTTCCTCTACTAGAAAGCGCTACAGTATCAAGGAGCTTAGATATCTAACCTCCTTGACTTGCATAGCGCTCCAAGGAACAACAAAATTTGACATGTAACCTGCCCTCTGGGCATCAAATAACAAATATTGCACCCGGCTACCGAGGCCATATGATATTATTATTAATATTTTTTTATCTATTAAACCACCAATTGATTAAACGATGAAACGTACTAATTTTTGTAGCAATTTTTCTACTTCGACTAATCGATAATTGAAATTACGGTACCGTAATCGATTTAAAGTAGCAGCCCTAGATGAAATGGCTGTGATCTTGAATGAATGACTGTGTTTAAGAACATATGTTGAACACAGTCTACGCACACGCTCCAGTAACTGGTTATAGCAGTGATACCAGGAACATTACAACCGGCTCGGTTTCGTTCCGTTGTTACCTGGAATGCCCAGTGCCTTACTTGAGAGAGCAGGTTGTCTTAGATCAGGTACAGGTGTACTGAACAGGGGATGGGCTCATGGAATAATCTGACCTGCCTGTTATTATTAATTGTGCAGTCAAAGTACATGACAGGTATATCTTTGTATGGCGGCTTCGGTGGCGTAGTCGGTAGCATGCTGAGTTTCTATGCCCAAGATCGCGGGTTCAAACCCGTCGTCGGATTTTTTAAGAGCGTTTATGGCATGTTAAAGAACCTTCCACTAATTACACCTGTGTGAAGCTAAATTATATAGGTTAAGAATGTAAACAACGCTCTTAGGTTCCTACGTTTGTTGTCAGGAGCCGACTGCGGTGGCGTCTAGTAGCCAAGTTCTGAACTAGTAGTCGTTGACGGTGGCGTTTGAAGGCAAAAGTAGAAACTATTTGAAAAATTCAAAGTCTGCAGACCTTACTTGAATTTAAAAAAAAAAACAGATAGCACACACTGAAACAGCCATCACAATTAACACCGGTTATCAGACAGATTCTACACACACCCAAAGTACACGGGGCTACATGACCACGTTGTCGTAGCCCCTAAACTGAGGAACCAACCAACCAACCTACCTTTGTATAACATTTTTAAACTACCGCACTGATATGAACGATATTACCTGAATTAACAGTCAGGAAAATATCTGGAGATGATTGTAGTAATAGATGTTTACTCCTCCACTGTCTGAGACCCACCCAACATTCCCTAATAGGATCACGATTTATTTAGTTGAATTTGCAGCTCTGACAGCCATCTTTGTAAAGGAGTAAATAACGCCAATGCATTTGGTACTATTTCGCACCCGGTATAGAAAAACAAAAGAGCGCCGTCAAATTAATGCCAAAGTGCGCCAAATTTCACCTAACCTAACCTAACAACATAATGTAACCTAACCGAACAACATAATGTAACCTAACCTAACCTAACGTAACCTAACCTAAACGTAACTTAAACGTAAACCTAACGTATATTTCTTTATTCACATAATTACAAAGTTACATAATTAGAAAGTTACGTGTGTCGTTTGGTATAATATAAACACCGATAATATTTGCCTTTAAAGGATGAAAAGGGAGGTATACCTCTCCTTGTGCTTGTACACACATCAAAAAAGTTTTGCATCACCTCGGTTCCAAGAGTTCCGGAACCGTTAAATACAAAGGGAATAGAGATCAACACAAACAACATTTCAGCTCGTTTTATTGCTCATGAGACCCACACATTGCATGTTGTACCATCATACAGCTAGACTTTCAGCATTTGTGGTCCAGATTGCAGTACACACCACTACCTCTAATACCCAGTAGCACGTCCTCTTGCATTGATGCATGCCTGTATTCGCCGTGGCATACTATCCACAAGTTCATCAAGACACTGTTGGTCCAAATTGTCCCACTCCTCAACGACAATTCGGCGTAAATCTCTCAGAGTGGTTGGTGGGTCAAGACGTCCATAAACAGCCCTTTTCAACATATCCCAGGCATGTTCGATAGGGTTCATGTCTGGCGAACATGCTGGCCACTGTAGTCGAGCGATGTCGTTATCTTGAAGGAACGCATTCACAAGATGTGCACGATGAGGTCGAGAATTGTCGTCCATGAAGACAAATGCCTCTCCAATATTCTGCCGATATGGTTGCACTATGGGTCGGAGGATGTCATTCAGGTATCGTAAAGCCGTTTCGGAGCCTTCCATGACCACCAGTGGCGTACGTCGGCCCCACATAATGCCACCCCAAAACATCAGGGAACCACCACCTTGCTGCACTCGCTGGACAGTGTGTCTAAGACGTTCAGCCTGACCAGGGTGCCTCCAAACACGTCTCCGACGATTGTCTGGTTGAAGGCATATGCGACACTCATCGGTGAAGAGAACGTGATGCCAATTCCGTGGGGTCCATTCAGCATGTTGTTGGGCCCATCTGTACCGCGCTGCATGGTGTCGGGGTTGCAAAGCTGGACCTCGCCATGGACGTCGGGAGTGAAGTTGCGCATCATGCAGCCTATTGCGCACAGTTTGAGTTGAAACACGACGTCCTGTGGCTGAACGAAACGCATTATTCAACATGGTGGCATTGCTGTCAGGGTTCCTCCGAGCGGCAATCCGTAAGTAGCGGTCATCCACTACAGTAGTAGCCCTTGGACGGCCTGAGCGAGGCCTGTCATCGACAGTTCCTGTATCTCTGTACCTCCTCCATGTCCGAACAACATCGCTTTGGTTCACTCTGAGACGCCTGGAAACTTCCCTTGTTGAGAGCCCTTCTTGACACAAAGTAACAATGCGGACGCGATCGAACTGCGGTATTGACCTTCTAGGCATGGTAGAACTACAGACAACATGAGCAGCGTACCTTCGTCCTGGTGGAATGACTGGAACTGATCGGCTGTCGTACCCCCTCCGTCTAATAGGCCCTGCTCATGCATGGTTGTTTACATCTTTGAGCAGTTTTAGTGACATCTATGAACAGTCAAAGGGACTGTATCTTGGATACAATATACACAGTCAACGTCTATATGCCGGAGATCTGGGAACCGAGGTGATGCAAAACTTTTTTTGATGTGTGTATATCAAAACATACCAGTTCCAGACTTTTTATTTGTTGTTGATTGAGGGTTTTTGCTACATCGTGCTCATGTATCGCTGTGTACATGGGAGTGTGTAGAAGCTGTCTAATAACCTGTGTCACTGCGATGTCTGTAATAGTGTGCAGTGGCGTACGCAGGATTTCCTTCTGGGGGTGGGGGTCATTAATATAATAGGGTAATTGTGTACATTATTAAAGGGGAAGATGACCTAGCTGTTCCACCCCTTAAAGCGACAGTCATCATAATTAAAATGATATTTCGATTAATATTCATACAAATAATTAAATAACCCTTCTCTTTGCATGAAAACTATTTTAGGCCTCTAAAAAATATGGAAAACAGTAACGAAGTATTAAAACTGAAATGATGCAGCGGTGACATCACGACCAAAGTTACGTGGTTGTTTAAAATATTGATATTATGTGAGAGAAGATAATGTTTTGCTCTCCGTGTTCCCACTGCTATTACTATTGACTCTCAAAATCTGCCAATCTTGATGGTTTTATCTGTATCATTAAATGGAATAAATTGCAGAAACTCCTCGTGTAATGAATTATCTTTAACGAAACGGACACACTATTAAAGCAACCCGAAGCGACGTGAAAAGGTTACCGGTCAAACACTTCAACAGTAAAACTGATCCATTGCTTGCTTCAACACTGAAGGGGGAGTCTCGCTGCGAGTAGAGTGCACGACATTTACAAAGTGACGAACGTGACCACATTTAAAATGTATACAGGAGTTAAGACGCCTCACTAGCGGTCGCGTAAAACAGGTGATAGATGATAATAATAATATCGTATGGACTCTGGTGCAAGCTTTGTTATTTGCACCCAGAGGGCAGCTTGCACGTCGAATTTTGTTGTTCCTTGAAGCACTATGAAAGTCAAGGAGGTTAGATATCTAAGCTCCTTGACACTACAGCGCTTTCTAGTAGAGGAATGAGGAACTTTGTGTTGGCGGAAAATCCCGAGATTAATTTTGCCATTATGAACACGACCTAGTGAATTCAAATGGGTTCTTTGACATGCCAACATCGTATGACATGTGTGTCGTAATTTTTGCCGCCTTCCAACAAAACTCACTTACCTCGGCCGATAGGAAAATATAAAGGTTCAAGTAAAGAAACGTATCTGGGGGGGTTAAACCTAACCCCCCCCCCGTCGGTACGCCACTGCTAATGTGTGTGTATTTGTCATCAATATAGGATTTGAGTAAGAAGCGGCCGTGGCCTTAAGTTAGATACCATCCCGGCATTTGCCTGGAGTAGACGTGGGAAAACCACGGAAAACCTCTTCCAGGATGGCTGAGGAAGGAATTAATCCCTGGCCTCCGCGGACTTTTACTTACAAGCTATTCCAGTTTAAATGATGGTACACTAAACTTTGGGACCATGCATTCTTGGACGTCACCCCGGAGGTCCGGGTTCGATCCCCAACTCTGCCAAGGAATTTCAATCTGGTTTGAGGGTTGAAAAGGGGTATACTTAGCCTCGTGAGGCAAAACTGAGAAGAGTAGGGGAAGTTTCCCACCTCAGCCATCCTACATGTGGTTTTCCGGGGTTCCCTCCCCACTTCTCCTCCAGGCAAATGCTGGGATGGTTCCTAACGTAAGGCCACGGCCACCTCCTTCCTTATCCTATCCCAATTTACAAATACACACACTAGTACAGTCATCACAATTACACAGGTTATCACACATACTCCAAAAACACCTAAGTACACGGGGCAAAAGGGGCTGCGTGGCGCAGTCGGTAGAGGCGCTGAGCTTCTAACTGAAAGGGAGTGTGTTCGATCCCCACCCAGATAGTGGATTTTAGAAACAAAACAACCTCTGTCAGAAACGCAAATAGCCCTGGGGTTCACTCAGCCTACACCAGAAATGAGTACCAGGGTAATTCCTGGGAGCAAAGACGGCCGGGCTTGGAGCTGACAACTCCATTCCATCTAGTGCTGATGTCACAAAAAGTGGAAGCCTCTACCTTCCACTACTCCCAGGGCCCCCATGGTCTGTACGGAGTTGGCTTTGCTTTGCTTTACTCGGGGCAAAGCCCCTAAAATAGGCAACAACAATAATATCCTTATGTCTGTCTGCTCATTAATTAATTTGTCCTGAATTGGCGCATGAAAAAGCCCCACCGATCTTAATTCGAGATGGGAACTATTCTTTGTTTACTTGTGACACACGTCAAGCTGTTTCGTTGCGCGAGTAGGATATGACTCAGCTCCAGTAGCCTTAGTCATCTCTTAACTGTCCGTGGTGCCATGAGCTCCTGTGACGAGCAATGCTGCTTGACTTATGTGTCGAATGCACTTTGTCATCGCTGTGTTCCCCGCTTCGCCCCGCGGGGCAGCTGCTACAGTAAACAACAAACACTGGCTCAGCAACGCTCAGCGGCAATCAAATCTTGAATGGGTAATAAAACTTAGACTTTTCAATTAGTTACTCAGAATTCTAATTATTCTCAATCTTTTGTGTCGAGCCTCCGTGGCTTAAGCGGCAGCACGCCGGCCTCTCACCGTTGGGTCCGTGGTTTAAATCCCGGTCACTCCATGTGAGATCCGTGCTGGACAAAACGGAGGCAGACAGGTTTTTCTCAGGGTACTCTGGTTTTCCCTGTCAAAATTTAATTCCAGCAACACTCTCCACTATCATTTCATTTCATCTGTCATTCATTTAATCATTGCTCCAGAGGAGTGCGACAGGCTTCGGCAGCCGGCACAGTTCATATCCTCACCGCTAGTGGGGGGCTTCATTCATTCCATTCCTGACCCGGTCGGAGACTGGAAGCAGGCTGTGGATTTTTCTTTGGCTGGGTGTCATTCTCTATACAAAATATTTCTGTCTTTAATCGCTTATCCTTCAAACTCGGCTTTATCCAAGGACTCTACAAGGGATCATTCCTCTACCGCCAAAAGGACGGTGACTTGGAGCTGGGCATTCATTGTCAGTCGATACAACTGGGGATAGTGGTAGGCCGATGAAGGTCTAATTAAAATAGGGATTATGGAAGGAACTCGGCCGTGGTCCTGTTGAGTTGCTGTTGATTCATTTAGGGGTTTTGCGACGTCGTGGTCATGTAGCCCCGTGTACTTGTATGGAATTTAGTCGGTGTTGGGGTAGCGCACCTGCTTCGCACCCAGAGGTCCCGGGTTTGATTCCCGGCTCCGTCAGGGATTTAAGAAGTTGACGTGAGGGCTGGAACGGGGTGCACTCAGCCTTGTGAGGACAATTGTGTAGCTGTCTGACAGTGAGGCAGCGCCCCGGTCACGGAGACCGAGTTTAACGGCCGATAGACCCAACGCGCGGGCAGCGGTCGCTTGGTAGGCCTGGTGTGTGTGAGTGTGGAATTTGTTTGATAACCTGTGTCATTGTGATGGCTGTATTAGTGTGTGTATTATTCAGATGAGGATTAAGAAGGAGGCGGCCGTTGCCTGAATGTAGTAACCATCCCAGCATTCGCCTGGAATCCTACGCAGAAGTGGGAAACCACGGAAAACCACTTCCAGGATGGTTGAAGTATGAATTGAACCCGCCTCTCCTCAGTTTTCCCAAACGAGGCTGAATGAGAATGAGTGTACCCCGTTCCAACCCTCAGACAGCCAAGAATGCTAGTCACTACCCTACTGTTGAAAGGAACCGCGCCGGCATTTGCCTGGAGGATAGAATGGGAAACCATGAAAAACCATTTTCAAGACGGCCCAAATGGGGTTGGAACCCATGCCCTCCTGATACCAGGGATGCACGAGCACTCTCTGCCAAAAGAGGGTGGTTGGATGGTTCCTTAGTTTAGGGGCTGCAACAACGCGGTCGTGTAGCCCCGTGTACTTTGGGTGTGTGTAGAATCTGTCTGATAACCTGTGTTAATTGTGATGACTGTATTAGTGTGTGCTATCTGTTTTAAATCGAGTAGGACTGCAGACAATAATTTCAACTAGTTCCTACTTTTGCAACCAAATGTTACCGTCCACGACACCTAGCTTGCGGACTTGGCTACTAGATGGCATCGCAGTTAGCACCTGGCGGCGAACGTTGGGACTAATAGAGCGTTATCAATTTTAACCTACACATTTTGACTTCAAACAAGTGCAGTTACTGGAAGGTTCTTTTTCATGCCATAAATCAATGACATGGGACCGCCGGCTTTACTTCCCCTCCGAAGGAAGCCATACTGAGGGATTTTTAACGCTCGTAGAAAATCCGACGACTTCGGCCGGGTTTGAACCCGCAACCTTGGGTATAGAAACTCAGCATGCAACCAACTACGTCACCGAAGCCGCCTAATGAGGAAATTGTTGCTGTTACTGTTGTGCATCCAGGAGGACCAAACTGCAGTCAATTAGCTCAGAGTGTTTAATGAACTCGGTTCTTGTGAGGCAGCCCACTTCTCCCATGCCTCATTAGCGAGCAGAAAAAGAGATCACTGTAGTGTTTAGCTTTTTAATTGCACTGGCTTAAGAAAAACTCAGGGACATAACGGGAAGGTGAGAGCATGCATGTAATGTTTGACATCGCGGGAATGTTACAAAATATAAATACAGTCATGTGTTAGCCTCCGTGGCTTACATAGGCGGCAGCACCCCGGCCTCACACCGCTGGGTCCGTGGTTCAAATCCTGGTCACTCCATGTGAGATTTGTACTGGACAAAGCGGGAACAGACAGGTTTTTCTCCGGGTACTCCGGTTTTCCCTCTCAGAATTTCATTCCAGCAACACCCTCCACTATCATTTGTCATTAATTTAATCATTGCCCAAGGCGAGTGCGCAGGCTTCGGCAGCCCGCACAGTTCATATCCTCGCCCCTAGATGAGGGGGGGGGGGCTTCATGCATTCCATTCCCTGTCCCGGTCGGTCGACTGGAAGCAGGCAGCGGATTTTCATTATTATTAGATTATTATACTGGCCGTGGTGGCCGAGAGTGCTAACTTGTGCCTCGCTGGTATTGGGAAAGCGTGGGTTCAAATCCCACCTCGGCCGTCCTAAAAATGGATTTTATGGTTTCCCATTTTCACCACCAGGCAAATATCGGGATGGTTCGTTTCCACCAGGTCCACGGCCGTCTTACTTCCAAATTCTCTTCCCTAACCTTTCCTTAATTAGACCCAAGTTAGCGATTGCCCGTCACCATCCCCAGTTGTATCTACTGTATCTGCGTTCAGCTTCCAGACACTGTCCTTGCGACGGTAGAGGAATGATTCCTTAGGCGAAGCCAAGCTTGGAAGATAAGTGATTTTAAAAATATACTATTTTAATTGTAGGCTTTAATTAGTCTATGTTATTTTCTCCAGGTTAGCAAGTGCGATAAACAGTGAAATTGTTGGTATATTGGCTTTCACGGCCAGTGAATTAAAACTCAGCAATTTTTCTAGGTTTGTGTTGTGTATTGGGTGGGGTTTCACCTAGGAACACCAAGATAGGCTAATCAGCGGTCTCTTGGTGTCCGCGCCCGGACCCCCACAGGAGTAGAGAACTGTGCACTACCTCCCTTCCCAAGAAGCGCACGTGCGCCTCTTAGCGGGCCGTGAAAGGCATTACACCATCTTTTTGGAAGTCATTATAGGGAGGTGAAAGGCTGCTTGAACTTTTAGTTCTCGCAGTTAAGAGGCGCTTATGAGCCAGCTTGGTGTTCCTAGGTGAAACGCCACACAAGGCGCGGTATATACCTAGAAAAATTGCTGAGTTTTAGTAAAATTGTAATTCCCTCTCCAATTTGATTGGGCACATTAATGTGATCACCGACTAAAAAGCGATTCCTTGATATGCTTGTTTCCTTTGTACGTTTCAACTAGGGCTGTACATATCATTAGAATATTCGTCAATTCGAAATTCGAATTAATTACTCGAATTTTTGAACAATATCTGAACACTTCGGTTGTTCGAATCATTCGAACATTTAATGTACTCGAGCATTTAAACAGTCGATTATTAAAATTGGACAGTTCAAATATTTGAAATTTTCGAAGATAGCCGAAAATTACAACGTCCAGTGGACGAGTTGTTCGAAGCAGGGGTGAATCCAATGGGTTGGATGGGGGTTAGCCCCTTTCCCTATTCAATCTGAAAGATTCTTATAAATAAATATGAATCAAAACAAGCATCACTTGTATCTCTTTCTTTCTTTCTTTCTTTCTTTCTTTTGTTTTAATATGGTATGTTTATGGGCTGGGATCAAGCCAAACTTAGCGTTATAAACGCGCAAGAAGAGCTTGCCGCAGAATCCTGCGCAGATCTTCGGCAATGTTCGGGTGGGGTCGGTAGTTGCAGAACACGCCCCTCCCACTTCGCTGCAGTAGCTCTCTGGCAGTAGTTCTGAACGGACCGTCTGCCCAGGTAGAGGCTTGGCATGTTAAACTGTGAATGGGGCTCAAGTGAGATTTCAGACCGTGTATGTAATGCCTTACACAGGAGTTATTACCTGAGTCAGGACACAGTAACCTATACCCTAATTAGCCTATATTGTATGCTGCTTCCTTGCACTCTACGCTTGAATTACAGCTGTAGACCACGTCTCGCAGCGAGCCCGCAGGGTTGAAGAATGCAGGGAACAGTGAGCCCGGTAATCAGCATTTGGGGGACACACAGGATCCCCGCAATGAGCATTAAAATACCCCGATTGATATTGGTCTCTGCGCATCGTTGAGTTTCGGCAAGCTCTTCTTGCGGGTACTCTAGCACTGGATCTCAAGATGTTCAGAGTCATTGAAGAGATAAAACCTTCGGACTATAATTGCAGTCAGTAGCGTAACGGTCAGCGTGGTTAGCTGCCTCCCCGGAGGTCCTGGGTTCGAATCCCGGCTCTGCCACGAAATTTCAAAAGTGGTATGAGGACTGGAACGGGGTCTACTCAGCCTTGGGTGGCCCAAATGAGTAGAGCGGGGTTCGATTCTCACCTCAGCCATCCTCGAAGTAGTTTGCCGTGGTTTCCCACTTCGTCTTCGGGCAAATGCCGGGATGGTCCCTACTGTAAGGCCACGGCCGCCTCCTTCCCTCTTCCTTGCTTATCCATCCTACCCTTCCAATCCCTTTCCTCATGAGGCCCCTGTTCGCTTTGCAGGTGAGGCTGCCTGGGCGAGGTGCTGATTCCACCTCACCAGTTGTATCCAATCCGATCAGATGTTCCCATCTCCAGGACACTGCCTGAAAGGTGGTAGGGGCGAGTTCCCTCGCCGAGTCCGTGGGAGCCACCACCCTGGAGGGTAAACTCGATTTAAAAAAAACTATAATTGCAGTACCAAGGAGGGCAACTTTTTGCATTAACTGCATATGGTTCCTTTTCAAGCCAAGGCTCCCTTTGCCTTTGTGACTAAACCATTCACAGAGACAACAACTTGGATGACGAAAACTTCCTTTAGGCCGTATATCATGTCGCTGAGCTCGGCGACCAGTGGCGGTATTTGCACCTTTTCTCAGCCACCGTATTCTGTACGTTTTTATTATTATTATTATTATTATTATTATTATTATTATTATTATTATTATTATTATGTATTATTTATTACACTCAGCTGAATGCTGATCTTTTTTTTAATGACTGAAACCCGATAATAGTGTACTGTTATTGCAACTGTGCATGAAATAATTCAAGATGAAGACTAACAGTGTTCTTTTTCTCTGTGTGTGTACAGGGCGCTAAAGCCGACGCTCCGCTGGTGGACTCGGCGTCGTTACCGCTAGAACATCGAGCAGTGTATGGGCCTCCACCGCCAGCGTATGGACCACCACCAGGCCAAGGTCTGGGTCTGGGTCTAGGAGTAGGACCTGATGATCCTTGGCCTCTCGCCACGCCTGACATGCCACAGATCAAACATCTTCAAGTCCAGTGCGAAAAGACGCACATGAGAGTGAATATCGAGTTTGATCGCCCCTTCTACGGCATGATCTTCTCTAAAGGTAACCCATATAACATCTGGGACCTAGTATAACCTGATTCCGGGAGAGATGCCGCACATTTTGTATCTTTTGTTAGACCGCGATTATTAACTCATGGCTATGGCCCGGGTAATTATGTACCGTACTTAACTTTTCAGGGGGAAAAAAAGTATTTATTTATGTGTTTCTTGTTGTTTGAGTCTTCAGTCTTTTGACTGATTTGATGCAACTATCCATACCTCCCTGTCCTGAGCTAATCGTTTCATCTCTACATAGTTTACCACTCCTTACCCGACAGTGGTGGGTACGCTCGCTAAAGCGCAGCGTTAGGTCATGGGGCCAAACTCTAAGTTGACTCGGTAGACGCGTGGGTTCAATCCCCACCGTCGGCCGTCCTTGAAATGGTTGTCCGTGGCTTCCCCCCATTTTCAACAACAAGAAAATGCTGGGAAGGTACCTTCTGATAGGCCACGGCCGCTTCCTACCACATCCTTGTCCACATTCAGTCTTTTGACTGGTTTGATGCAACTAGCCATGCCTGCCTGTCCTGAGCTAATCGTTTCATCTCTACATAGTACCACGGTACTTGTAGCTCACCCATTGGGTGTCCGTCTCGATGCAGCTACAAAACTGGCGAGCCGAACATGTCCTCGGACACTCCTGGCACTAAAAGCCATACGCTAAAAAAAAAAAAAAAGTTTACCACACCTTAACCGACCATGGTGACTAAGCTCGCTAAAGCGCAGCGTTAGGTCATGGGGCCAAACTCTAAGTTGACTCGGTAGACGCGTGGGTTCAATCCCCACCGTCAGCCGTCCTTGAAATGGTTTTCCGTGGCTTCCCCCCCCCATTTTCAACAACAAGCAAATGCTGGGACGGTACCTTCCGACAGGTCACAGCCTCTTCCTTTCATATCCTTGTCCACTTTCATCCATTCATCACATTTCTCATTCTGACGTGCAGATCGCCCACGGGCGTCGACTAGAAAGATCTGCACTCGGCCTCTCAGGTGGCCACACGATGAAAGAACACCTCACATCCAAGACAAACTGTTTTACACATTCTAACCTTGGTCTACCCTACAGCTCTTGTCCTCGACCCTTACTTCCATAACTAACTTTGCTATTCCTGGGTTTCTTAGTATGTGTCCTACCAACCTATATCTTCTCTTCATTAGCAGTCGCCAGAAACATCTCTACTCTCCCACTCGTCTTAATACCTCTTCGTTTATAACCCTACCTACCCATCTGATCTTCATAATTCTCCGGTGACACCACATTTCAGACGCTTCAATTCTCCTCTTTTCTGCTGCACCAATAGTCCAAGTTTCACTTCCATAGAGCGCCACGCTCCAGACAAAGGGTTTCAAAAATGACTTCCTAATACCTAAACCCATATTCGATGTCAACAGATTTATTTCCTGTAGAAATGCTTGCCTGAGCCAACCTACTTTTTATATCCTCTTTGCTTCGTCCATTACTGGTTATTTTGCTTCCTAAATAACAGAAGTCTCCTACTTCCTTTATTTTTTCACCTGCCAATTTCATGTCCATAGAGGTTTCTGATTTATTTCGCCTGCATTCCAATATTTTTGTTTTACATTTATTATTTTTCATCATGAATTCTTTCCTCAAGACGGAAATATAGAGCATTATTTAAGCCTCAGGTCAGTCCTCGCGGGTTAATGAAGTTGTGAGTGTCAAAGCCAGGTTCTCGTCTCTTTCACTGTTAATGATTATGTCGATCGTATGAGGATTGGCTCTCCCGTTTCATGGTTTTATTGTGGAACTTAGTAGTGTCTTGTAGAGCTATTTTGGCTTGTAGATTTCAACTTTGGGATCAGATGATGCTCGTTTGACGAGCGAGACATGTCATCCTATAGTTTCTCTCTCTCTCTCTCTCTCTCTCTCTCCTGAAGTATGCTGAGCTTCTATGCCCAAGATAGCGGGTTCAAACCCGGTCGAAGCCGTCGGATTTTTAAGAGCGTTAAAATCCCTCAGTATGCCTTCCTTCGGAGATGAAGTAAAGCCAGCGGTCGCATGTCATAGATTTATGGCATGTGAAAGAACTTTCCACTAATTACACCTGTGTGAAACAAAATTGTATAGGTTAAGAATGTAAACAACGCTCTTAGGTTGCTACGTTCGTTGCCCAGAGCCGACTACGGTGGCGTCTGGTAGCTAAGTTCTGAAATAGGCCTAGTAGTCGCTGACGGTGGCGTTTGGCGGCAAAAGTAGGAACTATTTGAAAAATTCAAAGTTGCAGTCCTTACTTTAATTAAAAAGAAAACAGATAACACAAGTAGTGGAGTAGTGGCGCTTCTGCCCCACTTCAAAACCCCGTTATTACCACTACTAAGCCTCAGCCATGTTAAATATCTCTTGAACGCATGGTCCGATTTTGACAAATGAGGTATTGTTGGACTCGGGCTGACGTCCTCTTTGCTATGGACCACTCATTATATTTTTCAAAATTTTTTTGAAAATTTTTGTTTTCGAAAATAGGCGATAGTTTGAAAACCAAACAGGATAGAACGTTGTGCCATGGCTCAAACGAACAGTCTTTATGACCTTTATTTTTTGTAATAAAAAATTTTTATTTTTTATATTTTTTTGAAAACACTCGAATTTTGAAAATCCTATATTTTGGAAACTAGGAACTCTACAAAAAAAATTGTTTAACGTAAATCAATGGTCCCTACCCCCTCTACCCCCAAAATAAATTTAAAGTCTCTAGAATGAAAACCTGCAGTAGTGTGGTAAGGACAGAGCTGCTTATAAAAGCAAGTGGTGAGCCCCTGCGACCTTGGAATGGAAGGAGCCATGCTAGGAGGGCGTGCTTGGATTCGTTTTTTTCGTCTCGTTGTGCTCTTTACGGGAATGTCGGTGTCGAAAAGGTGAAAATCTGGAAACACAGTCTTTTTGGGGTAAAAACGTGATTTTAGACTTTTTGCTATATCTCGCGAACCAATCATGCTAGAGGCATGTACGATGGGTCCAAGGATTCGGGAAGACGTCCTCTTTGCTATGGACCACTCGTTGTAATTTTAAAAAATTTGGGAAACGCGATTTTGGGGTAAACACGTGTTTTTTGTGATTTTGCCGATATTTCACGAAGCAATAACGCTAGAGGCATGTACGATGGGTCCAAGGATTCGGGAAGACGTCCTCTTTGCTATGGACCACTCATTGTAATTTTAAAAAAATTGGGAAACGCGATTTTGGGGGCAAACACGTGTTTTTTGTGATTTTTGCCGATATCTCACGAACCAATAACGCTAGAGGCATGTACGATGGGTCCAAGGATTCGGGAAGACGTCCTCTTTGCTATGGACCACTCGTTGTAATTTTAAAAAATTTGGGAAACGCGATTTTGGGGTAAACACGTGTTTTTTGTGATTTTGCCGATATTTCACGAAGCAATAACGCTAGAGGCATGTACGATGGGTCCAAGGATTCGGGAAGACGTCCTCTTTGCTATGGACCACTCGTTGTAATTTTAAAAAATTTTGGAAACGCGATTTTGGGGGTAAACACGTGTTTTTTGTGATTTTTGCCGATATCTCACGAACCAATAACGCTAGAGACATGTACGAGGTGTCCTAGGACTCGGGCTAACGCCCCCTTTCAAATGTGGTAGATATTTTTTTTCCAAAAAGATAATTCACATGGGTCTAACGCCATACATGTTGAAAAAACGTTTTCTTTTTCTTTACCTGTTTATAATGTTCATGGAGCGTGGTGGTTGAGAGAGACGATACGGCTGGGTGTGTGTGTTTCAACGAACTTGTCGCTGACCACGGTGGCTGTGTTCAATAGATTAATTGATATTTCGACGAGTCGGTGTATGACAGAGCGAGCGTGCGTTTTCTGATATTTTACCTTTAACGTGTAAACGGTGATGAGAACTAGGTTCTATGTTGGTCGAAGCGAGTAGAGAAAACAAACTTACAGGAGGTGAATGCCATTTGAGCTTATTGGAAGGCTCCGATCTGACTTGACAATAGGTGACGCTTGAAGGTGAAATAATCTGACCATTGTGCTGGCAGGGAAGTGCGAAAGGCGTGCACACATGTGTGAAACCACAGGCACGCTAAACCAGTGACATCCTGTCTCGCTTCGTACGTGACAAAATGCAAGTCCATGTGAAATTTGATCTACCGCAGGTGTTCACCTGGGACGTTATCTGTCCACGTGCGCGATAACTGTTAACAATTTACATCCTGTTTTGCTTCGTACGTGACAAAATGCAAGTTCATGTGAAATTTGATCCGGCACAGGTGTTCGCCTGAGACGTTAGCTGCCCACGTGCACGATAAGAGAATGTTCAAAGCGTGGGAAAAAAAAAGATTATACATGCAATGTGATATATAAAGACACGTCGCTGACATTTCCACTCGCACTTATGTGACTACTTTTGAACACGCTACAGCGTTGTGTGAAACACTTGGCCTTGTTTAACAGTTTTGGTGTTGGTGGAAAATACTTATTCTTGTTGTGAGGTAGGTATATATTTATTCATTTATACATTTATTGATTTATATATAAATACATGTAATTATTTATTGATTAGGTAATTAATGATTTTATTTATTTATTTGTTTGCAGATAACCGGCATACCTTACATGTCAGAGGGAGAAGAAACTATTGCACTTTTGAGCCCACTAGAAGGGAAGAGTAACAAGTCACTGCAAGTAAAGGTGAGATGATTTTTTTTAAACTAACTTGTTTCATTTTTTTTGTTTTATGTTTTATTTTATGAAATGTATGTATTAACCTGAATTTAGGTATTTATAGCGGTTTATTTTATTTATTTTTAGAAACTTGGAAAGAATAGCCTTACCGCCGTAGCAGTCGCTGAAAAAAACCAGAAACGCACTAAAGCGAAACCACTGCCAAAGAGTGAACTGTTTAAAACTCAGGTAAGTCCAACTTAAAAATGCTATTCCATTTTACCACTACTGAAAACTCGTAGACAAAAAAAAATTCATTACCTGTACATGACTGGGACAATGATTGCTTTCTTGATTAATGGCTATGTTGTTGTTGTTGACTGGGAAAAGTACAAGGCCATGTTGGATTTTCTAAAAATAAAATAATAAATTTAATTTATGGGTGGTTCCCTATGGACTCAACGAATATCCACAGGTTTGAACATGATAATGTGAACAAAATGACATGACATTCATTTTTGTTTATATATTGGTTAAAGGGAGGGTGGGGGAATGTAAATGACTGTAGCTTTATAAAAAAGAAAATAAGTACATGGGTTACTGTTTGTGCCAACATACAGTTTATTTTTAATGGTGTTTTGATATATTAATGCCAATTAACGTTAACGTTTTATTTACAAGTATTGATTGATTGATTGATTGATTGATTGAGTGATGGGTTATTTTGTTTGCTTTTAGGTGTCGTCATGTGCCATTAACGTAATGAACAGACAGTGAAGAAGCATGCATTATGCTTTAAAGTACTCTGTGCAATGTTAATAACTTACAATAAGAAAACGTTTTATTATAACACATGGCGTTAGTACCAAATACAACAAGTGAGCAAGTTGGTTTACCACGTGGGTTAAATTTAAAATCAGAACATGATCGATGGTTAACATTTGAATCCTGGCCTGTAGGCTTTTTGTCGACGCATGAACTTGCAAAAGCCGGTTTTTTTTACTTGAACCGAGGAGATGTGGTGCGCTGTGTGTTTTGTCGTATTGAACTTTCACACTGGGAAGAAGGGGATGATCCCTTTAGAGACCATTTGCGATGGTCTCCTCACTGTCCTTACATGCTTGGAAAGCAAGTGGGTAACCTACCCGTGCATTCATTTTACCGAACCACAAGGCCTATGGCCGCTACTTACGTTGCTGAATCACAAATAAATAATAATAATGATGTATTACCAGCCAACGGTAGTGTCGATATATGTGGTCCATATGCCATAGACAGTGTTGAATTGGCGTGTGCTTTTGAAAAATTGGGAGTTTGCAAGACTAAAGCACTAGCACACCCAGAGTACAGCTCTGTTGAAAAACGTTTCGAATCTTATAAAAATGTTTGGCCATTAATATTAAAACACCTTACCAAACAGCTAAGTGAAGCTGGATTTTTTTATACTGGTGAAGGGGATAAAACAATATGTTTTTATTGTGGATTTGCTTTAAAGGATTGGCAAATGACTGATGACCCTTTTGTGCAACACGCTCGTTGGTTACCAAACTGTAAATACATGGTGTTGCTTAAAGGTCAGGAATTTGTGAACACTATTCGTAAAGAAAAAGTGATTGCAGCACAAGACATAAAAGTGCCATTAGAGTTAGAGCACGTGGAGCAAATACATAAGGCTGAAAGAAAAGACTTGTCTCACGAACAGATACAAAAGTGTGACCAACAATTATGTAAAATTTGTTATCAAGATGAACTAGGTGTTGTATTTTTACCCTGTGGACACATGATAGCCTGTGTCAAGTGTGCATTAGAACTTAACACTTGTGCTATATGCAGAAAAGTAGTATCTGCAACAGTTAGGGCATTTCTTGCATAACTAGTATAATTTATTCGCCATGGATAGTGCAAAATCCCTAATTGCACAATATTATTAAAGCTGTTTTAGAGTGTAATAGATATGCTTTTGTTTTGTTTATAGACTACTACAATGAATGTTTTGAATGCTGTGGGACAATCATGTGGCTTAGAGACAAAGAAGCTCAGCGAATTGCCAATGCATATTCCATTCCGCATTATCAAGATTCGGAAATTGAAAACAGCATATGGTGATCGTGTACTTTGTGTATGTGAAAACTTTGAGACATTTCTGCCTATACGGTTTAATGATATGTCGGAGAGTGTTTTTGATGAAGTCAATAATGCTGTGCAACCTGTACACTTAATTTATGAAGGTTTTAAAAACAATAGGTGCATGGTTCGTTTTAATTAAATAAATAAATAATGTGAAATAATAATGGAAATTATAAGTAATGACAATATACTGAAAAAGAAAGAAAATATGTGCATAGAATAGTAATGTTTTAGTGTTTAGTGTTGTCTTTAAAAATATTATGATGAAACCAAAAAAAATGTATATAAAGTTTGTAAATAAATGCAAAATGATGTTACAATGCTGTTTTATTTTATACAAAGTTAGTATATTTAACATTGCAGAGTATACATGATTATGACAATAAATGCATACTGAATACAAGCCTTTCTCACATTACAATAGTCTGTTATAGTTTTAAACACAAGGCTTGTTGTAGATCATTTTATAGCAATGTCCCTTTAATGTTGTTTTCGAAAAGTGGGGAAGCCACAATGGTTGTATTGACATAAAAACCTTATGGTTATTACTATTTAGTCACTTTGATCCCCTTGCAGATCAACAGCAGATGACCTAGTTGTTCCACTCTTTAAAACGACAACAACAACACTACCTCTTGCATAGTTTGTGATGTTGATGGCTCTTGCGACGTGGAAGATGGATTAAAAATAACTTTGAGAACAGGGGTTAAACGTTGATCATTAAACAATGCACTATTTTGAGTAGCAATATGGTTTTCTTGATTTTTTGTCGACGGCAACTGTGTTTCATGCGGTACACTACATTGATGATCACTGACACTTAAAACCTCACTATTTTTACTTTTTAGGTCACCACGACAATGTTTGGAACGTTGCTTTGAACAACGCCAAATAACAGTTCCATTTTTATTGGTTCGTTTCACAATATATGAATATCCTTTATAGTATGCGTAAGGCTTACCATACCTAGTCACTGATACTTCCATATCAACTGTCGAGCATAGACTAAGCTCTAGTAAAGTCAACTTGGTAATAAGAATACTAGTTTAATGTGAGAGCAAATATGGATCCAAAGAGTTCAGGTAAAAGTGAAAGCAAATAAGCAAATATTAGAAACAAGAGTTGGGGTGAAAGTGGTCGCAAAGTGGTAGACCCATTACACAATAATTTCAGCACGACGAAGCTCTTGTTCAATTTCTTTGATTTCCCAATCGTGACCAGTATGGCCAGATTGACGTGAGGCATGCAACAACTGTAGCCGCTGGACGAGCTTATTGGGATTGTGCCAGTATACAAATTTAACAAATGGATTTTTAGGTGTAAACAAAGCATTACCATTATCATGATCATTATCATCATCGTCATTATCATCATCATGATCACCATTATCATCATGACCATCATCACTGTTACTATATAGTCCTTTTTGATCCTCTTGCAATACCACTTTATTTATAGTCTGAGTTGATTTTGACAGTGTTGAAGGTTTCTTGGACGTTGACAACTGTCCTAACATGACGTTTTGAGGACATGATAAGTCCTTTTGAACAAACACTGTACTATCTTTAGCCGCAATATCGTTTTCTTGAACTTGCTTTTTAGCATTTTGATAATTGTTTGTAAACAGTAAGCGTGGTTCGTTTCGAGCACTACATTGATGAACACTCACACTTAAAACCTTTCCATTTTTACTTTTCAGATTGCCTCGACATTTTGTTGACCTCTCTTTTGAGCATCGCCAGAATATTATTCCATTCACATTCTGGCGATTATAGTTATAGGAGTAGCCTTGATAGAGTGCACGTAGCCTACCTTTGTTGGTTGTAATAAGTTCCATAGTAGTAACTGACCTGTCAGTACGATGTTCACACTACAAAGGTTACAACTGATTTGCTGATGGAGTGACCTACTATAAGCTTATATATTGGCTTATGTGTTGGCTTTTTTGTGTTGGCTTTTCGTGTTGGCTTATGTGTTGGCTTTTTGTGTTGGCTTTTTGTGTTGGCTTTTCATGTTGGCTTTTCGTGTTGGCTTTTCGTGTTGGCTTTTCGTGTTGGCTTTTTGTGTTGGCTTTTCGTGTTGGCATTTCGTGTTGGCTTTTGTGTTGGCTTTTCGTGTTGGCTTTTTGTGTTGGCTTTTCGTGTTGGCATTTCGTGTTGGCTTTTCGTGTTGGCTTTTTTTGTATTGGCCTTTCGTGTTGGCTTTTTGTATTGGCTTTTCGTGTTGGCTTTTTGTGTTGGCTTTAGTATTGGCTTTTGTATTGGCTTATTTGACAAGTTATTTGTGTCAATGTATTTAGTGGATTTTTTCTTGGTGTTGGAAAGTAGTTGAAAGAGAGGGAATATTTAAAGACTTAACCTCAGCTCACTAACCTAACCTAACCTTTCAACTCTCAGATGTTAATTAAATTCTGTGCATTGTCGAGTTGGAGCCCAAGACCTCAGGGGTAAAAAAACAATTATTTTTGACGACTTATTTTGGTAACTTATTTTAATGGCTAACCTAACTTTACCTAACCTAACCTAACCTAACCTCAGCTCACTTTGGATATTACTAGTAAGTGTTCATATCCTCTGCTAGGTAGCATGCTAGTAGTACAGGTAGTGCTCATATTTACCGCTAGATAGCGGAAACATACTTTGCATGTTGCATGTGACACTTGTGAAGTTTAACCACATGCAAGACGTGCTTGTATAAGTTCTCTATTTAAACTCAATATACAATTAACCACTAAATGTTCAGAACTAACATGTATAGCCATGTTTAGGGTATATAGGAGACCCTTAGCAAGAAAGGCTGTCTAACCCACGAGTGTACAGCCTTGTCATACGCAGTAAGCCCCTGTTGGCAGAAAACAACAACAACAACAATTTGAGAAAGCCAACAGGGGCTTACTGCGTATGACAAGGCTGTACACTCGTGGGTTAGACAGCCTTTCTTGCTAAGGGTCTCCTATATACCCTAAACATGGCTATACATGTTAGTTCTGAACATTTAGTGGTTAATTGTATATTGAGTTTAAATAGAGAACTTATACAAGCACGTCTTGCATGTGGTTAAACTTCACAAGTGTCACATGCAACATGCAAAGTATGTTTCCGCTATCTAGCGGTAAATATGAGCACTACCTGTACTACTAGCATGCTACCTAGCAGAGGATATGAACACTTACTAGTAATATCCAAAGTGAGCTGAGGTTAGGTTAGGTTAGGTTAGGTAAAGTTAGGTTAGCCATTAAAATAAGTTACCAAAATAAGTCGTCAAAAATAATTGTTTTTTTACCCCTGAGGTCTTGGGCTCCAACTCGACAATGCACAGAATTTAATTAACATCTGAGAGTTGAAAGGTTAGGTTAGGTTAGTGAGCTGAGGTTAAGTCTTTAAATATTCCCTCTCTTTCAACTACTTTCCAACACCAAGAAAAAATCCACTAAATACATTGACACAAATAACTTGTCAAATAAGCCAATACAAAAGCCAATACTAAAGCCAACACAAAAAGCCAACACGAAAAGCCAATACAAAAAGCCAACACGAAAGGCCAATACAAAAAAAGCCAACACGAAAAGCCAACACGAAATGCCAACACGAAAAGCCAACACAAAAAGCCAACACGAAAAGCCAACACAAAAGCCAACACGAAATGCCAACACGAAAAGCCAACACAAAAAGCCAACACGAAAAGCCAACACGAAAAGCCAACACGAAAAGCCAACATGAAAAGCCAACACAAAAAGCCAACACAAAAAGCCAACACATAAGCCAACACGAAAAGCCAACACAAAAAAGCCAACACATAAGCCAATATATAAGCTTATAGTAGGTCACTCCATCAGCAAATCAGTTGTAACCTTTGTAGTGTGAACATCGTACTGACAGGTCAGTTACTACTATGGAACTTATTACAACCAACAAAGGTAGGCTACGTGCACTCTATCAAGGCTACTCCTATAACTATAATCGCCAGAATGTGAATGGAATAATATTCTGGCGATGCTCAAAAGAGAGGTCAACAAAATGTCGAGGCAATCTGAAAAGTAAAAATGGAAAGGTTTTAAGTGTGAGTGTTCATCAATGTAGTGCTCGAAACGAACCACGCTTACTGTTTACAAACAATTATCAAAATGCTAAAAAGCAAGTTCAAGAAAACGATATTGCGGCTAAAGATAGTACAGTGTTTGTTCAAAAGGACTTATCATGTCCTCAAAACGTCATGTTAGGACAGTTGTCAACGTCCAAGAAACCTTCAACACTGTCAAAATCAACTCAGACTATAAATAAAGTGGTATTGCAAGAGGATCAAAAAGGACTATATAGTAACAGTGATGATGGTCATGATGATAATGGTGATCATGATGATGATAATGACGATGATGATAATGATCATGATAATGGTAATGCTTTGTTTACACCTAAAAATCCATTTGTTAAATTTGTATACTGGCACAATCCCAATAAGCTCGTCCAGCGGCTACAGTTGTTGCATGCCTCACGTCAATCTGGCCATACTGGTCACGATTGGGAAATCAAAGAAATTGAACAAGAGCTTCGTCGTGCTGAAATTATTGTGTAATGGGTCTACCACTTTGCGACCACTTTCACCCCAACTCTTGTTTCTAATATTTGCTTATTTGCTTTCACTTTTACCTGAACTCTTTGGATCCATATTTGCTCTCACATTAAACTAGTATTCTTATTACCAAGTTGACTTTACTAGAGCTTAGTCTATGCTCGACAGTTGATATGGAAGTATCAGTGACTAGGTATGGTAAGCCTTACGCATACTATAAAGGATATTCATATATTGTGAAACGAACCAATAAAAATGGAACTGTTATTTGGCGTTGTTCAAAGCAACGTTCCAAACATTGTCGTGGTGACCTAAAAAGTAAAAATAGTGAGGTTTTAAGTGTCAGTGATCATCAATGTAGTGTACCGCATGAAACACAGTTGCCGTCGACAAAAAATCAAGAAAACCATATTGCTACTCAAAATAGTGCATTGTTTAATGATCAACGTTTAACCCCTGTTCTCAAAGTTATTTTTAATCCATCTTCCACGTCGCAAGAGCCATCAACATCACAAACTATGCAAGAGGTAGTGTTGTTGTTGTCGTTTTAAAGAGTGGAACAACTAGGTCATCTGCTGTTGATCTGCAAGGGGATCAAAGTGACTAAATAGTAATAACCATAAGGTTTTTATGTCAATACAACCATTGTGGCTTCCCCACTTTTCGAAAACAACATTAAAGGGACATTGCTATAAAATGATCTACAACAAGCCTTGTGTTTAAAACTATAACAGACTATTGTAATGTGAGAAAGGCTTGTATTCAGTATGCATTTATTGTCATAATCATGTATACTCTGCAATGTTAAATATACTAACTTTGTATAAAATAAAACAGCATTGTAACATCATTTTGCATTTATTTACAAACTTTATATACATTTTTTTTGGTTTCATCATAATATTTTTAAAGACAACACTAAACACTAAAACATTACTATTCTATGCACATATTTTCTTTCTTTTTCAGTATATTGTCATTACTTATAATTTCCATTATTATTTCACATTATTTATTTATTTAATTAAAACGAACCATGCACCTATTGTTTTTAAAACCTTCATAAATTAAGTGTACAGGTTGCACAGCATTATTGACTTCATCAAAAACACTCTCCGACATATCATTAAACCGTATAGGCAGAAATGTCTCAAAGTTTTCACATACACAAAGTACACGATCACCATATGCTGTTTTCAATTTCCGAATCTTGATAATGCGGAATGGAATATGCATTGGCAATTCGCTGAGCTTCTTTGTCTCTAAGCCACATGATTGTCCCACAGCATTCAAAACATTCATTGTAGTAGTCTATAAACAAAACAAAAGCATATCTATTACACTCTAAAACAGCTTTAATAATATTGTGCAATTAGGGATTTTGCACTATCCATGGCGAATAAATTATACTAGTTATGCAAGAAATGCCCTAACTGTTGCAGATACTACTTTTCTGCATATAGCACAAGTGTTAAGTTCTAATGCACACTTGACACAGGCTATCATGTGTCCACAGGGTAAAAATACAACACCTAGTTCATCTTGATAACAAATTTTACATAATTGTTGGTCACACTTTTGTATCTGTTCGTGAGACAAGTCTTTTCTTTCAGCCTTATGTATTTGCTCCACGTGCTCTAACTCTAATGGCACTTTTATGTCTTGTGCTGCAATCACTTTTTCTTTACGAATAGTGTTCACAAATTCCTGACCTTTAAGCAACACCATGTATTTACAGTTTGGTAACCAACGAGCGTGTTGCACAAAAGGGTCATCAGTCATTTGCCAATCCTTTAAAGCAAATCCACAATAAAAACATATTGTTTTATCCCCTTCACCAGTATAAAAAAATCCAGCTTCACTTAGCTGTTTGGTAAGGTGTTTTAATATTAATGGCCAAACATTTTTATAAGATTCGAAACGTTTTTCAACAGAGCTGTACTCTGGGTGTGCTAGTGCTTTAGTCTTGCAAACTCCCAATTTTTCAAAAGCACACGCCAATTCAACACTGTCTATGGCATATGGACCACATATATCGACACTACCGTTGGCTGGTAATACATCATTATTATTATTTATTTGTGATTCAGCAACGTAAGTAGCGGCCATAGGCCTTGTGGTTCGGTAAAATGAATGCACGGGTAGGTTACCCACTTGCTTTCCAAGCATGTAAGGACAGTGAGGAGACCATCGCAAATGGTCTCTAAAGGGATCATCCCCTTCTTCCCAGTGTGAAAGTTCAATACGACAAAACACACAGCGCACCACATCTCCTCGGTTCAAGTAAAAAAAACCGGCTTTTGCAAGTTCATGCGTCGACAAAAAGCCTACAGGCCAGGATTCAAATGTTAACCATCGATCATGTTCTGATTTTAAATTTAACCCACGTGGTAAACCAACTTGCTCACTTGTTGTATTTGGTACTAACGCCATGTGTTATAATAAAACGTTTTCTTATTGTAAGTTATTAACATTGCACAGAGTACTTTAAAGCATAATGCATGCTTCTTCACTGTCTGTTCATTACGTTAATGGCACATGACGACACCTAAAAGCAAACAAAATAACCCATCACTCAATCAATCAATCAATCAATCAATCAATACTTGTAAATAAAACGTTAACGTTAATTGGCATTAATATATCAAAACACCATTAAAAATAAACTGTATGTTGGCACAAACAGTAACCCATGTACTTATTTTCTTTTTTATAAAGCTACAGTCATTTACATTCCCCCACCCTCCCTTTAACCAATATATAAACAAAAATGAATGTCATGTCATTTTGTTCACATTATCATGTTCAAACCTGTGGATATTCGTTGAGTCCATAGGGAACCACCCATAAATTAAATTTATTATTTTATTTTTAGAAAATCCAACATGGCCTTGTACTTTTCCCAGTCAACAACAACAACATAGCCATTAATCAAGAAAGCAATCATTGTCCCAGTCATGTACAGGTAATGAATTTTTTTTTGTCTACGAGTTTTCAGTAGTGGTAAAATGGAATAGCATTTTTAAGTTGGACTTACCTGAGTTTTAAACAGTTCACTCTTTGGCAGTGGTTTCGCTTTAGTGCGTTTCTGGTTTTTTTCAGCGACTGCTACGGCGGTAAGGCTATTCTTTCCAAGTTTCTAAAAATAAATAAAATAAACCGCTATAAATACCTAAATTCAGGTTAATACATACATTTCATAAAATAAAACATAAAACAAAAAAAATGAAACAAGTTAGTTTAAAAAAAATCATCTCACCTTTACTTGCAGTGACTTGTTACTCTTCCCTTCTAGTGGGCTCAAAAGTGCAATAGTTTCTTCTCCCTCTGACATGTAAGGTATGCCGGTTATCTGCAAACAAATAAATAAATAAAATCATTAATTACCTAATCAATAAATAATTACATGTATTTATATATAAATCAATAAATGTATAAATGAATAAATATATACCTACCTCACAACAAGAATAAGTATTTTCCACCAACACCAAAACTGTTAAACAAGGCCAAGTGTTTCACACAACGCTGTAGCGTGTTCAAAAGTAGTCACATAAGTGCGAGTGGAAATGTCAGCGACGTGTCTTTATATATCACATTGCATGTATAATCTTTTTTTTTCCCACGCTTTGAACATTCTCTTATCGTGCACGTGGGCAGCTAACGTCTCAGGCGAACACCTGTGCCGGATCAAATTTCACATGAACTTGCATTTTGTCACGTACGAAGCAAAACAGGATGTAAATTGTTAACAGTTATCGCGCACGTGGACAGATAACGTCCCAGGTGAACACCTGCGGTAGATCAAATTTCACATGGACTTGCATTTTGTCACGTACGAAGCGAGACAGGATGTCACTGGTTTAGCGTGCCTGTGGTTTCACACATGTGTGCACGCCTTTCGCACTTCCCTGCCAGCACAATGGTCAGATTATTTCACCTTCAAGCGTCACCTATTGTCAAGTCAGATCGGAGCCTTCCAATAAGCTCAAATGGCATTCACCTCCTGTAAGTTTGTTTTCTCTACTCGCTTCGACCAACATAGAACCTAGTTCTCATCACCGTTTACACGTTAAAGGTAAAATATCAGAAAACGCACGCTCGCTCTGTCATACACCGACTCGTCGAAATATCAATTAATCTATTGAACACAGCCACCGTGGTCAGCGACAAGTTCGTTGAAACACACACACCCAGCCGTATCGTCTCTCTCAACCACCACGCTCCATGAACATTATAAACAGGTAAAGAAAAAGAAAACGTTTTTTCAACATGTATGGCGTTAGACCCATGTGAATTATCTTTTTGGAAAAAAAATATCTACCACATTTGAAAGGGGGCGTTAGCCCGAGTCCTAGGACACCTCGTACATGTCTCTAGCGTTATTGGTTCGTGAGATATCGGCAAAAATCACAAAAAACACGTGTTTACCCCCAAAATCGCGTTTCCAAAATTTTTTAAAATTACAACGAGTGGTCCATAGCAAAGAGGACGTCTTCCCGAATCCTTGGACCCATCGTACATGCCTCTAGCGTTATTGCTTCGTGAAATATCGGCAAAATCACAAAAAACACGTGTTTACCCCAAAATCGCGTTTCCCAAATTTTTTAAAATTACAACGAGTGGTCCATAGCAAAGAGGACGTCTTCCCGAATCCTTGGACCCATCGTACATGCCTCTAGCGTTATTGGTTCGTGAGATATCGGCAAAAATCACAAAAAACACGTGTTTGCCCCCAAAATCGCGTTTCCCAATTTTTTTAAAATTACAATGAGTGGTCCATAGCAAAGAGGACGTCTTCCCGAATCCTTGGACCCATCGTACATGCCTCTAGCGTTATTGCTTCGTGAAATATCGGCAAAATCACAAAAAACACGTGTTTACCCCAAAATCGCGTTTCCCAAATTTTTTAAAATTACAACGAGTGGTCCATAGCAAAGAGGACGTCTTCCCGAATCCTTGGACCCATCGTACATGCCTCTAGCATGATTGGTTCGCGAGATATAGCAAAAAGTCTAAAATCACGTTTTTACCCCAAAAAGACTGTGTTTCCAGATTTTCACCTTTTCGACACCGACATTCCCGTAAAGAGCACAACGAGACGAAAAAAACGAATCCAAGCACGCCCTCCTAGCATGGCTCCTTCCATTCCAAGGTCGCAGGGGCTCACCACTTGCTTTTATAAGCAGCTCTGTCCTTACCACACTACTGCAGGTTTTCATTCTAGAGACTTTAAATTTATTTTGGGGGTAGAGGGGGTAGGGACCATTGATTTACGTTAAACAATTTTTTTTGTAGAGTTCCTAGTTTCCAAAATATAGGATTTTCAAAATTCGAGTGTTTTCAAAAAAATATAAAAAATAAAAATTTTTTATTACAAAAAATAAAGGTCATAAAGACTGTTCGTTTGAGCCATGGCACAACGTTCTATCCTGTTTGGTTTTCAAACTATCGCCTATTTTCGAAAACAAAAATTTTCAAAAAAATTTTGAAAAATATAATGAGTGGTCCATAGCAAAGAGGACGTCAGCCCGAGTCCAACAATACCTCATTTGTCAAAATCGGACCATGCGTTCAAGAGATATTTAACATGGCTGAGGCTTAGTAGTGGTAATAACGGGGTTTTGAAGTGGGGCAGAAGCGCCACTACTCCACTACTAACACACACTAATACAGTCATCGCAATTAACACCGGTTATCAGACAGATTCTACACACACCCAAAGTACACGGGGCTACATGACCGCGTTGTCGCAGCCCCTAAACTGAGGAACCGACTAACCATCTCTCTCCTGAAATTCGTAACAAATATTATTTAGTCACCTGTAAATATGTTTCAGGTTGTTTTATGCAATTTCCAGTAATTGATATTATACAGTATTATGTTTACCGACTGAAGAGTAGGAATATCATTCACTTCACACAGCTTCTCACTACCGTATACCTCTATAGTGTCCAAGGAGCTTAGATATCTAACCTCCTTGACTTTCATAGTGCTTCATGGAACAACGACATTCGACATGCTAGCTACCCACTGGGTGTCAAATTACAAAGCTTGCACCCGGCACCCGAGGCCATACGATACGGTACGGTAGCTTCTCACTGAAACCCACTGTCTGTCTGTTAGGTAGTCAGCCCGAAGGCTGGTTGGATCCTCAAAACGTACCGCCGTTAGGTTATGTGGGTAGATACCCACAAAAACCCAAGGCAGCGCTATATTGAGGCGTACTAGGCAAGATGAGGAGTGAGGTAGTTTGCCATTGCTTTCCTCACTGAGTCAGAACAGCAGTACTAACCCTATGAGTAGAACCTTTCACAGCATCAATAGGCACTGACTGTGCCCTGAACGGCATTACTAAACCAACCATACCTCAGTAGCTTCCATATAATCACAGCCATGAGTGAGACTGGGACATCGGTGAAAAGCCATATTTTACTCTAGCCTGTGCCAACAGACAAATGCAAATGTACTGTATTCATCAAGAGATGGCAAACAGGCCACCTATAAGATGAACAACAAAAATATTTCTTAGTGTGTATTTCTCTAAATAGAGGAAGTGTTTACTACATTCATGTCAGTAAATAAATGTGCAGACATTGTTGATTATGGTTCTTCTTTCATTTTGTTTTAGATATTCGGCTCTTGTGCATTAAATGGTGTCCCGTTCCAACTTTGTTATTTTTGTGTAATTTTTGTTTGAAGCACTTTCTGTGCCATGCCGGCCCCGTGGTGTTGGGGTAGCGCGCCTGCCTCCCACCCGGAGGCCCCGGGTTCGATCCCCGGCTCCGTCAGGGATTTTAAAACTGGCGTGAGGGTTGGAACGGGGTGCACTCAGCCTCGTGAGGACAACTGAGTAGCTGTCTGACAGTGAGACAGCACCCCGATCACGAATACCAAGATTAACGGCCGAGGGGACCCGACGCGCTGATCACGCGTCACCCCAATATCTGCAGGCCAAATGGCTGGGCAGCGGTCGCTTGGTCGGCCTTAGTCCGTCATGGGCTGTATAGTGCCAGGGGTTGACTTTGACTTTCTGTGCCATGTTATTGAAGCTAACTGCTCTTAACAAACATCACGTTCACACTTTAAAATAAGGAAATTATCAACATTCACTTTCAAGTACAGTAGAGTCCTGCCAATCCGAACTCCGCTAATCCAAAAATCCGCCTAATTCGAACAGGGCTAGGAAACAATATCTACCAAATTAGTTTTGAATTTAAAAACAGGAAAAAATAGGATTAAGATTTTTTTTCAAGTAAAAACGTAAATTTATTAGCACAGAAAAACATGAAATATATGCTACAAGAGTAAACAATTAATCTGTCAGCTATTTTATACACATAAAGTAAAAAAGAAACAACAACGGAAAAGCCTATTAACAATGTGCAAAACAAAATTTGAATGCATTTTTTTTACGTTAACGACAACACAAACGGAAAATCAAATCAACACTTAAGAAGTGAAGTGTGAAGTCTGGGATCTTCTTTTGACGCAACGCACTGAAACGACTTGAAGAGGCAATGTTTCGCCAATTGTCGTATTTGAAGAAAATCCACCTAATCCGAAATTTCGCTAGTCTGAACAGGGTTCGGTCCCAATTAGTTCGGATTAGTGGGATTCTACTGTAATAAACTGACGAAAAAACACGCCGCCATATTGGATAAGGCTTGTATAATGCAATGTTGCCAACTTCACTTCACCGCAGTCCCCTGGAGTGAGGTTAGGCGAAGGCGACTGTCTGGACGTAAATTACTGATTCGAATACAAGCAAGGGGCGTAAGCCCCATGTTAGGTTTGTTTTGTATGAAAAACATTATTCAACACATTCCATGTTTCGAACTAAGCAGCAAATCAGTGCCAAACAATAATGTTGGCATTACTGGAAAAATGCAATAACACCCTCCAGCGATAATATGTTCAACTCCTGTATCAATGTAGGCATTATGCAATAAGCCTAATTTTTATTTACCAAAACATCCAAGTCAAATAATGTATATTTGTGAACGTAGTTTTAGAAAACCATGTATTATTAATGGCATAATCTTCTTTCCTGACTTGTCCATACACCTCTGCTTCTGTTCATAGGATTCTACAGCGATCCCCACTGCGTCCACCTGAAGCCGGGTACAGGACACCTAAGCGCCACCTTCGAGATCTTCCTCAACAGCTGCGGCATGTCCTCTTCAGCCAATCACAACCAGGGTGGATACGGCGCGCCTACACCCAGTGGCAGCTACGTGGAGAACACCATCATCATCCAGTACGATCCATACGTCCAGGAGGTCTGGGATCAGGCCCGGAAACTGCGTTGTACTTGGTACGATTTCTACGAGAAGGCTGTCACATTCCGTCCATTCCAAGTGGACATGCTCAACGCTGTCACTGCCAACTTCCTCGGGGACAACTTGCAATGCTGGATGCAGATTCAAGTCGGCAAGGGACCATGGGCTTCTGAAGTATCTGGTATCGTCAAGATAGGTCAGACCATGACTATGGTGTTGGCCATCAAGGATGATGAGAATAAATTTGACATGCTCGTCCGTAACTGTGTGGCACATGATGGTAAACGCGCTCCAATCCAATTGGTGGATCAGTACGGTTGCGTTGTGAGACCTAAGATTATGAGTAGATTCCAGAAGATCAAGAATTTCGGACCTTCAGCGTCTGTTGTATCGTTCGCTTACTTCCAAGCATTCAAGTTCCCAGATTCAATGAATGTTCACTTCCAATGCGTTATTCAAGTATGCAGACATAATTGTCCCGAGCCTAAGTGTGGTGGTGCAGGGTTAGGCGCTGAATATGGTCCTCCACCTCCTCTGGGTCTCGGAGGTCATCTTGGCAATGGCCTGGGTTCAGATCTGCACTCAGAATACGGACCTCCACTCCTGTCCGAATATGGAGTTCCTGCTGCCTTCCCTGATCCCCGACATCCATCTGGTCCATCTGGAGCATTTTCCGAACCCAAACCTGACGTTGTCCCTGCACCTCAAGCCCAGCAAAGCTCTTCAACATCCAATCCACCAAACCCATCGTCACCTCCACCAAACGACAATGAAATCCATCTCCCCCCTCCACCCCTCCCAGGATTCCAGAATGCCTACACTACTGTTAAAAGGAAGGGAGGTGTCGTCGACGAAATCGAAGGAAATCTTGCTGTGATGGGAGCCCGTCCCAGATCTGTTGAGCTTGAGCTGCAAGGTGCCCGAAGACGTCGTGGTGCCTCGTTCGTCGTAACTCATGTTTACAAGCGTGAGGCTCAAGAGATGACCGATGTGAATACAAGTCGAATTATTCAGGTTGTTGCTCCAGGAGATGTTAATTTTGCGCTGAATGGTGCATCGAATAATGAAACTGTCGTCATTCAGTCTACATCGGATCCTGAACATATCTGCATGTCAGTACCTAGTTTCGTAGGAGGACTTGTAATGCTCCTACTTGTGCTTGTCGTGGCTTGTTTGGTGGCCGCTTTTCTGTTTGTCCGAGTCCGTGCTGTTGATCGCAAATCAGCTACTACCACTTTCGTCCACTCACCATATGACAGTGCCGAGTTCGTCAAGGTTGCCAACTGAACGGAAGGAAATAAAGAAGTGTGAATCCCCAGCTGTGGGATATCAAAGACTGAATTAGGAAAAAAAAACTCTGAAGAGAGAAAAACGAACTCAATGTTTAGTCAACTTAACTAAAAGTTAAATTGATTCAACACGACGATAATCATCATCATTTGAAGTGGTGATATTATAAAATTAAACCTTATTTCATCCATGGCGGCGTTACGTTTTAACTGTGGTTGATACGTTTATTATTAGTAGTTACTTTAACATTTAACTACAGTTAAATCATTTTTACCTCTTGCTAAAAATACTTAGCCCGAGTTAAAACGCTGTCCAATATTCTCCTGACATTCCAATATGTGTTCTGAGAATGTTTTCCTTCTCATATGACACCAAGCCAAATACGAAGCACTCGGGAGTTATATTCGGTCCTTATTACCTTTAATCGCTAAGTTTCTACTGATTCTAGAAGTAAATTTGCTACGACGTAATGCACTGAACTGATTAAGAAAATATTTTTAAACAATCATATTTTGTATATCTAATCGAATAATAAGTATTGAGTCTATATTTTTGAAATACTTCAGTGCAATACTTGAAACTTGAATATCTTGCTTCAAGTTCAAGATAAATGTAGATACGAAACTTGGCATTGAAGGTAATTTAAGTTAGATCACTCTATTTATGGTATTTATGTTTCTTTGTATACACTCCTATGTGCTCACTGACTTTATAAGTCACTATTTATCTATCTATTATTTAATTAATTTATAATTTTCACGTAATTATCATTCATCCATCACCCTCACATACACAACTTTCCTTTACCAAATCACATCTTACACGACTGCATTGAATTTCCACATGCTATAACCACAAGCTTGTCAAGAAATAAATATATTTCACACGATCTTCCGCAACCTATATTCTGTAAATAATTTATTTTGCCCTTGTTAATGCACGGCTTACCTCTTCCTTTAGGATATTATGGAATAGATTCCAATAATGAAATAAATATGAATGAATTAGATGTAACGGAGAAAATGATAACATATCTTAATGAATCAATAGTAATTAAAATGTCTGTGTTGAATCGTGGTCATCAGGCCATAATGACAATCGTTTCACGATTATTAAAAGTAACATCATTTGAATAATGTTTAATTAAAACCTGATAAGAACTACAAGCTCGAAGTTAGATTGCAACAGAAAAACAATGGAATGGATGTCACGTGGAACTTGAAATAAAATGATCTACGTATTTGTATGAACATGAAAGTTTGTCTACTTTACATACCTTAGTAACTTCCTTGTCGCAAGATTCACGTAGAGTCTGAATAGAATTAGCGAGTTTTATCTTTTGTATGTGAGGTTTACATACCTAGTCTGCGTTTCGAAACAGGACCGCTTCGAAGAGAGATGTGTCAAGCCTTTAAGACATCGTAGTATTTATATATATTTTTTCAACGATAGCACTAAATGCAAATGTAAACTGCACAGGATCTTCTGAATCAAATTTTATTAAGATGAGTCATAAATACATAATATATTTTATAGATATTTTTATACAAAATTCTTCGTAAAGAAAAACAAGAAATATTTTATACAATGAAATACATTTTTTAAAACAATATAGAGGTGAATATTTGAAATTGGAAAAGAAATGCATCCATTAACACATCCCTATTGCCCATCATGTTATCAATCACACACCATCTCTTAATTTATAATAGTTGTTAAGTACTTGATATATTCATCAAACTATATTTATGTATGGTTGAGATCTTCTCTAGTGATTAAAAATGAAAAGACTGGTTCAGGCTGAAGCCTTACAGATTGCTCAGGAATGAACGAGCGTCTTGATTGATTGTTGATGTCATAGTTATAATCTTTGTCAAAATGCCAGGTGAGAAGCTACCAACAGTAATGAAAATGAAACATAATATACTGACTGTATATATTTATTCATCAATTAAACTATTAAGTTATACAAATAGTATTCGTAATGTCTTATTTTGTCCTATTTCAGATACCTTACTTGAAAACAATGCCGTCCTTTAATCCACAACAGTTTGAAGAGACTTTAAAACAGTGGCGCCTTTAGCTATAAAAATTTGGAGGGGGAGAGGAAAACATCGAAACCACTTTAAACAAACACGAAAAATGGCCATCGTTTACGATTATCAAGTAGTAAGAGACAAAGGTTGTTGCCCTCATAAATACTTCCCACCGTAATAATAATTTGAAGCCATGACCACGCTCCAGTTGTACCTATTGTTAAGTTACCTCCAAATTACAAACAAAGATCACAGCCGATTCGATCCATCGCTTTGCTGTCTCATACACAGCCCTCACAATCTCTCATAAGACAAGTGTTTAAAGTTATAATCACTGCCGACTCGATCCATCACTAGACAGCCTTGACATTCCCTCATCAAACGCTTGTTAAAGTTGTAATCACAGCCGGCTCGATCCATCACTGTACGGCCTTGGCAATCACTCATCAGAGACGTGTCTAATAAATTGTAATCACTACCGACTCGATCTATCGCTATACAACCTTGACAATCGCTCATCAGACACGTGTTAAAGTTGTAATCACAGCCGACTCGATCCATCGCTATACAACCTTGACATTCCCTCATCAAACACTTCTTAAAGTTGTAATCACAGCCGACTCGATCCATCACTGTACGGCCTTGACAATCACTCATCAGAGACGTGTCTAATAAATTGCAATCACTGCCGAATCGATCCATCGCTATACAACCTTGACAATCGCTCATCAGAAACGTGTTAAAGTTGTAATCACAGCCGACTCGATCCATCGCTACACAACCTTGACAATCGCTCATCAGACACGCATTAAAGTTGTAATCACAGCCGACTCGCTCCATCGCTATACAACCTTGACAATCACTCATCAGACACATGTTAAAGCTGTAAACAAAAATTTGGCAAAAGTTAACACTAAAGCGCTGCCTACCCGAACAATTCGACATTTCTCTAACTATTTTAACTTCCTTGATATGGCTCAGACATAGGCTTGCCATATTTTTGGTGAGTGAAACCGGGACACATTAATATGGGATGGCCTTACGGGGGGGGGGGGGGTATTCCATACCCCCAGCAGAGTGGGGGGTCCGAGAATTTTTTTATAAATTAGAAGCAAAATGGTGAGTTTTAAGCCTTTTTTAAGCCTCGCAAGTGACGGGAGGGGGGAATCTGGCACCCTAAATTGTTAGTTCTACACACCTTTTAAAAATGAAAAAGGAATTTTTGCTACATAAAAATTTATAATTTTTCCTTTTTAATGATAATTCATTCTAGTCTACCATCAAAAAAGAAGTGTTAGTAAAATACAATTTAAAATACTTCATAAAATTGTTTAATTGAACAATTACTAAGTCTTATTATGTTTTGAAACACTACAACTTTTTATCTAACTAGAAAAACAATTACAAAAAAACTTTTTGTTGTCAAACTAAAACAACAATTAATTAAAGAGTTAACAATACTTCTGAGCACTTTGACGCTGTGCGCGATAGTCAACGATGTTGATTGTTGAAAAGTCACCGATTAATAAAAGATTCGTTAACACATAAATTCATTATTTTTACATGTTACAACCGTTTTCCGGGACATTGATAAAACCGGGCGGGACACCGGGACAAGAGCAAAATACCGGGACTGTCCCGGTCAAACCGGGACGTATGGCAAGCCTACTCAGACAGCTACGACACGATATTGCGCTATTTGAATGTTAATGTATTTTTTGACGGTTAGAAATGACATATTGTTGTATAGATTAATAAACTGAATACGTCAGAAACAACCAAATAAAATGTCATGTAAGCTGCGCCTTGTAGTAAAATGACGAAATAACTATTTTGTTTAGTGTTATTTTAAGGGAGCGGAACAGCGAGGTCATCTGCCCCAAAATAACTATTTTATTCCCAAAGTGTGGTTGTCAAGGATCTATCGAAAAGAGGTACCGTACAGTAAGTGGAAGAACGAGTCGGTTGTACTAAAATACATAGCCTATCGTACGTCTTGTCATCTCATTTATAAAAATCTTGACTATGACTAATAGAGCCACACTATTTTGTATAAAATGGCATATTTTCACAACCATTAGGCAACACTAACCTCAAATCATAGAACATACTTTGCACATAGGAGAACTGCTTCAATTTTGAGATTATAGGGCATGACGTTTATTGTGATTTCGACAAAGGTTCTTTGATTACAACTTTTTAGTCATAACAGATTATAATTTTATTTAAACTACCGATACTTTAAATTTATTCACCTCGAGGAACATTTGAGCGCGTTAACTCGCTCACTACGGTCACGATGGGAAGCTGAAAGAAGTCTGGAGATAGAGGTTCGAATCACGGCGCTGAGAGCGGCTATGCTGAATGCGGTTCTTTCCACACTTCCCCCAGGCCAATGTCTTATGCCCGGGCACCTACCTCAATCCCGATCCTAATAATTAGTTACACATACCGTACTGCAGTCACTCCAGAAACACAGGTTATCAAAGAAGTAGTTGTTGCTTATTTTAGGACTACAACATCGCGGCCATTATAGCAACGTTTGTGGGATTTATGTGATGATCTGTGTTATTGTGATGGCTGTACATGTGTGTCTATTTGTTAATTGGGGATAGAATTGGGAAGGAGGCGGCTGTGAACTTAAGTTAGGAACCATCCCAACATTTGCATGTAGTAGAAGTGGGGAAACCACTGAAAACCACTTCCAGGATGGCTGAGGTGGGAATCGAACCCGCCTCTTCTCAAGTTTGCTCACGACGCTGAGTGTTCTCCGTCAGTTCCAGCCCTCACACCAGAATTAAAATTTCTTGACAGAGCCGAAAATCAAACCCGGACCTCCGGGATGACAGCCAGAACGCTAGCCACTACACCACGAGGTGGTCATCAAATAAATTCAACACACACCCATGTACACGTAGCTGATAACCAAGAAGTCCCTAGCCCCTAAAAAATATATGTAAATTATTCCATTTCTCTAGAACTTGACCCATTAGTGATATTTGCGTCAAAGACAGGATAAATTTATGAAGATATTGTTTACATACATATTATTTTCTCAGTACATTTTCAAATTCAATTTACAAATATCTTAAAATCAGTTCCATCCCAAAACCATTCTTGTCCACGCGGCTGTTTCAAGTGTAGCTCAAAAGGCAAGTTAGGCGAACTCACTTGTCTACACCACATCAGACGTAATGCAGATGGTAAGCTGTCGTTTCATTTTAGGGTCTTCGTGACATCGTGGTCATGTAGCTCCGTGTACTTGAGTGTGCGTGGAATCTGTCTGCTAAACTATGCCATTGTGATGGCTACCAGCTACGAGTATGTGTATTTCTAGGCAGCTGAGGTAGAAATCGAATCCACCTCTTCTGAGTTTTACCTCACGAAGCTTAGTCTACGTACCTCGTTCCAACCTTCAGACTAGAAATACATTTCTTGTCAGAGTTGAAAATAGAACCTAGGACCTTTGGAACCATGTTCTTCTCGAGATAGCTTACTTATTGAGATTTTAATCCTGAATGCCCTGGGTTTTAATCCTGGCTCTGCCAAGAAATTAAATTCTGATCAGAAGGTTGGTTCACTCAGCCTCGTGAGGCAAAAACTGAAACAAGATGGGTTTGATTCCCACCTCGGCTATGATCTTCCCCACTTCTACTCCAGGTAAATGCCGGGATGATTCCTATGAATAAATAAATAAATAAATAATATAACCTATACTAATATATAATCCATACTAATATATAAAAATGAGATGGTGTGTGTCTGTATATTACTCAATCACGCAAGAACCACTGCTCCGATTTACATGAAATTTTACATGGAAGTAGCCTAGCTGATTTACCTGGTTAACATATAGGCTACTTTTGATTTCGATACTTTGCACTATTTAAAGATGGCGACCATTTTAGTGACGTCACTACACCCTTTGGTTTCAAACTTTCATATATCCATTTCAAATAAAAAAGAGAACGCTAAGAAATAGCAAACGTTTGATGGCATATAGCCTACGAGGTATAAAATTTAATTTTCTATCCAAAAGGTACTTATCACTTTTCGTGTAGGCAATCTCCAACGGTTAGGGAGTAAAACCTAAATGTGTGCTATAAAACACGGTCAATGCCGAGCGGTGTGGTTGGTCAAAATGTTCCATCCTTACCCTCCCTCGCCTATCCTCTGTTTTAACTGTCACCTTCATATTTTAATTTATTTATGACCCGTAGCGAAGCACGGGTACTTCAGCTAGTAAATAAAAAAAAAATATAAATAAGCTACAGTATAGTCTATATTGATTCTATACATCCAACGTAAAAGGGGCTGATTTCCAGGCCCTAAATGAAGCACAACAACAACGCCACTGTTTCAGATGTAATGCAGAAGGTAAGTCCAGCTAATTCACCTGTCTATGGTATAAGGCGTAGCGCAGAAGGTCTAAGTGGAAGCGCAACGAATGGAGTCGATGTGGAACTAGGAGAACAACAATGCTCCCGGAAGCTAGGTTAGGTTAGCTCAAAGTAGGACACGCGAGTGACGAGGTCGCGTCCCACTGGACCACATACTATACGCACACCCATCCCATCACATCACATCAGCCGCGGGAGAAACATCGGCCCACTTGAGGTATCAACAACGTCCTTGCCAAGCCTACCCTATAGAGGTCATTCACGGAAATTCTACACACTTTTGATCACTCAGCGCGCAAACCGCGAGGCATTCGTTCCAAACCACAACTCGGCGTAGACACCTCTGGTGGTGATGTTAATTCGTTCCAGTCCAGGCGGCTTCGGTGGCGTAGTTGGTAGCAAGCTGAGCTTCTATGCCCAAGGTCGCGGTTTCAAACCCGGCCGTTAAAAATCCCTCAGTGTGCCTTCCTCTGGAGGGGAAGTAAAGCCGGCGGTCCAATGTCATAGATTTATGGCATGTAAAATAACGCTCTTAGATTCCAACATCCGTCACCAGGAGCCGACAGCGGTGGTATCTAGTAACAAAGTTCAGGACTAGTTGGTCGTTGACGGTGGCGCTTGGTAGGAAAAGTTGGAACTACTTGAAAATCGAATGTATACAGTCCTTACTTGAATTAAAAACGGATACACACACTAATGCAGCTATCACAATTAACACCGGTTATCAGACAGATTTTACACATACACAAAGTACACGGGGCTACATGAACACGTTGTCGCAGCCCCTAAACTGAGGAACCAACCAACCATCCTTCTAGTCCGCTTCGTTACGTAGTGGCTAGTATTCTTGGCTGTCATTGTGGAGACCCGGGTTCGATTCCCGACTCCACAAGAAATTTAATTCTGGTCTTAGGGCTGGAACGGGGTACACTCAGCCTCGTGAGGCAAAACTGAGGTGGGTTCAATTCCTATCTCAGCCATCCTGGAAGTGGTTTTCCGTGGTTTCCCACTTCTACTCCAGGAAAATGTCGGGATGGTACCTAACTCAAGGCCACGGCCACTTTCTACCCAAATACTACCTCAATTACAAATACACACACTAGAACAGACATCGCAGTGACACAGGTTATCAGACATGGTTCTACACACACACACACACACCCAAGTACACGGGGCTACATGACCATGATGTCACAAAGCGCCTAAATGAATCAACAATAATTCGGCCCCTCCAGTGCCTTGGGACAGTGGCACAACTACGGGGGTTAATAAAATTGGGGTCGTGGTGGCGCAGCGGTCAAGCTGTTTGCCTCTCATCAAGGTAGACAGGGTTTGATTCCCAGTCAATACATTTAAGATTTTTGATGTGAAATGCCTCTGGCCACGTAAAACTACAAGCTTCCTTTATTTTTACGGGGTCAAATAATAATAATCATATGATTTTTAAAAATTTTGAACAAAATTAATTTTTAGACTCATGCCAAATGATTGGATTGCTTTTTAAACCATTTCTTTACACAGGTGTAAACTTTTTAATGTTATTCTATCTTAACACTATGACTGGCTGCGTGGCTCAGCGGTAACGTTCTCGTCTGCTGTATCCAAGATAGCGGGATCGAATCCCGGCGCAGTCAGTTGGCATTTGAGGGTGCGAGGGAGCCGTGTCAGTAGATTTACTGGCACGTTAAAGAACCCATTCGGGGATAAATTCTGGCACTCCGGCGTCTCTAAAAGCCTCAATAGTTAAAAGGGACGTAAAACCAATAACAATATTATCTTAACGCTTATTGATTGAGCAAAACAGCCAACTATTTAGTTAGAGGGAGGAAAGATCTTTCCTCATCCCTTTACAAAAACACTCCACTTGTTAGTATCCGAGTGAAAGTACCATTTTGGAAAGTAAATAATATTGTATTTACTTGTATTGATGTTAAACTTGTTGGAAACTATAGACTAATAGTATAATATTTATAGGCTACAGTGTCGGGTAATAGAAAGGGCCAGATAATTTCGAAAAGAAAACTGGACTTTATAATTTAATATCAAGAAAATTGGTCACCTATTTTGAATGGAAGAAAGGAGGTTGACTAGTAGAATTTTCACCATACTTGATGGCAGACCTAAAACCTGTGATAAGTGGTTCAGAGAGGTCAGGAAGGATCAGGAGAAAATGGGGATGAAGTGCGAAGACATCGCTGCAGTACCGGCAGGAGATCAACAGGGTGTTTCAAAAATACTTTTACAAACTTTGGGGATTGGTATCTTACACCAAAACAAGAACAAAAGTTCATATACACAATGTCCCAAAATTCTTCGTTTCCGATTTATTAATGAAAGAACATTGTAAAGTGACACATTAATTGACAGCCTGTTTGGAAGTGTTTAACACATGAACTCATATCAAAAGAAGGTTCCTGACTCCGACAGAAGGAAAAACTGTCATATGCACAAGTGTCCCAGAATCCTTTGTTTTCCCGGGAGGGACTGTTGAACACATTGGTACACTGATAACACTTCACTACACACAGCTCACTTACTATAAGTGCTCGAAATGTCCTCCTCTTGCGTCGAGACATGCATGAGCACGTCGCATCATGGACTGCCGGACCCGTTCAAATCAAACCTACCTGATATACCCATGTGTTGACCACTCCCTCCCGGGAACAAAGGGGTCGGTGACAGATGGTCATATGACCTTGTTTTCTTCTGCCGGTGTCAGGAACCCATCCCCGAAGTTTGTCAAATTATTTATGAAACATCCTCGAAGAAGGCAAGCTGAACAGCGGATGGTCGGTGGAAAGGAGACAGGCTGCCAGGGCAAAAAATCAACAAAATTGTTACGGTAGTTTTCGAGAATTTGCAATTACAACGTATCTAATGCTAATGAAATAAAAACGAAAAAAGTAGATAGGAGGTTTTGAAACTTCGGGATCGAATATTATCCTTTGTTGATTATATCTCAATATGTCCGAGCCCTCACCCCCACCCCACAAGCACATCCTAGTTACGCCACTGCATTGGGACGTCTGTCTTATCAGCCCCATGTTCTTGGGTGTATGTTGAAGTTGTCTGATAACCTGTGTTTCTGTGATCATGATAATTGTTGTTTTAGGGGTCTAACATATAGGTATCAACCCTTAATGGTTTGGGTGATGGTGAAAAATAATGATAAATGAAAACTAGAATTCAAACTGACTTACAGTACGTCTAATTTAGCCTACATACTAGAAGGATAATTTAAAAAAAAGAACGATAAGAGACATATGGGAACTAAAAAAAGGGAAAAGAAATGCCCTCAACCCTCAAACAATTATTAGGACTACGAGACTCGGAAAGATGAAGAGCATGAAATTGGAGAGTAGATCGCCTCGCTGATCCCAACTCAAAAAATATCTTCTCCACGGTAGCTGGGGTCATACGATTATTTTATTACTATTATTGTATAACCTTATACAATACGGGTGGGGCGTGGTGGCGCAGCGGTCGAGCTTATTGCCACTCAACATGGTCGGCCAGGTTAGATTCCCCGTCATTGCATGTGAGATATTCGAAGTGAAATGCCACGCCCTGTAGTTCGGATTCCACGTAAAAAGGAGTTCCCGAGGCTCATGATGGCACGTTAAAATACAGTACAAGCGGGTTCAAACCCGGCCGAAGTAGTCGGATTTTTTAAGAGCGTTAAAAATTCCTCCTCATGCCTCCCTTCGGAGGGGAAGTAAAGCCGGCGGTCCCATGTTATAGATTAATGGCATAAAAAAGAACCTTCCACTAACTACACTTGTGTGAAGCCAAAATGTGTAGGTTAGAATTGATAACGCTCTATTAGTTCCAACGTTCGCCGCCAGGTGCTAACTGCAATGCCATATAATAGCCAAGTCCGCAAGCTAGGTGTCGTGGACGGTAGCATTTGGTAGCAAAAGTAGGAACTACTTGAAATTATTGTCTGCAGTCCTTACTTGAATTAAAAACAGATAACTCACACTAATACAGCCATCACAATTAACACCGGTTATCATACAGATTCTACACATACCCAAAGTACACGGGGCTACACGACCACGTTGTCGCAGCCCCTAACCTAAGGAACCAGCCAACCAAACTACAAGCTTCCTTATACATTATGGAACACTTTGCAATGTATAGAAAACGGTGATAAATTCAGGGGGTGGCAATTTCACCAGAAATTAATCCCGGTCTGAATATTAAAAATTAGTAAAGGTACACTACCGGTATGTTTTGTTGTTGCTTACCTTAGGGACTTGGTGACATCGTGGTCATGTAGCCCCATGTACTTGGGTGTGTGTGATAATCTGTGTTATGGCTGGACTAGTGTATTTGTAAATTGGGAATGGGATTGGCAAGGAGGTGGCCGTGGCCTTAAGTTAGGAACCATCCCAGCATTAACACCGGTTATCAGACAGATTCTACACACACCCAAAGTACACGGGGCTACATGACCGCGTTGCCGCAGCCCCTAAACTGAGGAACCAACCAACCATGGAATAGTCTGTCTGTTAGGTAGTCTGCCCGAAGGCTGGTTGGATCCTCAAAAAGCACCGCCGTTACGTTATGTGAGTAGATACCCACAAAAGCCCAAGGCAGCGCTATATTGAGGCATTCTAGGCAAGAAGAGGAGAGAGGTAGTTTGCCATGGCTTTCCTCACTGAGTCAGAACAGTAGTCCTAACCCTATGAGTAGAACCTTTCACAGCATCCACAGGCACTGACTGTGGCCTGAATGCCATTACTAAGCACCACCCATACCTCAGTAGCTTCCATATAATCACAGCCATGAGTGAGACTGAGACATCGGTGAAAAGCCACCTTTTACTCTAGCCTGTGCCAACTGACAAATGCAAATGTACTGTATTCATCAAGAGATGGCAAACAGGCCTATAGCGGGGAGAAACCATGGAAAACCACTTCCAGGATGGCTGAGGTGGGAATCGAACCCTACTCTATTCAGATTTGCCTCACGGGGCTGAGTGAACCCTGTTCCAGCCCTTTTAACCAGAATTTAATTCCTTGGTAGAGCCGAGAATCAAACCCGGACCTCCAGGGCGACAGCCAAGAACGTCTGCCGCTACACCACTAAGTGGTCTCCATCAAATATTAGCTGGAAATTTCCACTCCACGATAAATGTAAAATGATTGGTAGATATCTTGCGACTTCTTACAAGCTTCATCGAGGCTCATGCATTAGAAGTGTTGTATCCATGTAATGATATTCTTAGATCAGCAAGTTCTCACACCTGGCATCGGCATGTCAAACAAAACAATAGATACTGGATGCGTAAATCGCTTACTGGAGAGATTTGAGGCTTCCTGTTAACCGCATTGTCCCTTTGTAATACATAAATAAGCGGCTTCGGTAGCGTAGTTGGTAGCATGCTGAACTGCTGTGCCCAAGATAGCGGGTTCAAACCCGGCCGAAGTCTTCGGATGTTTTAAGAGCGTTAAATCCTTCAGTATGCCTTCCTTCGGAGGGGAAGTAAAGCCGGCGGTCCCATGTCATAGATTCCACAGACTAAAATTGTGTGAAGCTAAAAATCTAGGTTAGATTTCATAGGAATTCTGAATCAAAGTTCCAACGTTCACCACTAGGTATCATTGGCATCTGGTAGCGAAAGTTGGAACTACTTCAAATTGTACGGAACTTGTAGCTCACCCTATGGGGGTTCGCTAGAAGCAACTACAGCCTCTGGCGAGCCGAACATGTCCTCGGACACTCCCGGCACTAAAAGCCATATGATAAATAAATAATAATCACATAAATAACACTGGGGAACAAAAATAAAATTTGTGTGTGGTGTCTGGAATTTAAAAACAGATTCTGGGCATATTTGCACTTTTGATTCCAAAAAACTTTTGTCCATTTTAATTGATCAGCTCTAGTTTGTTTTTAAAGATATCTTGATAATTTTGTGATAATTTATTACAGTAATTTAGAAATTAGGATAACAGAAGAACAGAACTGTGGATACGCATATGATAACGGACTATTGTTGGAGCCTCCATCGAGAATGTACAGACATATCACATCGCAGACAATCGCAGAAACGTGGATTCAGCGATGTGCCAAATTGAAGGTGTCATACGAGAGTTTTGTTCTCTTTCCGTTAGGTATTACGTCATAGTGAACAAGAAATCAATAACGACTAACTACAAATTTAAAAACTTTGTACCAAAAATACGTGTCATGTTAATGAAGAACTGGTCTTTGTCTATGATTTAGGCTTGAATAATCTAATATGCCATATTGCGAGGAGAGGAGCTGATGTGCAAAAACTAGAACAATTTTCAGAATCTACGACCCAAGAACAGCCCAAAATGGGACTAAAAACTTACAGACATCAAAAATAGTGTAATTTATAGCCTAGCTTTATTTAGTTCGTTGGTTCCTTTTTTTTCGTGATTTCACGAGTCTCGAATTTTGACTGTACTTAATCATTGTTATATTGAAACATGTATGTTTAAAATATTAATAAACATCATTTCTACCCTTTCACGAATTGATTGCCGGCTGTCGAGATGGGAACTATTCGTTGTTTACTTGTGTCACACGTCACTCTGCTTCGTCGACACGCGCAGTTGCGCGAATAGGATATGTCTCAGCTCCAGTAGCTGTCCGTAGTGACATGAGCTCCGGTGACACCTCTAATTTTCTTAGCATTGTCTGTTAGGTAGTCAGCCCGAAGGCTGGTTGGATCCTCAAAAAGTACCACCGTTACGTTATGTGAGTAGATACCCACAAAAACCCAAGGCGGCGCTATTTTGAGGCGTTCTAGGCAAGAAGAGAAGTGAGGTAGTTTGCCATTGCTTTCCTCACTTTCTTAGCATTATTGGAGTTCAATTTTTGACTTAATATTATGAGAATATGAAAAACACCGGACACCGTCCGGGAGTCCATATGGGCCAGCCGCTACTCGTGTCAGGTTTCCCCTCTGCCATTAATCTACGTTTCCAAAGACAGGTAACGCGCGTAATGCTGCTTGACTGAACGTCATCACTGTGTTCTCCTCTTTACCCTGCGGGGCTCCTGCTACAATCATCAACAAACGGTGGTGCAGCCATGCTCAGTGGCAATCAAATGGGTAATATTGACAAGGCGGATTACATAATACATATACGAGGGCTGATCAACAAAGACAGACTGATTTTGTTCCTGTAGCTTCCGTGATAGTTTCCATTCTGTAACATAAATATTTGAAAAGAGTGGGTTGTTATGTATAATGTCCGTATGCGGCAGCACTCTCGTATCGGTAGGTTGATAGTAATGCTCTAGTTTGTAGATGCTCCGTGCATTTCGCATACCAGACAATGTAGGTGACGAGAGAGAAACAGTACAGTACAATCAAATTATGTTTTTGTTTAAACCATACACCCACTGAAAATTACGAAAAGCTGAAGAAAGCGTACGGTGAAAAGGCACTACCTCGTGCAACAGTGTTTAGGTGGTTCAAGAACTTCAAAGGACGACTTGTCTGTGTTAAGCAAGGTGGGCCAGGTGTTTTCGGCTTCTGCTGTGACTGACGTCAACACAGCTGCTGTGATCAGCGGATAACATTACGTAACCTCAGCTAAGTGTTGGGAAATTCATATGGCAGTGTCTTTACGATTATCTCCACGACACGAGTTTGTGCCCGTTGGGTTCTGGGTGGCAACTTAATCATGACAATGCACGACCTCACGTCACAAATCAAGTCATGCAGTTTCTGGCTCGATTCAACATTACTTGTGTACCGCATCCACCTTATAGCCCCGATCTTGCACCCTGTGATTTTTTAAAATTCCCCATCACTAAAGGCAAAGCTTAGAGGCATTCGATTTGAGAACTCTGAAACAGTGCTCAAGAAAAGTGAGGCGGTTCTCAAGGACCTGACAAAGAATGGTCTGCAGACTGGCAGAGATGCTGTAAAAAGTGCATTGAAGTAGGAGGGGACTACTATGAAAAAGATCATGTAAACATCGAAATGGAGTAATAAACATTTGTGAAAAAAAAGTCTGTCTTTGTTATCCACCTTCGTATTTTCTCATGAACCAAGAGCAGCGTATGTCCCGGCTAAGTGTATCTTACCAACCGATGAGCCCAACACTGACAAAGAGATTAAGAAGTTGGAAATTTTTCAGTTTATTTGAAATTCAAACTAAAACATATCAAATAATTACTAAGCTGGAACAAGATCCCTCCAACAAGTCAACTAATAAAGAGATGATGATGATTGCTGTTTTAAGGGGCCTAACATCTAGGTTATCGGCCCCTAATGGTTTGGGTGACAGTGAAACATGAAAATGTAAATTACACACTTACAAATAAAACTACAGTAACTATACACTTACATACTAGAAGAAGAATTAGTAAACAAAAGGAGAATAAGGCAAATAAAGGACAGAAGGAAAAGAAATGCCCTCACCTCGAAGAAAGAGAATTAAGGGACTTGAAGAAAGGAGAGTCAGGAAAGTTAAAGAGGAGGGGGATCGCCCCAAAGGCAAAGAAAGAAGGAGAAATACCAGACCCAGCTCAGGAAGCCCCCGGAGTCGCTAACCCCCGAACTCACCAGACGTGAGCCCTGGAGGGTGTAGCACTATCGAGGGGGCACCGGAAGTGGTGGGGCTACATATACCCTGCCTCCTTAAGGGCCTTGAGCAGAAGGCAGGAGATAAGAAGAAAACAGAAGAGGTCTGACCCCTAGAAGAAAGAGCGATCAGAAAAGATGAGACAAGGGCCTATTAAGGCGGGAAAGTGAAAGACTCCCTAGGCCTCGGATACCCTAATGCCGTTGAGGTCGAAAAAGAATGCGAGTTAACCAAGGGAGGTCGATAGGAAAGATGACAGAGGAGCCTGGCACAAGTAAGTGGAAGTAATGCCAAACTCAGGTGGGGCCACCCCACATCCCATGAGCCCCTGGGGGACTAAGAGATAAGGAAAGATGTTGTGACATCATGGGTCAATTAGCCCAGTGTACTTCATGTGTATGAGTATATACAGGATTTGTCTGATGTGTTATTGTGGTGGCTATGGTATTGAGTGCATTTGTCATTGATATTAGGAAAGGAAGGAAGCAACCAAGGCCGTAAGTTGGGAACCATTCCTGCATTTGGCCTGGTGAAGTGGCCAAGCACTGGAAACCACTTCCAGGATAGCCGAGGTGGAAATTGAACATTACCTCTCCTCAATATTGCCTCATGAGGCTGTGTGTAGCCCATCAGCCCCAGACCAGAATTAAATTCCTTGGCAGAGGCGGGAATCAAACTCGGACCTCCGGAATGACAGCCAAGAATGCTAGTCACTGTACCACAATGTGGAAAGAAAGAACCAAAGAAGGAAAAGATAGATTAGATTGGATAGAAAGACAGAATGAAAGATTAGATAGAAACAAAGAAAGAATGATAGGAAGAAATGAAGGAAAAAAGGACAGTAGATTAGATAGATAAAACAAAGAAAAATAAGTAAAAGTAGCGGACCCGTGCGAGAAATCTCGCATGTTCATAAACCACACTTTCCCCAATAGGTTTATAATGAGACACTTGAGGAGAAAGGTTATGTTTTTATTTCAACCAAATGATTATAGAACATTAAACATACAGACACTGACAGGAAAGGTGGAGGAGATTGTAGATGTGATGGAGAGAAGAAAACTGGATGTACTGGGCTTGGCAGAAACAAGATGGAAAGGAGAAGGTCGCAGAGAACTGAGGAAAGGGTACCGGTTGTACTGGAGTGGGAACAGTGAAGGAAGGAGCAGCGGAGTAGGAGTAGTTGTGAGAGATGGAATGAAGGAAGAGGTAAAGGGAATAAGTGACAGGATCATGAAGATCAGAGTAACTGTAAAGGGAAGAAGCCTGGAGATAGCCCAGGTATATGCCCCTCAAGTTGGATGTACAGCTCAAGAGAAGGAAGACTTTGAGGAGGAGCTACAACAGCAGTTGAATGGTCAGAGCATCATTGTCATGGGAGATTTGAATGCACATGTAGGAAGTGAAAGGCAAGGATATGAAAATGTATTGGGAGCAGAAGGATGGGGTAGCAGGAATGAAGAAGGGAGAAAGTTGCTGGATTTTTGCAAGAGAAACGGTTTAGTGGTAGGCAACTCCTGGTTCCGGAAGAAAGAAAGCCACAAGGTAACGTGGTACAGCAGTGATTTAACAAAGAAATCTTTGGTAGATTACATGCTGTACGACTGGGAAATGAAGAGAAGTGTCAGAGATATAAAGGTAATACCATCAGAGGCCTTAGATAGCGACCACAGAATACTTGTAATGAACCTGGGAGTTGTTAAGGATAGCAAGAGGACAGACCACAGAATACTTGTAATGAACCTGGGAGTTGTTAAGGATAGCAAGAGGACAGAGTACCAGGAAAGGAGAATCAAAGTATGGAAACTCAAGGAAAATGAAGTCAAGGAAGAATTCCAGAAGATAATAAGGGAAAAGATGCCAACAGACAATCCTAAAACAGGGGAAGAGGAATGGAAGCAATTCAAAAAGACAATGGTGGAAGCTGCAGTGGCAGTATGTGGAAGAACAAGCAACAGAAAGCGGTGTAAAGAGACACCATGGTGGAATGAGAGAGTAAAAGAAGCTGTGGGAAGGAAGAACAAGGCTTTCAGAGTGTGGTTCCAGGAAAGAACTGATGTGGCAAGGGAAGATTATAAGATAAAGAAGAAAGAAGCAAACAAGATTGTTGCAGAGGAGAGGAAGAAGTGGATGGTAAAGTGGACAGAGATGATGGAGGAAGACAGCAGAGGAAATAAGAAAGTACTTTATGGGATGGTCAAAAGTAAGAGAAGAGGTCTGCGAGAGGATGTGGTAATGATGGACAAAAACGGAACTGAGGTACACAACAAAGAGACACTCAAGACAGTGTGGAAAGAGTACTTTGAGGATTTGCTGAATCCAAATGGTCATAGGGAGGAAGACAATGTATTGGAAGATGGAGAAGACAACACAGGAATGGAAAAGGACCTGACTTGGAGAGAACTGGAAATGGCTATAGACAATATGAAACGAGGAAGGGCACCAGGTGTGGATGAAGTGAGTGTTGAAATGGTGAAGGCAGCAGGGGAGGTTGGGAAACAGTGGCTGTACCGTGTGATGAGGGAGATATGGAAGGAGAAAAAGACCCCAGAAGATTGGAAGAAAGGATTAATTGTCCCAATATTTAAGAAAGGAAGCAGAAAGGAGTGCAGAAATTACAGGGGAGTCACACTCATACCTCACTGTGCCAAGATATATGAAAAGATATTAGAAAGTAGAATACGAGCCAAAGTGGAGAGAAAATTGAGAGAGGAACAGTATGGATTCAGACCCGGGAGATCAACAGTGGATCTCATATTTTCAGCGAGACAGCTCCAGGAACACCACTACGAATTTGGAGAGGATCTGTTGATGGCCTTCCTGGACATCGAAAAGGCCTATGATAGTGTGTGTAGGGAGAAGGTTTGGAAAGCAATGGAAAACATGGGAGTGGAAAAAGAGACTGTAGGCAGAGTGAAGGAGATGTATTGCGGAAGTGTGAGTTGTGTGAAAGTTGGAGGGGAAAGAACAGACTGGTTCAGACAAATGAGTGGCCTGAAACAGGGTAGTGCGCTGTCACCCCTTCTCTTTATTGTGGTTATGGACGAGGTAATGACACGGATAGCAGGAAAGATAGGAGAAGATAAGATGAAGGCAATGGTGTTTGCAGATGATCTCATGGTCTGGGGAAACAAGGAGGAGGAAATCCAGGAGCAACTGAAGGCTTGGGAAGAAACAGTGGGAGAGTACGGATGGAAGTTCAACATCAGTAAATGTGAGGTCCTGTTAACGACCAGGAAAAAGGACAGACCAATGAGTGGGATAACACTTGGAGGTGGACAGCTGAAGAAGGTGGAAAGTCTCAAGTACTTGGGAAGTATAGTGGAGGAGAATGGGAGAAATGACAAAGAGATTACGGAACGTGGCAGACAGGCAGAAGCATTTCTGAGAAGCATTAGGAGCTTAGTGTGGAATAAAGATGTCCCACAAAAAAGCAAGGAAGTGTTATACAGAAGCTACTATATCCCGATACTGACCTATGCTTCAGAAACGTGGACAATGAAGAAAAGAGACATAAGCAGAATACAGGCAGGTGAAATGAAGTTCCTGCGAAGTAGGATCGGAGTAACAAGAAGAGACAGGGTGAGGAATGAAAAGGTCAGGGAAATGGTGAAAGAGGACCCCTTGCAAGTTAGGATTGAGACATCAAGACTGAGGTGGTATGGACACTTAAAGAGAATGGATGAGAAGAAGATTCCCAAGAGGATACATGAGATGCAGATGCAGAAGAAACGACCAAGGGGAAGACCAAGAGATCGATGGCTGAAAGGAGTGGAGGAATGTGTCAAGAAGAGAGGCGAGGACTGGACCAGAGTGACAGCGGAGAGATGGTGGGAAGAAAGAAATAAGTGGCGAGGCTTATGTTCCAAACAGACCCAGCCTGGGGCTGGAAACTGTACAAGATGATGATGATGATTATAGAACTTTACATTTCAGTTAGAATTCCAAGTTCTACATTCCTTAACTTAAGAAGGCAATCAATGAAAATTGGATCATCGTAAGAATCACCGGTTATTCGATATTTATGAAATTATACGAACTGAGTACTCATTTCTTTGATTTACTGTTTCTGAAATCCATTCAAAATGATAAAGGAAAAACCTCAGAATGTTAAAATGACATGAAACAGGCGTCACAGCAGCCTAAATGTGGACAGCAACAGTATCTGCAAATAGCACAGTTCATACATTTTTTAAAGTAATTTTTTTAATGAAATTAGAGTGTAATTCGTCACTGCTAATGTCTATTCTCTTCATTTGAATGCAGAGTTGTCACGATCGGTCGCTTGTGAGCGCCACAGGAGGGATCTATACTACTGAAATAATGAGAGGGCCGGTTTTTTAAAGCCCGTAGTTAGTGCGCACACCGCAACAAGCATACGCGCTATCTCCCGGCATCCTTTGCGAACAAGCAGGCGTCAGTTGCAGCTAACCTGTACACTGAACTGTGCATCTTTACAATGTTCAAGATTATTAATTCGCCCGCCGCGTGTGAGGTACGATCTGAGATACGTTTTTTGAGTGCAAGAAACATGTCGGCTGCAGACATTCATCGTCAGCTTTGTGAGGTGTATGGTGATAATGCAATGACGGAAGGTAAAGAGGGAAAATGGGTACGCGAGTTCAAAAGTGGCCGTGAAAAGGTTTACGACGATGAACGCTCAGGTCAGTGATCACAGATGATTGGCGACTGCAACTGACACGAAAATTCACGAAGACCGAAGATTCATGATAACCACTCTATCAATGGATTTTCCTGAAGTGTGAATTGGTTGTCAGAGCAAGCAGCAAACTTTTATGCAGAGGGATTACAGAACTTAAGGTATGACAAATGCCTAAATAAACAAGGCAACTATGTAGAAAAATAGAGGAAGGTATGTAAAACCTAAAAATAAATGTGGTTTCAAAATAAGATTTTCGGTTAATTTAAAAAAAAAGACAGGCCCTTACTTAAAAAACAGCCCTCGTATATATGATATACAGTGAAACCCCTCAAATCCGAAAACCCGGGTAATCCGAACGGGCTTTATCGACAATTTTAAGTTATTAAAAACACTCAAAAAAGAGAAACATTTATTTAGGGATATAAAAATGATGCATTCTACATTATTAACTTATTTTGCATATTTAGTTGAAAAATTAACAAAGAAGTACAGATAGCATACCTAAATAACATAGTGTTAATGTGCCTACATACGTATCTCATCCAGGATTGATAAACAAAAAAGTTGGTTATTGTAATTCCTTACGTTAATCACTTTGCAAAAACAATGAAATGACAACAGAAACACACAAAATATCACGTAATCTTTCACTGGAAATCAGTTGTCTTCAATTGTCGAAGTGACGAAAACTTTCCCGCGGACACAATTGCGTGCCACAGTCGCATGTAGGCCTACATGACATCGTTTGGCGTGGGTGCTGCGTGTTATTCTACGAAGTGCAATGCGATGTCAAGAGCAGATGCAGCTTCAGTATAAGTCACATTGCCTGTCAAAGATCTTCTTCCTCACTGTCACTAGCTATATTTCTGCCATGTTGACTTTGGACCAGGCTCACTATTTCGTGTTTGCTGCGTTCTTCATTGATATCATCTGCTGCCGACTATAGACAACCTTGTATATAGATATTTTTCGGCTAATCCGAACAGGCTACAGCCCCAATTAGTTCGGATTTGAGGGGTTTCACTGTATAGAAACAAGATAGAAAGAAAGAATGAAACAAAAAAAATAGAATAGCTAGAAACAAAGAAAGATAGATTAGATAAATTAAAACAAAGAAAGATGGATTATTTATCAAGATAGAAACAATGAATGAATCAAAGAAAAGTAAGGAAGATAGAAAGTTAGTTATTATTGTTTTAAGGGGCAAAGCAGTGAGATCATCTGCCCCTATACACAGAGAGAAACAAAGATAAGAAAGGTATACTTAGAAAGAAACAACGAAAGATTAAATAGACGAAACAATGAAAGATTAAATAGAATGAAACAAAGATACATAGAAACTAAGATACCGGTATATACAGTAGAAAGAAACAAAGAATGATATAGGGGCAGATGACCTCATAGTTCCACCCCTTAAAATCTCAATAACCAACTAAAGAATGACACACAGAAACGAAGAAATATAGATTAGATTGAAACAAACATAGAATATGTAGATAGAAACAAATATAGATTAGATAGAAAGAGCATAACTATGGTTGATAATACGGTATATTAGATCTTTCTAGAATAAGATGACAATGAAAAACTTTGACAAGCACAAAGCAATCCACAGTTTTATTTGGGATACAATAAAAATGCCAGTGAACTAACAAGTTTCCTTTAATAAACTTTACAGTAGTAAAGGCTATAATATTACGAGTATCAATTGTTTGACTTGTGCTAGCAGAGTAATACCATATTTACTTCAATTGGGCCACACATTTCACATCACTCTTCAACTCCCAAAATATGGGAAACATCTCTTACATGAACTATTTTCAGGCCAGGTCTGAGTACCATATATCTTGTACCTATTACTATCGTTGGAAAGTCTCTTTCCTCTCAGAAGTGCTTGCAGTTTACTGAACACACGAAAATAGCACGGTACACAACCAGGATGTATATCTAGAAATGCTCCCCCTGATTTCAAACAGTGTGCTGAATCAGCCCACCCACACCCTCCTCGATGTGATCAACTCTGATTGGTTCCTAATGCCCATGGACTACATAGTATAGTTAAATTGAAAGTCCTTTAAATCGCAAATTTAGAACTTTCAATTCAAAATATTTTTAAAAGATCTTTAAAAAAAATAGGGGCACACATTTCACATCACTCCTCAAATCCCAAAATATGGGAAACAGCTCTTACATTAACTATTTTCAGGTATGAAAACAAAAAATCAGGAGATTTTGATATGAAAATCAGGAAAATTCAGGAGATGCAAATAGTGGCTAACCATGCTTTAAAATTAATTACGACAGTAATCATTTGGCATTTATTATCCCATTACATTCACTTTAAACACCATTCTTTTTTTCATTTCTTTCATTATTTTCCCTACATTTTACATTTTCTTGGTGCGTCTTTGTTCCCACGTGTTTCGAAATATCACATTTTTCACCATACGATATAAAAAACATTACATCGACAAACAGTACAGAATGCAAAATAATTGTCCTTGGCTGGATTCAATCATGTACAGAAATTTTTCTGAAATCAGTTTAAAAAAACCATGATTGTGTTTTTTGGCCACAATGAAGAATCAAACACCGAGCAAAAACACTAGAATGTGATGAAAATGTTACAGCAAAGCCAATAAACAACTGCTTACACTGGAACAAAATCCGTTTACGAATTCAGGTACCCAAATAGCATTCATTGCCTACCCAGTATACACACTTCCAAAAATAATCGACAATGTTTGAAGTTCGCCAATAATTTACAAAAATCGTGAGGCGGGAAAAACTATGGAAAAATCGGGAGGCTCCCGCCTAAATTGGGACAGTTGGAAGGTATGCAATGCGATTCTTCTTCAATAGTCCGTAAATATATATATCTTCATCACATGTAATTTATCTCAAGTTATTTTTCACATATTAATAGGAATGATTTTTGTTTTGATGGACTGAAAGTTACAATATTAATTCTTGTTACAAAATTCATTGATCCATGTTTGAGATGCGTGTCCTCAGATGGGCAGTTCTCGAGCGATAACAATATCGACATTGTACTATCGAACAATCGATATTTGTGAATTATTGAACGATTGTATTGTAGGCGGAACGATAGATTAGATGGGTTCTATTTTAAAAATTGTTTAATGTTCTTCTTGCATCCATGATTATGGCCAATAAAACAATGTGTTTGGGAAAATTATTTCGTAGTTTCAGTTGGTCCCACTATTAAACAGGAACGTTCTACACAGTTTCATTTATTACTTTTACAGTAAGAACAGGAAGATTATGTTAATTGGTTTATATCTTGTTGGCCACTAATTTCTTCTTGCGGATCATCATAATGATTATAAATAAATTTGAAAAGTATTTTTCATTATACAGTATGAATGATATTTTGCTTTTCTCAGTGAATTCTCCTCGTTTTGTCGTATTTTTCAATACCAATTCAGGAGTTAGTGTGAATGGTGTTGTGCTAAATACGATTAGATATGCTGATGACACACTGAGCATTTGTGATAGTCTTGAAGGTCTTCAACAATTACTAGACAATATCAGCACGACAACTGAAGGATTTGGACTCCATATTAATGTAAACAAGACAAAATTTATGGGTTTTAATCATCAAAATCATGACCAGGCTACTCTGAGCATCAGAGGTCTTCCAACCGAGCAGGTTCGCTATTTTAAATATCTAGGGAGTATCATCACTGACGGTTTATATCCTGACGTTGAAATCAGAAGTCTCCTAGAAATAGCACACAGTACCTATAGAAAAATGTCATCTTGCTTCAACAATGACAACTTAAATCTGAAGCTCCATCAAAGAATGGCCAGAACTTACGTATGGTCGACACTCTTATATTGTATGGAGGCTTGTACTTTGAAAGCTAGCAACAAGAAGAAACTAGAGGCATTCGAAATGTGGATCCATCGAAGAATGCTAAAAATACCCTGGACCAATAAAGTTACGAAAATGTGTCCTCAGAAGAGCAAACAGTGACCGTCAACATTTGTCAGCAATTAAATGTCGCAACACTGCCTATTTAGGCCATGTACTTAGAAGCTAAAAATACCAGCTGCTTCAACTAATATTGCAAGGCAAAATAGATGGCCAACGAGGACGTGGCAGAAGACAAATGTCCTGGTTTCAGAACATCAAGAAGTGGTCAGGGATTCGATCTGCAGGAGAATTGTTCCATCTTGCGGAAGATAGAAACACCTTTGCCATTGTGATCGTCAACATTTAGAGGACCGAACATGGCACTTGAAGAAGAAGAAGATGAGGAGGGTATTTCAACAATGTGTTATAGGTTATCTTTCACGTCGTCCAACTATTTCTCTTTGTATACCACAGCATTGGAATATTATTCAGATGCTGTTATATATTATCATAATCAAGAGTTGCAAAAAGGCTCATCAGTAATTGCAAGTTTCCATTGGTCGCAATGTTTAAGCTTATGGTGTTTTCGGCGGTGGGGGGCGATGGTTCAGTTAATTCCAAGTCCTCTTTTACTGTCTCACACACTTCGAATTAATGAGGTTTAACTGTAATTAGTATTTACTGTACATTTCGACACATTGATGACGGGCTAAGTTAATTTACGTAGTTTTGTATTGGTGCGCGGGCGTTCGGTTACATAAATTAATGTTTTCTCACAGTGCTTCATTCTTGTGTAATTTTCTCCTCTCCGCGGATCATTAATCGAAATACAATGTGTTATTTACAGACTACAAATTCTACGGAAAATCAAACCTAAACAAGTCTCATTCTTTTCTACACATAATGTTAACTCTCTGGTTCAAACTGGAAAATTGAAGATCATCACGGATATCATGAGAAATCATAAAATTCTAATTATGGCCCTTCAGGAAATTAGAAATAGTGATCAAGACCATCTGGAATCACAAGGATACAGACTATATAAAGGAATTCCAGGAAAACGAGTTATGAAAAATTGTCCACAATTTGGTAACGGATTCTTAATAGATCTCAGAATCATTGACTCGATAACAGAATTTAAATCTCAATCCTCCAGACTTACGACCCTAACTTTGAAATCGGCAAATAAAACATATACAATTATTAATGCACATGCTCCTACTAATCAAAAAAACAACACCATTAAGGACAGAGAAGAAGTACAAAAATTCTGGGATCTTTTGGATCAAACTTTAATAAACATCCCTTCATCAAACATCAAAATTCTCCTTGGTGATTTCAATGCGCAACTTGGACAAGAGAGAAGATATAGAGATATAATTGGAAAATGGACAGCACATAAACGAACCAATAAAAATGGTCAAAGATTAGTCGAAATTTGTAGAAACCACAAATTAATCTCTAAATCAACATGTTTTAAAAGACAGCCCCATAAATTGAAAACTTGGAAACATCCTGACTTCAGAAGGGGTGAATGGCAGTTGGATCATGTCTGCATGGATAAATTTCACCATCGCGAAATTCACAATGTCAAGGTTCTAAGGGGAGTTGACTCAGGATCAGACCACTATGTGGTAAAGATAAAAATAAAATTAACTCCAATGGCCAAGAAAAAAACTAATAATAACAATAGGAGGAAATTTGATCCATCTACCTTAATAAAAAATATAGAGTACTGTGAAAGAACAGGAGAAGAATCTCTCAACACTAAAACATTGGACGAATTAATCACTAAATTAAAATCAATAGCAGAGGAGTTAGCACCAATAAATCCAAGGAAAAAACATGAATGGTGGAATGTAGATTGTGATCAAGCAATAGAGAAAAGACACCAAGCATGGATAAAACATCAAGCTCTAAAGTCAGAAGAATCAAATTTAGAACTAACTATACAAAGAAAATTAACCCATAAAATCATCAGACAAACGAAACTTAATCATCTTAAAAATACACTGGAAAAGATAGAAGACGATTTCAAGAAAAAGCAATCTCGAGATTATTACAAAACATTTGGTAAATATCTAAAAAAATTTGAAGCTCCAACATTAATGTTGAAAAATCAAACAGGAAAGTTAGCACATTCTAACCAAGAAAATACAGAGATCCTTGCAGAAGCATTCGAGAAACTGTTAAATTGTGATGATCCACTGGAAACCCTGCGAGTAAACACTGATACACCTATTTTAACTTCACCTGATTTAATAAATCCTCCAAACATTAATGAAGTAGAACTCGCAATTAAAGAACAAAAAAATTACAAAACTTGTGGCGAAGACTTAGTCTTTGCTGAAATCTGGAAAAATGCTGGTAAACCTGCGATTATAAATCTTCATCAACATCTAGTTAAAATGTGGATTACTGAAGAAATTCCTGCACACTGGACCACAGGAATAATCCATCCATTATTTAAGAAAGGAGACAAAACGAACCCAGATAACTACAGAGGAATTACCCTTCTGGACTGCACATATAAAATTTTCTCTCGTATAATTTACAACAGGATCAAAAACATTCTGGAACCACAACTTGGAGAATATCAAGGAGGATTTCGCCCTTACAGAAGTTGTCCAGACCAAATCCTTAGCCTGAAATTAATAATGGAATATTACAAAAACAGAAATAAGCAACTCTTTATCACTTTTATAGATTTCAAGAAAGCCTATGATAGTATTCATAGACTGACACTGCTAAAAATCCTCAGATCATACGGTCTCCATCCTAAATTGATAAAAATCATTCAATTAACATTAACAAACACAAATTCGAAAGTTAAATTTAGGGGAGAAATATCAACAGCTTTCACAGTAAAAACTGGTCTCAGACAAGGTGATGGATTATCCCCTCTGCTTTTCAATGTGGCTCTTGATTATATCATGAAGGTTTGGCAAAAGGAAAACCCTCCTAAGATCAAAATTGGAACAAAACCATCAATAAAAATAAACTGCTTAGGATTTGCAGATGACTTGGCTCTTTTAGCACTAGACAAGGAAGAGGTTTGTACTCAGATCACTAGTCTCCAAGAAATTGCTCAAGGGATAGGATTACAGATATCCTTTGAAAAAACTGAGATCATGCCTATGAAACCCTTAGATATAAATGAAGTCTATATAAATGATCATAAAATTAACCTAGTTCCTCAATTTAAGTATCTTGGAGAAATTATAACACATAACTTAAACGAAAAAGTAACTTGGATAAATAGAACAAATAAAATGAAAAAGGCACAATCTCTAACCTGGTCAACATATAATAAAAAATGCCTATCAATAGCTACTAAGATCCAACATTATAAAACTGTAACTCTCCCTGAAGCCACTTATGCTTGTGAAACACTGTTCCAAATTAAAAATGAACAAAGAACTGATCAGCTCCTCAAAACGGAAAGAAGAATCATTAGAACGTGCATAAATAAAAAGTATCAGGTTGAGGGAGTCTGGAGGATTCTCCCAAATGAAACTGTCTATCGTGAGATTGATCCAATCACCAGCACAATGAAGAAGAAAAGAATTTCATATTTTTTTCACATCTTACGGCTTCCAGAAAACAGAATTGTACGCCAACTGGTGATGAGAAATCTAGGAAAGAAAACTGGAGGTAAATGGATCCAAGAAATCCAACAAGATCTCAAAGCAGTTGGACTCAAGATAACAGATGCCGAGGAGAAAAATAAAATTAACACCATACTTAAAACTCACAAATTTTCTGCAGAAATGACACAAAGAAAGCCTATGGAGATTTCAGATGAGTTGAGAAAATCCCGATCTGAAAGAATGAAAAAGTACTGGAAAGAGCGCAAGAACCAAGCAGTACTACCTTCAAAGAAGAAGTGATTGTGGAACGACTCAAGTGGTCCAATGTGACCAATCAAGATTAATAATAATAATAATAATTTACAGACTAAGGTCTTTGTTGATAAAAATACAGATAGGTATATTATATTGTTGTAAAGATAATGCTTTCAGTACAGGAAGTGAGGTTTTATAACACTCAGTTACAGCGTGTATTGTCAAGTGTTAGCATGAGGCGCGTGGAACTGACAGTGCGATAATCAGTTCAGATGAGTCTGTTGACGATAATAATACTGGTATGAGTGAAAATTACAATGATAGCAGTGAAAGTAGTGACGATGAGGTTGATTGATGAACAAATAAGCTAAGTTACACGTATTCATGTTTCATCTTACTTTTCATGCTAGGTGTGCTTCAGTTGCCCGGTCCGCAGTGAGGAATAGAGTAGCTCGTGCCCGGGCAACAATATGTTAAATGAGAAGGGTTTGGGACTCACGTGCAGTAGGTAACACTTCCGTTTCGCTCTGAATGTGCGTACGTGAGTGCGTTAAATTGAAAAGGAAAATCTCGGTTGGTCTAATTCTGTCCATTAAATTGAGGGTTAACTGTCTTTATTATTCAGACAATGCTACCTTTTCAGCGAGGAGGTGTATGAGTGTTTCACTTCTTTAGTTCTGCATTTCACCACAATAACAGCTTCAGTCGCCATCTTGCACGTTACCTATATAAAGTCTGTTGCGCATTCATTATGATACTTTCTCTATAGTTTCTTTACTCCATGCCTGAAAATCATGGTGCAGATAATACAGTAATATGCCAATACAAGTACATCAATGAATTTTCTTAGGAATGCTGCAATCACCTCTCCTTCCAACAACACAACACAATTGCACCAGGTCACATATAAATGGTCCCAATCACGATTTTTGTCTCGTTACAGTATACACTGAATAATAATTTCACAATCACCAGAATAACAGACCTTTATCGGGCACCCATGGCAGATTACAGTCACATTCATACAAGGTGAATAATTAATATAGGGGTTAAGTTTTAAGAACTGTTCAGTTCCAAGCTCTGTGAACTTAAGGGGTGAGATGAAGCGTGAGGAGAAGGGCCTGTTAACAGCCTGCCGTGTTATCTGGAATTCCAGTCTATTCCAATACTGCTAACATAGGGCCGTTGCTTAAACCACTGTGGTGTTGCGAAGAGTGAGTCACCGACCAATGTATTTGGTTCTGTTACTGCCTTCAAAAGACAATATATCTGGGAAGTGGTCCTCAAACCAGTGGTACCATCAGCATTGATGACCAGAATTTGGAGAAAACCACAGAGTTCAAATACCTTGGATATGTAATTACATCTTCGAATGATTCCACCCTCGACACCCGGATGAGAGTCAATGCAGCATGGCTCAAGTAGAGGCAAGTTACTGGTGTCTTTTGTGATAAAAAGATGCTTGTTAACCAGAAGGCAAACATTTATAAAACAGTAGTGTGCCCAGTAGCCCTCAACAAGATAGAATGCTGATGTTTGACAGGTCTCCACACGATGGAGATGAGGATGCTGTGATGGTCCCTTGGTAGAACTCGATACGACCCTGTACCAAATGACATCGTGCGTCAAAAGCTTGATGTAGCCCGAATTGTGGAGATAGCAAGAGAGGCCCGACTCCGGTGGTTTGGTCACGTCATGCAGAAAGACGATTCGGTGGCCAAAACAGCACTCAAACTTAACCCTGATGGACATCGACCCCGTGGTAGACCGCTAAAGAGGTGAACGGACAACATCGGCGACGACATGAGGGATGTGATTCTCAATCCTGCAGACGTCCACAACAAAGCCTTGTGGAAGAGACGTAGCACAAAAGCAGACCCCATGTGAATGGGATAAAGGCTAGGGAAGAAGAAGAAGACTACGCACCAACCGGGAAGCGCCCCACATTAATCCTCATTGTCCGCGATCCACATTCCTCTCAGGTTCATGGAGCTTGAACTCTAGCAGTAGTGGCAACTATGCTTTTTCTTGATAAATAGAGCACTAAGTTTTACAGGCCTCCAATGTAACCCAAAGCAATACATACATGTTCCCAGTGATGTGGAAGCCAATGGCACTGCCTAATCCGTTGATGGAGCGAATAGCGTGGTTAACAGCAGGAGCTGCATCTGAATTGTTAACATGTTGGGATTTGGAAGTGTTCTACCACCCACTATACTCTCCTGATTTAAGTCCCTGCAACTTTGATCTAATACCTAAGATGAAGGAAACCCTTCACACTTGGAGATGTCATCGGACAACTGGCCGCTCTAATTGCACATTGACAGATTAGTTAGTTATTGTTGTTTTAAGGGGTGGAACAGCGAGGTCATCTGCCCCTATTAACAGATTAGGCAGTGCCAACAGGATCCAAGGACTTCTGCATCATGGTGAACACGTATCCAACGTCCGTCGACACCCTAACCCACGCCCGTATAACCCAATCTTGCAAGAGTTCAAACGACGGCCTCATTTTGTCTTATGTCGTCAGCTTATCGCAACTAACAAGACCCGATTTCGACATGATCAAACCTAACAATTACGGTACTTATTTAGCGTGTGGAGTACCAACAAAACAGCTGACGATCACACCCAGTATAGGAGTGCAGGTGACCACGTAGTTCCTCCCCTTAAAACAACAATAACTAACTAACTAACTAACACCCAGTATGATCGTTTTACTGCGTTGCTAGATCTGGAAACTCATTTTTTGTTTCATTAGTGGTTTCTAGATCGCCTTTCTGTTTAAGTCAGTAGCGAATATGAAATTCAGCCACAATGAATTCTCGACTGGCAGCTCTATTACCATCGTCTTCTGTGTATTTAATAACTTGGAGACCCAGCCATACAACTTCTGCGTTTTTACATTCCATAACTTAAAGATTGAACTACACAAGAAAATAATCACACTTAACTGAGAAACAACAACGGAAAGTGAAAACAGAATTCTGGTACATATCAACAATGCAATGGGCGGACAACAAATACCATGAAAGAAAGAATAGCACCGCCGCCAAAACGAACAATAACATCGCGGACAAGACGTGTGAAGCCCAGTGAGTGGGGGTTGTATCTTAAAATTACTACGGTCATCTGAATGAGACAGTAACTAGGGCACGTTTGTGATGGTTTGGTCACGTGAAACGGATGACAAGAGAGAAGAATTGAAAACAATGGTCACATACTGAGATTACTGAAAAGAGACCAGTTAGAAGACCTAGGAGGAGATGGCCGGACCAAGTGAAGGAGGATATCAAATCCAGTATATACCCGAATGTAAGACTAGGTTTTTTCTCACTTTTTGTGTTATAAAAATTTGGGGTCGTCTTATATTCAAGGTATTAAAAAAATATTATTTGCAAAGTAGCCTAGTATGTGGTGTTGGCATCTTGTAACTCCCAACAAATCAATGCGTTAATGAAGATTAAAATATGGTTCGTTATGTTTAATTACCATGCATATACGAATAGCGTACATTTTGAGGTTAGGATTTAAGCATACACGTCATTTTAAGCGGATAAATTATATGTTCGAAAGCATACGGAAATACGTTTTAAAACAATCTTTACAAGAACCACCAGTCAGTTTTACGAGCAGTAATTGAATGATCAACGTATCTTAATTTAATAACGTCTCCCATTCTTGGACAAAGAAATTGTAGAGTATGTCTTGGAAAAGCGGGCAGAGGGATTTCCGATAACACGAGACGTTATAAAGATGAAAGCACGACCTTAAGGGCATATATTGTGCAAGTTATGAGTTAGTGAGTATTTTTTTTTTTTAAATCTGTAAGAGGCAGTTGATAACTAGGCCTCGTCTTATATTCGGGGTTGTCTTACATTCGGGTATATACGGTACTACGGTCATCTGAATGAGACAGTAACTAGGGCACGTTTGTGATGGTTTGGTCACGTGAAACGTATGACAGAGAGAAGAATTGAAAACAATGGTCACATACTGAGATTACTGAAAAGAGACCAGTTAGAAGACCTAGGAGGAGATGACCGGACCAAGTGAAGGAGGATATCAAATCCAAGGGAATCGACTGGGATGAAGTCTTGAAGGAGCAGTGGAACATGAATAGACTAAAATGGAGAGCGCTCATAAACCACACCCAGGAAACTGGAGTGGAAACTTGATGATATGATGATCTATAGGACAGCGTCAGAAATTAATGAGAGATATGTGCAAAATATTATTTTCTGCAATTTCAAGTTTTGAAAAATGGGGTGCACGATATACACGATGGTGAGTTATGTGCAAGCAAATACGGTAATGCTATAAAACTTGTGAAGGATAATGAAGGAAGGGCACGTTTGTTGCAGTAGCCGAACGGCAAGTCATAGTTATTCCATCAAACCACTTAAAACACAGTTGTAAACATTAAATTAACAGGAAAGGAGAAGAAAGAATTAAAAATAAACGAAAATATGAGAGATCGAGAAAATGCAGTATTCATCGAGTCACGCCCCACGATTGCTGCAACACCTGTCTGCAATGACTCTTTGAACATCCTTCCGGGCTGTGTGTAAAGATGTCAATCACCCCAATTGTAGCAAAAACACCGTCGATTATGAAATTGAAAGTGGCAATTCTGGAGGAGAGAGATGTCCCAACATCTAAGTGGACACCAAAAAACAATACAGTGAAATTCTTCACTTTTCATGAGGGGGACAAGGTGAGACAAAAAAGGAAAGAGGAGAAAATTCAACAGGAAGGCAGTGAAGCTAGTAGTTCTAAAGCTTCTCCTGTAGTTATTCTACATGAAGAACCTCTTATCCCGAAGTACTGAATGCGTTCTGTCCTTAAATTCACCTCTTGCAACAGGCAACTATAGTACATTGAGCGGAAATGCAAAATACCGCACATTATTTTGGTGATCCCGATCTCTCGTATAACCCTTTTGACTGCTAACCTACCCTATACCGTTAAGGCCTAATCTGCATTTTTACCTTGCGGAAAATTACATGCAATAACTTCCATATTATTTACGTTAATTGGATGTATTTTGTTTGTTTTGAAGGTAATGTTTGAGGCATTGAATCAAAATAATGTAGCTTCATATAATAGAAGTATTGTTTCTAATGCCACACATAAAAACTAGCATTATACTGCAATTAATACCTGAGAGCATAAACTTGCGAGAGAGGAGGAGAAAGGAGGGGCAGGTAGGTAGTGGAGGGGGTGGTTGCTGCAGTGCTGCTGGGAGATGCACTCACGTGCAATACAGTTACTGTTGCAGCATGAGCCGATGTGAACAATTCCTTAGCAACGAGCGAAGTGAACATTCCTCCCCTCACGCTCTCGCTGCAGCACATGGACTTGCCCGCACAGGAAACTCTTTCCGTACACATGTGCCATCAGGTAATAATTGCAGTATATAAGTAGTTTTTTTAGTCTAGGTCATCAGTGGCACCAACTTTAAAACTTGTTGCATATACTGTAGTCTTATTTAATCCAATACTATGCCAAAAAATGTACAGTATTATGAACTATTACCCAAAAAATCCCGTGGCAATACATCCCATGAAGTGCCTAGGCCTTCCAAGCGACCCCTGCCCAGCCATTTGGCCCGCAGATTATGGGGTAACTCGTAGTCAGCACGTTGGGCACCCTTGGCCGTTGATCTTGGTCTCCGTGTCCGGGGCGCTGCCTCACTGTCAGACAGCTACTCAATTGTCCTCGCGAGGCATAGTGCACTGCGTTCCAGCCCTCATGTCAGTTTCTAAAATACCTGACGAAGATGGGAATCGAACCCGGGGCTTCTGGGTGCGAAGCAAGCGCTATGCCAACACCACGGGGCAGGAATTATGAACTATTAATACGATTACATAACCAGTAAAATTTTCGGAACGTCTGGACAATCAGATGTTGGCATTTTTTGACTGAACTCCGAATGTCCAATCAATCTGACGTTGGCGGTTAAAGGGTTGATACCTCCCAAACACAGAGGTCATTTGCAATAACGAAATGAAGCAGATGTTTCCATAACTATTTCTGGAAGGAATGCAAACGTACAACCCCTGCACTCTGGTGGCCAATATTATGTCACTTCAGGGTCTAAGAGGCTGGAGGTCACTCATGAGGGCTAAGCAGAACTCACATTTGTGTTAAAAAATTAAGGATGCAGTGATGGCAACCCACATGCAAGTAAATACGGTAATCTCTCTTCACTTAACAGTTCATATATATTCACAGATCACTTAGGTCTACACAATCGTCCTCACGATCACTCAAATCTACAGCATTGATTGAAGGCACCAGTTTTTCTTCCTCTTTCGTTGGCTCTGGCGTCTTCTGTTGCGCCTTCCGAGGGAAATCCAGTTTCGGCCAGGAACCAGGCTCTGCTTTCCTTAACCTCACCTCGAGTTTCGCTTGGAGCATACTGGCGTTACTTCTGGCCACGTCCACGATCTGCAATGGTGAGACAAGGAAAGCAATATTGGTAACTCTCTTCATTGGAGTAGGTTACACAGTTTACAACAGCCCACTGTTGCCAACGATTGGTATTGCATCGACCCTAACTCGAGTAATATTTTGCTTAAAAAATATATTGAAATCTTAACACTCTATACAGGGTGTTCACAGCAAGCCCTACTTTGTGCTGTAACTCGTTTGTTTTTCAAGATATTTTAATTTTGACACTTGATTTGGAAAGTACTTTCCAAGCTCTAAAACTTTTGTTTTGTTGGTTTTTTGTGAAGTTCGCGCATAATGCGCAAATCAACTTTTTGTGGCACAGCTTTGGCACTTTTTTGCCCAAATTGTTTTTTTGACATCACCTATCAAAAGAGCGACATCGAATTAGACGAATAAGCCACCAAAATATCAGTTTTTGCCCAAATCAAACTCGCAAAATGCTGTACCGCCGAGCCGTGGGCCTGTGTCGCTCAGGTGCCCGGACAGGGCGCGAAGGCCCGCTTGGTTCGAACGGGCCGGGCAGAGGCAGGTCGCATGCTATAAGCGGACGAAAATCTAAACACTCGCATTTTGAGAGTTTGATTTGGGCAAAAACTGATATTTTGGTGGCTAATTTGACTAATTCGATGTCACTCTTTCAATAGGTGATGTCAAAAAACCGATTTGGGCTAAAAAGTGTCAAAACCGTGCCACAAGAAGTTGACTTTCGCATTATGCGCGAACTTCACACAAAAACCAACGAAACAAAAGTTTTAGAGCTTGAAAAGTACTTCCCAAAGCAAGTGTCAAAATTAAAATATCTTGAAAAACAAACTACCGTATTTGCTCGCACTCCATTTTTTTAGTTGAAATTTCAGGGGGAAAAAAAAGTACTCGCATATATCTCGCATTCTTTTTTGACGCCGTCATATAAATGACCGTAATAACCTTGAGGTATAAACACGTTCGATTTAGCGCGCCACAAGTCGTCATTGAAAAAGACGTTATAAGCTCGTTAAGGATGGTTCAAGGCAGAAAAGGAACTCCAGCATTTATATTGGATACGATCGATCATCTTCCATATCGATTCCTCACTACATGTACGAGCGAGCTCGATCTTACCCGTCCGCAGCTGAAGACACAATGTAGGCCTAAAGCGTGCTAACAGTCACGCCGGCGCCGCATCGCATGCTTGCGCGAGGTCTGTCCGAGTTTGTACGTTCGTAGCGGCACTACAGTATAGCGTCAGTTTACGCAAGTTTGCATCAGTTCGTGTGTTATGGTTATGCGACATTAAGAACCTATGAAAAAGACGTCATGAGCTCGTTAAGGATGATTCAAGGCAGAATTTAGAGCGCAGACGCGTAGCGATCGATATCTTCCATATCGATTCCTCGCTACATGCCCGAGCAAGCTCGAACTTAGCCGAGCACGGCTGAAGCGTGCTAACACCCACGCGGCGCCGCTTTACATGCTTGCACACGGCCGAGCTCTGAAGCAACGCAATACGTAAAGACGAAATCATCGAGATTCGAGAAGACTGAACTGCGTTTCTCTGCGATGTAACAGTAGGCTTACTTGCGCAATCTTCGAAACATACGAGCATGTTGGTGCGAGTGGTATAGCACAGATTTTCTTATCTTCAAAGCCCAAACAATACAAGAGGAATACGGAAATTCCCCGCGTATATCTCGCACCGACAAATTTCACTCGTATTTTCGGCTCGCGTATATCTCGCACCCCATTTTCTTAGTTGAAATTTCAGGGGAAAAAAAGTGCGAGATATACGCGAGCAAATACGGTAGTTACAGCACAAAGTAGGGCTTGCTGTGAACACCCTGTATACATTTTCTTATTACCTCAATAATTACGAGCTTGGGACATCTTGATCATCAGCCCTGTATATTAGGGAGTGTGTGGAATTTTCTGTATTTCCTAGCATATTCATCACCACCTACAAAATTGCTTTACTAAATGTCATATCATAACAGTCACGTAGCACATTTGTATTTGTACGATGATTTATTACACGTGCTGCCACGATCTTAAAGGCTGGCATGGCCTTGTTAGAAGAAAGGAATGTCTGTCACTGCCCCCTGCAGGCTATGACTCACGCTACACGAATGGCCAGCACACGACACGCTAGACAGCAACAGCGCCCAGCGCCAGTCTAGGGGAATGAAACTTTTATGGACCAGTCACTTCCGCGAGCTGAACTCTGAATGACGAGCTTCAACAAGCCGCCATTAGCCCCAGTTCGCCCATATGAAAAGAGGCACAACTGCTAATAGCAAAAACTTACCCAAGGGACATTGACAGGCTGCGCCAGTCTAGCGTTAGCTACTCAACCTGATTTTTACACTTCCACTTGGATAATATATGATTTTCATACCTTTCCAGGGGACAATACCAACTGAAATTGCTGTCAACTATGACTAGTGTACCAGAAATAATGTATGTGCTAAATTACATAAATGTGTGTGTTTCTTTCTAAATTAATGACAGCAGCTATGTTCCTCAAGCGCTGAGCATTCCTCAACTGTTACATGGGCAGAGACATAACGACACATTCACGTCAGGGTAGTGCTGTCAACATGTAAGATATAAAATACACCACCACATGAGGTCGGTCATATGTGTGAATTATTTACACTGGGTGTGACAAAAATCAGGGGTACATATGCTGCTAACGTGGCCCATAGGCTAAAACCATTGTCAAAACCCATTGGATTGGACAAAACGAAGGTTAGATTGGTCGGGTTGAGATGTGGCCTTGGCCACCGGATGCTACGGGGCACTGTTGAAGATATATTAGGCTGTAACCATTGTCAGGGTGTCTACTGTAAGGATGAAGTAAAAATTAGTTACTTTTTAGGTACCTTTTAGTTAATTTTAGTTACCTTTGAATTCAAGATACGTCTGTGGTCTGCAAGCATAGGTGCTCATCACGCGGTGAAGAAAAACAACAATGAACTGTTTTAAAGAGGTTTTTTATTTATCGTATGGCTTTTAGTGCCAGGAGTGTCCGAGGACATGTTCAGCTCACCTGAGTCTGTAGCTGCTTCCAGCGGACACCCTTACGTTGAGCTACTAATCCCGTTCAATTTCAAGTTGCTACCAGATATCAACGATACCTAGTGGTGAACGTTGGAACCTTCATAGAGCGTTCCGACGAAATCTAACCTAACAATTTAGCTTCACACAAGTTTAGACTGTGGAAGAATCTTTTACATGCCATAAATCTATGACATGGGACCGCAGTCTTTACTTCCCCTCCGAAGGAAGGCATACTGAAGGATTTTTAACGCTTTTAAAAAACTGACGACTTCGGCCCGGTCTGAACCCGCTATCTTGGGCACAGCAGTTCAGCATGCTACCAACTACGCCACCGAAGCCGCTTTAAATGAAATTCACATGATGATGTAAAAATTTTAAAAATAATAAATATGTAAGTTACTAGATATTTAATATCCAATGAGTGTTTTCAGCTAATATGTCGTCTTGTGCACAATATGTTGTTATAATTACGGTACCAAGGGGTTGCTCTGCTCTTGACCATTTGGCGAGATTTCCTTCGTCCCCGCGGTAAGTCGCGAAGAAATGTATGCGATGTTACGCGATCGTCACCTAATTCTGTCTTCGCAGTTAAATACGGAGAAATATCGAGATGTTACACGATCGGCTCTGGTCTCAGTTGTTTGATGAGTTTCCCGTGGTTATCAAGATAGAACACTGAGAATAATCGCGATTTAGAGAATCAGTGTCACTTTTAGTCATTCGACGAGATTTCAATTGTCCTTGAGGACGAGCACAAGAAAATATAGCATTATTACGCAATCGGTACCACTTGCTGTCCGTTTGACAAGAATACAATTGTCCTCGTCATTGAATGCGGAGAAATATCGCGATGTATCGCAATCGCTCTCGGCCGTTTTACGTTGTCCTCGAGATATTATGCAATCATCGCCACACCCGGCCGTTGAACGATTGTCTGCCTGTCTATCTGTCCTGACAGAATGGCGAAGGCAAGCTCAAGGTTGGGCATTGGTTAAAATTCACGAGTAGTTATGAACATGTTGTTCGGTCGGTGCCGTGATTCCCTTTGTCCCTATGCTGTGGTTGGGAGTTCATCAGTTTAGGGTGGATCACGAGGAGGAATTAGTATTTCGATGCTACGTAGGCTGTCATTTTTAAGTGGATTGATGCACTTCTCGCTCCCCGCACGCTATTAAGTATACGGTCATGGGAAAAGGGGCAAGTGGGTTTCGTGATGGGTGCCCCGCGATTGGTGCCCAATCACCTTTGACATGATTCCCGCAGCCCTCGTGGTCACAAGTTCACGATAGGGGACGTGTTTTATGATTTTACGCAACTGACGTCGATCTCGGTCCGTTTGAAGAGATTCCCGCAGGCAAGTCGTGCGGTCAGCCTTGAGGATGCGATTTTGGAGGATGAACGTTCGAAGTAGGTACGGTATCGAATATTACGAATTATTCTGAGAGAATTGCACGAATAATACGACAAGAGGGCAAGTTTTATTTCGACTGAGAACCACGAATTATCTACAAGTTATTGAAATAATCGGTTAGATTATAGGCTATATCCGATGGAACCAATGTTCAAAGGAAAAATCGACTTATGACGGAATTTGGAATTAACCATACTGGATGTCGCAAATTTACTATACATTATTTCAAATAAGTTACCGTATATACCCGAATGTAAGACGACCCCGAATATAAGACGAGGCCTAGTTATCAACTGCCTCTTACAGATTTTTTCAAAAAAATACTCACTAACTCATAACTTGCACAATATATGCCCTCAAGGTCGTGCTTTCATCTTTATAACGTCTCATGTTATCGGAAATCCCTCTGCCCGCTTTTCCAAGACATACTCTGTAATTTCTTTGTTCAAGAATGGGAGACGTTATTAAATTAAGATACGTTGATCATTCAATTACTGCTCGTAAAACTGACTGGTGGTTCTTGTAAAGATTGTTTTAAAACATATTTCCGTATGCTTTCGAACATATAATTTATCCGCTAAAAATGACGTGTATGCGTACGTAAATCCTAACCTCAAAATGTACGCTATTCGTATATGCATGGTAATTAAACATAACAAACCATATTTTAATCTTCATTAACGCATTGATTTGTTGCGACTTACAAGATGCCAACACCACATACTACTTTGCAAATAATAATAACAATAAAAAAAATATATATATTTTTTTAGTACCCTGAATATAATTATGACGGAATTTGGAATTAACCATACTGGATGTCGCAAATTTACTATACATTATTTCAAATAAGTTACGGTATATGTATTTCGAAGATTTTTCGCAATTTTTTTCGAAACTGTAACATTTAGCAAGATTGCGACATTATTTCTGGACTTCAATTTGACATAGTTTCCAAATAACAGAAATGAGAGATTTATTTTTAGTTTCGGAAGTATTCGCGAATAAACGTCTCGCGAAAAGACAGGTTTCCTAATACAGAAACACAAAAATATTTCACACGAAACTTAAGTCTTCTTGATGTTGAAAATATACGTTGAACCGATGTATACCACTCAAGGTATCCTCAGTATGTATTTCCTTGACATCGGGTTTGGGGAAATATACGGTAGCTTAGTAGGCTACTACGCAATACGCACGGCGCCGCTTGCGTGAAACTCGCTCCATCGCATTCTCTGAGCCTAGCGGCGCGAGTTTAAATGATTCAACCCACCTTCAGAAAATTTTCGTTACCCGTTTGTAAAATTCGTTACCTTTTCGTTACTTTCGTTACCCATTTGTAAAATTCGTTACTTTTTCGTTGCTTTCGTTACCGGTAGACACCCTGATTGTCAAAACACCATAGGATTGGACGTGTTAGGCTGTAACCATTGTTAAAACCACAGTTCCTTTCAATTAAACCCTCACAGAACGCTACCTAGACTGCCTATACATTAGTACCATATGGGTAGGGTTGGCAATACTGTATTTTTACATAATTCACGCGGATAATGGCAGACATAGCTGGAAATTTACAATATAAGTCGTGATATAATTTGGGAAGGTGGGTGAGTTATAGACAGCGGAGGAGTGGACTTCATCATCTCCAGGCCAATTTATAATCATTACAAAAGCTATTTATGGCCAATTTCAGTAGTTAAGAATTTTTTTTCCGTAGGTACCTTTCTCCTTCACTGTTACCCATAACAATTAAGTCCAACAGAGTATTCTGCAGCTAAGAAGGGAGGGGGGATAAGTTTATCTTTGGAAGGATCAAGTGTGCAAACTTACCCCTCTAAGTTCCAAATCCAGATTGAAAGAGCCTCCTTCCTCTGGAAAGTAAAGGTGCAGCTTTAATCTCACAGGACTGAGTTGGACACTAGATAATTTGGGATCGTACTTCTTGGCGAACACCGACACCACTACATTACTAGCAGTTTGATGCCAGTCGTAGCGACAGTTCACTTCCTGGTCGCCAGCACGCTGCAAGCAAAAACATACATATGATACAATATAACACTTTAACAACAGGACTTAGACAAGGTGACTGATTATCCCCACTACTTTTCAATGTGGCAAAAATTTGGCAAAAAGAAAACCCACCTAAAATCAAAATTGGAGCAAAACCCTCAATAAGAACAAACTGCCTAGGGTTTGCAGATGATTCTCTTAGCCCTCGACATGGAAGAAGTTAGTGCTCAGATCACCAGTCTCCAGAAAATTGCATTAAAAATAGGATTGCAAATATCTTCTGAGAAAACTGAGATCATGCCAATGAAACCTCTTGACATAAAGGAAGTCATCATAAATGATCAAAAAAATAATATAGTTCTACAATTTAAATACCTTGGAGAAATCATTATGCATAACTTAAGTGAAAAAAAAAAAAACAACATGGATATATAGAACCAACAAAATGAAAATAGCACAATTTCTAACCTGGTCAACTTATAACAAAAAATGCTTGTCAATAGGCACTAAGATCCAACACTTTGCCCGAAGCCACTTATGCTTGCGAAACCTTGTACCAAATTAAAAATGAAAGAAGAACTGATCAGCTCCTCAAAACTGCAAGAAGAATTATCAGAACATGCATAAATAAACAGTACCAGTTTGAAGGAGTCTGGAGAATCCTCTCACATGAAACAGTCTATCGAGAGATTGACCCGGTTACCAGCACGATGAAGAAGAAAAGAATCTCTTATTTCTTTCACACCCAACGATTACCAGTAAACAGGATTTTACGACAACTAGTGATGAGAAATCTGGGGAAGAAGACTGGAGGGCATTGGATCAAAGAAATTCAAGAGGATCTCAAAACAGTTGGACTCAAAATTACAGATGCAGAGAACAAGAATAAAATTACCACCCTTCTTAAGAATCACAAATTTTCAGCAGAACTAATGAAGAAGTACTGGGCAGATAAGAAGAATCAAACAATACAACCTTCAAAGAAAAAGTGTACATGGAAGACTCAAGTGGTCCAATGTGGCCAATAAAGTTAATAATAATAATAATAATAATAATAATAATAACAATTTATCATCAAGCTCCCTCAAGGGCTCATACCAAGTGAGACATGACATGGCAACCACGGGACCCCAGCTGAGTCTGGCATTGTTTCCACTTACCAGTCACCTTTCCTGTCAACCTCCATTGGTTAACTCTCATATTATACAGACCTCGACAGTATTAGGGTATCTGAGGCCTTGAGAGTTAGTTATTGTTATTTTAAGGAGCAGAACTACGAGGTCATCTGCCCCTGGCCTAGAGTGTCTTAATTTTCTGTTTTAATGGGCCCTTGTCTCATCTTTCTGGATAGGGGCAGATGACCTCGCTCTTCTGCCCCATAAAACGACAATAACTAACAAACATCTTTCTTGATACCCTCATTCATTAAGGGGTTAGACCACTTCCTTTTCTTTTCATGGTATCTCCTGCCTTCGGCTCAAGGCCCCTGAATGAGACAGGATGTGGGAAGCCCCACCACTTGGATAGTGCTACACCCTTAAGGGCTGGCAACCCTGAGGGATTCTTGAGCTGGGCCTGTTCCCCCCCTCTTTCAATTACCATTATAGTAAAATGTGAGAAAATTGCCCTATTGATTAATAGATAATTACTTTATAGCAATCACCAACAAGAGGTGATTCAACTTCCATTTACCGTATTTGCTCGCGTATATCTCGCACTTTTTTGACCGAAAATATGTGTGAAAATTTTCGGTGCGAGATATACGCGGGGAATGACCGTATTCCCGAAAAAATACAAAATTTGCGATGTAACAGTAGGCCTACTTCCGCAACTGACGTGGCGCGCTAATCGCTAATTCGAACATGTCTCAAGGCGGGGAATTTAGCCAGCCGCGGCCGAAGACGTGGCGAACGATGTACAGCGTGCTAACACTCACGCTGCGCCGTATTCTTGCACGCGGCCGAGCTCTGATGCGACGCAATGCGTAAAGACGAAATCATTGAGATTCGAGGAGACTGAACTGCGTTTCTCTGCGATGTAACAGTAGGCCTACTTCCGAAACTGACGTGGCGCGCTAATCGCTAATTCGAACGTGTCTCAAGGCGGGGAATATAGCCAGCCGCGGCCAACGATGTACAGCGTGCTAACACTCACGCTGCGCCGTATGCTTGCACGCGGTGCCTCGATCCCTAATCGGCTCGTATCAAAGTTCGGATCAACTCGTTGTTGCTCGCTCTTCCTGTTAGTAACGCTTCGGGTAAGTTCCTGGACAATGGCGACTGTTGTGGCGCGCTAAATCGAACGTGTTTCTACCTCAAGGTTATTACTGTCATTTATATGATGGCGTCAGTAATGAATGCGAGATATATGCGAGTACTAGTTTTTTCCTGAAATTTCAAATAAAAAAATGGGGTGCGAGATATACGCGAGCAAATACGGTATTTCCAATATACAACAAGTGTGGCTTACTAAATGTTATAAGAGCAGAGCATAGGTTTTTAATTAGAGCTTATAACACACAGGGATTCATTCACGTAACAGCAAACAGTGATTGGAACCGTGTGAGGTTTATATGCAATTTATGAGCGACTACAGCGATAATAGACCGACATTTATGACTAAGGTTCGGATGTTAAGGAAAAGTCATATTTTTTTCCCGAGCTCATTTTACCCGAAATCTGAACAATAAGTTTGAATGACGGGTCCCTGACCACGTTTAAAGCAATTTGATGTTGCCTATACTCTGTGAGCTACCAGAAAGGGATTGACAGTTCTCGCCTCGCCATATGGTCTGAGAACGAGGTTGCCAAACTGTACAAGACAGAGATACAGCCGACCAGGCACTGAAGCACGTGGGCTGTAATATTGCAACGCAGAGTATTATGACATCAACTATGCGAACATGGATTGGTCAAGAGGCAGAGGGGTGATGACTGACGTGGAATTTCCGGCTAAATGTCAATCCTATTCAGGCAGCTCACAGAGTATATAAATGCATATTTTAGCCATTTTTAATGTTTTGGTCGTATTTTAGTGATATAAGGTCATATTTGGTTATAATGTCAGCATTTCTGTTTAAAATGAGGCGTCATAAACAAGGTACGTGTTATCTGCGTCGCGTTACAAACACAGGATTTCCGAATAGTGTAGTAGATATATCTTTCTTTTCCCGGAACAGGCAGTTAGCAGGTTTAGAAGACCTGATTCCAAGAAGGCGCTCCTCTACGGACGTCTTTTAGCACATCTTTCTGGACAAGTTAGACGCATGAAGTCACGGAACATGACGATAGTGTGCTTCCGCCTTTCAATAGGATGTCCTAGTTTTATAGGTCATATTTTATAGTTTTTAGGTCATATTTAGCTAGTTTTTAGGGCATATATGCTTGCATATTTTGTACTTCTTTAGGTCTTAAACTTCCGAACCTACGAATTAATTGCCGGCGGTCAAGATGGGAACTATTCTTTGGTTAATTGGGTCAGTCTACTTCGTTGACAGGTACAGTTGCGCGAGTAGGATATGATTCAGCCCCAGTAGCCTCAGTCATCGTTTAACTGTCAGTGGTGACATTGTAACGTGTTTTTCGAGGGGATTTTATGCCACTGACATAAGTCAGTAGGAAGCTATTCTATATTTATTTACGCGGCAAATTGTTCAGCCAAGAGAAGTTTTCATGTTAACTTATTATTATTAACTTATTATTATTATTAGGGTATTTTTTGGAGCATTTTTATAAAATTATAAGCATACAGATAGGTTTTCTATGTCATAGAAAACACTATCAAGCAAATTAGTACGAACAACATTATCATAGAAAATTATATGATTACGGAATTTTACGGAGTTTTGTCAGTTAGGGTATTTTGAGAGAGATGAGTCGCGGGGAATTCGGCTACAGGCTTATTCTTGTCAAGAAGCATGATGCAAGCCTGGGTTGGTGCTTCAAGAAAAGGCGAAATAGTCTGGAACGGTAATCGACATCCTCGCGTCGAGTGTAATGACCCTGAGGAGGGGGGTAGCGCGTGGAGGCTCAGCCAATCAGAGGAGAGCGGGCGACTTGAAGCCGGGTCCAGAGACGGGAAGCGACGAGGGCATATATGGTTTGCGCGCCGTGGAGGCAAGGCGACGATCTTTGTAAAACTTAACCAGTGTGGTTGTACGTGTGGTTGGTTCCGATGTTCGAACCATAAAGTTATCATATCTACAAGTATATCACCAACTAACGAAGAAGATGACGACGTCCAGGAGGCTGAGGGAAGCTCACTTCAACATCCAGTACGAGGGAAATGCTTCGGCAATTTCCAGTGGTAAGCACGTACGACTCAGAACTACGCAATCTCTTGTCTCTTTGTTTAATATTCAGTATTTCAGTAACTTCATAGCTTGGGAATAAGAGTAAAATCAGTAATTTATCCGACTCCGTTTTCACGTAATTTTCTAGCGGTAATATTCAAATTGCAACGCTCCAATTTAAATTCAAACTTATTATTATTATTATTAATTTTGCAATACTTGTTTTATATAATGAATTCATTTCTTTTAACCATGCAATCTTTGCTTTCAGTAGGTAGCATTAGATATAGACCAATTCCTTCTCCTGATACAATTGTTTGTTGGGTTAATGATCAAATCATACCACGATCTGAGTGAATAGATTCTTGAAGGTGTTCTACCAGAGCTAGGTGTTGTTAAATATAAATTTAGATTTCAACTTAGCGTTGAGGTCTTGGCACCCATTAAAACAACATATCTTAGTCAGAGTAAATATTTCAAAGTGCAAGACAGAGCTAGTAAGAAACTATTACATTTGTCACGCAACAGTGAGGGCAATAGAAACCGTTTCACTTGTACGCTCAACGTGGAGCAAAGGAAATCGTTTCACTTGTCATCCCAACGTGGAGAACCGTTACAACATGAGCTCCTGTGACGCGCAATGCTGCTTCACTTATGTGCAGAATGCATTCTGTCATCGTTGTGTTCCCAGCTGCTACAGTAAACAACAAACACTGGCACAGCCAAGCTCAGTGGCAATCAAATCTTAAATGGGTAATATTCATTAGATTTTGTATTTTCATCGTTCTTATTCATTGTTTTTCCAGGTTCTTCATTTCATCCTGTATATATTTTACTTAATTTGATTCCTCATTAGTTGTATTAAATAAGTTTCTTAAGGTTTAATTCTACGAAGGGCGTACACTTCGTTTTTTTCCTACCCAAATGAAGTACATTACACATCAGTTGTTACGTCCACCTTCTCAACATAATCTCCTTGTAACTTTATGCACTTTTGCTATGGATGTGTCAGTCTCTCCAGACCTTCCTGAAACCATTAATTTGGAGTGCTGCGTGTCCATGCCTTGACAGTGTGCAAGTCCAATCTACTAGCAGGTACATCCGTAGCCGGATTCATGCGCACTTACTCGCCTCAATTTCCGTCATGTTATTTTTTGGGATCTCCGAGCAGCAAGACAACTTCTATGCAAGGTAAGACGCAGCATATTCTGTTTATAGTTATTTCAGGAGAATTACGAGTGATTCCGCTTTTGTATTAAATATATTCCAGTACTTTAGTAATTTCATGAAAGAACTTGTAATAGACATTTATCCCTGTATATTCATGAGCAATACACAAATCTAATATATAAAAGTGAAAGTCTGTATGTATGTGGGTATGTGGGTATGTGGATCTGTTCCGTATACAAATCTACACCGTTCCACCAATCTCAACCAAATTTTGCATACACATACCGTATTTCCGCGCATAATCGTCGCACTTTTTTTGCCAAAATTTCGTGGAAAAAAGCAGGGTGCGAGGATTATGCGAAGAATATTTAAGTTCAAAAAATATACTGTATCATTATCTGCTGCATGGGCCAGTCATTCGCGTAGCGTGAGTCTTAGCCTGCAGTCAGAGACAGGCTTCTTTCTTCTAACAAGGTCACGACAGGTTAACGCTCGCGGAATGTGCTGACGAAGCTAGCCATTCGCGTCGTGGTTCATAGCCCGCAGGCATAAAGACGAGATTACTTTCTCCTGACAAGATCACGCTAGATTAGGCCTATAAACTCGCGGAACGTGCGCTGGCCGTTCGCGTCACAGTTTATAGCCCGCAGGCATAAAGACGAATTACTTTCCGCTGTCATAATCACGCCAGATTAGGCCTATAAGCTCGCGCGGAATGTGCTCTGGCCGTGCGTGTCGCGGTTCATAGCCGGCAGGCATAAAGACGACGCGGTATTACTTTCTCCTGACAGGATCACGCCAGATTAGGCCTATAAGCTCACGGAATGTGAGCTGGCCGTTCGCGTCACAGTTCATAGCCCGCAGGCATAAAGACGAGAGTACTTTCCGCTGACAAGATAACGCCAGATTAGGCCTGTAAGCTCGCGGAATGAGCGCTGACCATTCGCGTCGCGCTTCATAGCTCACAGGCATAAATACGATATTACTTTCTCCTGACAAGATCACGCCAGATTAGGCCTATACGCCCGCGGGATGTGCGCTGTCCGCTCGCGTCACAGTTCATAGACCGCAGGCCTAAAGATGAGATTACTTTTTGCTGACATGATCACGCCAGATTAGGTCTATAGTTCGCGGAATGTGCGCTGGCCGTTCGCGTCATAGTTCATAGCCCGCAGGCATAAAGACGAAATTACTTTCTGCCGACAAGATCACGCCAGATTAGGCCTATAAGATCGCGGAAAGTGCGCGGGCCGTTCGCGCCGCGGTTCATAGCCGGCAGGCATAAAGACAAGATTACTTTCTCCTGACAAGATCACGCCAGATTATACGCTCGCGGAATGTGCTAAGTGACGAAGCTTGCCGCTCGCGTCACAGTTCATTGCCCGCAAGCATAAAGACGAGATATTTTTCGTCTGACAAAGTCTCGCCAGGTTATAAAGTCGCGGCAGCGTGTGCAACTGACTGGCGCACAAATACGAACATGCTATGCGACGATTGTGCGATAAAATTTTATAAACCTATTTTAGTGTTTGAAAAGTGGGGTGCGACGATTACGCAGTAGCGACGATTATGCGAGGAAATACGGTAGTTTAGGACCCAGAAGGAACCGCTGGCTACATGAATTTACGATAGTCTTTCTCATTCTTCTTATTTCGACCCTTTTGCACTCCAGCACATGCTAATCAAATCATAAAATATACTCATGAAGGAATGGCAAGGCGGATAGTTTCCATGGAAACATAGCTCAAGTCGAGACACGGCCGACTGGATGCCATTTGCGCTCTGCACTACCGGTATAGAAAATGAGGATCTTTACTTGAAATCACGTTAGTTACTCAACTGCTCACACAGCACTGTCAACCGAGTTTAGCATAACAAAGAATTGACACTATCTTCTACTATATATTTGTCAAATACCACTCACTCACTCATTCATTCATCACGAAATCTCAGAAACCATCAAACGGATTGGAATGAAATTTGGTATGCAGCTTCCCCAAGGGCCGCAAATGCCCACTAAGAGAGGATTTTTGGATATTCTAGTTCTAAAGGGGTGTTAAGGGGGTAGACCTGCATTTCATTGAACAGCAATATCTCCCGATTGGTTTCATTGGGGGATGTGATACTCGGCACATAAACTCATCATTAAAAATAAGAAGACACGAGTCGGAGGGTTTTTCGATGTGGTGTATATTATGAGATGAAAGGGGTGAAAAGTGGGGATTGAAGGATTCCTAACGGAGCGTGTATCTCTTAAACGACATAGGCGAGGAGTTTGAAACTCAGCGGGAAAAAATCAGCATAAAAATAAGTAAATATGTGTTTGACCGTTTCATCATAAATCCAATTTAAGGGGCCCATGGGGTGGGGTGAAATTCTGGAAGGGGGGGGGGGGGGGGAGAGACAGGAAAGAAAGTGTCCTAACTGATTGACTGACTCACTCACTCATCAAACTCAGGGGGAAAAACTGCTTTAAAGTAAGTAAATAGCTGTTCGACAGTTTTTTTCATAAACCAAATATAAGGGGCTCATGGGGAGGGGTGAAATTCTGAAAAAAGAAAATGTCCTGACTCACTCACTCACTCATCATCGCCCAGCCAAAATGATTGAAGTTAGAAACATGACAGTTTGGGGATATGTTCATTGTATTTCAAAACAGTCTACTAAGGGAGGATTTTCGGATATTCAGGTTCTAAAGGGGTCTTAATGGGGCTAAACCTGCATTTCATTGAATAACAATATCTCCCGATTGGTTTCATTGGGGGATGTGATACACGGCATATAAACTCATCATTAAAAAGTAAGACACGTGTCTGGGGGTTTTTCGATGTGGAGTATATTATGAGGTGAAAGGGGTGAAAAGTAGGGATTGAAAGATTCCTAGCGGAGCGAGTATGTCTTAAACGACACAGGCGAGGAGTTTGAAACTCAGCGGAAAAAAATCAGCATAAAAATAAGTAAATATGTGTTTGACCGTTTTTTTTTCATAAATCCAATTTAAGAGGCCCATGGGGAGGGGTAAAATTCTGTGGGGGGGGGGACAGGAAAGAAAATGTCCTAACTGATTGACTGACTGACTCACTCATCAAACTCAGGGGGAAAAACTGCTTTAAAGTAAGTAAATAGCTGTTCGACAGTTTTTTTATCAATCAAATTGAAGGGGTTCATCGGGAGGGGTGAAATTCGGAAGGGAAAAAAATTAAAGAAAATGTCCTGACTCATTCACTCACTCATCATCGCCCAGCCAAAAATATGGAAGTTGGAAACATGGCATTTTGGGGATACGTTTGTTGTATGTCAAAACCGTACACTAAGGGAGGATTTTTGGATATTCAGGCTCTAAAGGGGTCTTAAGGGGGTTAAACCTGAATTTCATTGAATAACAATATCTCACGAGTCGTTTCATTTGTGGATGTGATACTCGGCATATAAACTAATCATTAAAAATACGCAGACATATGTCTAAGGGTTTTTCGATGTGGTGTATTATTATGAGGTGAAAGGGGTGAAAAGTGGGGGTTGAAGGATTCCTAACGGAGCGTGTAGGCCTATCTCTTAAACGACATAGGCGAGAAATTTGAAACGCAGCGAAAAAAATCAGCTAAAAAATAAGTAAATCGGTGTTCGACCGTTTTTTCATAAATTAATTTAAGGGGCCAATGGAGTGGGGTGAAAAGGAGAGAAAGTGTCCTAACTGACTAACTCACTCACCAAACTCAGGGAAAAAAGACAGCTTTAAAAATAAGTTAATAGGTGTTCAAGCGTTTTTTCATCAATCCAATTTAAGGGGCCCATGGGGAGGGGTGAAATTCTGGTAAGTAATTGAAAGAAAATGTCCTGTCTGACTCACTCACTCATCACGCCCAGCGAAAACTATTAAAGTTGGAAAAATGAAATTTTGGGAATATGTTCGCTGTATGTCGAAAACGTCAACTAAGGAATGATTTTTGTTTATTCGGGTTTTAAAGAGATGTTAAGGGGGTAAACGTGCATTTCATTGAATAACGATATATCATGAGTTGTTTCTTAGGGGATGTGATATTCGGTATATAAACTAATCATTAAAAATAATCAGACATATGTCTAAGGGTTTATCAATGTGGTGTATATTATGAGGTGAAAGGGGTGAAAATTGGGGGTTGAGGGATTCTTGACAGAGCGTGTATCTCTTAAAGGACATAGGCGAGAAGTTTGAAATTCGGCGGGAAAAGAACAGCTTAAAATAGAAGTAAATAGGTGTTCGACTGTTTTTTTTTTTTTATAAATCCAATTTAAGGGGCCCTTGGTGTGAGGTGAAATTCTGGGGGGAAAAAAACAGGAAAGAAAGTGTCCTAACTGATTGACTCACTTACTCACTCATCAAACTCAGGGGGAAAACAGCTTTAAATAAGTAAATAGGTGTTCGACCGTTTGTTTCATAAATCCAATTTAAGGGGTTCATGGGAAGGGGTGAAATTATCAAAAATAAATTAAAGGAAATGTCCTGACTGACTCACTCACTCATCATAGCCCAGCCAAAATTATTAAAGTTAGAAACATGACATTTTGGGGATATGTTCGTTGTATGTCGAAAACGTCCACTAAGGAAAGAGTTTAGAATATTCAGGTTCTAAATAGGTGTTAAGGGGGGTAAACGTGCATTTCATTGAATAACCATATCTCACGAGTGGTTACATTTGGGGATGTGATACTTGGCATATATACTAATCATTAAAAATAAGCTGACACATGTCTAATGGTTTTTCGATGTAGTGTATATTATGAGGTGAAAGGGATGAAAAGTGGGGGTTGAAAGATTCCTAACGGACCGTGTATCTCTTAAACGACATAAGCGAGGAGTTTGAAACTCGGAGGAAATCAATCAGCTTAAAAATAAATAAATAAATGAATAAATAAATAAATAAAATAAATATGTGTTCGACCGTTTTTTCATAAATCCAATTTAAGGGGCCTATGGGGAGGGGTGAAATTCTGGAAGAAAAACGTCCCCTAATGAAGGATTTTTGGATGTTCACTCTCATCGACCAACCCAAACGATTAAAGTTAGAAGAATGATATTTTGGGGCTATGTTTGTTGTGTGTCGAAAATGTCTACCAAGGAGGGATTTTGGGATATTCAGGTTCTAAAGGGGTGTTAATGGGGTTAAACCTGCATTTCATTGAATAACAATATGACACGACTATGACGCGAGCGAAGCGAGGCTAAAAATGAGATGATGTGCGTCTATGTATTACTCAATCACGCAAGTACCACTGGTCGGATTTACATGAATTTTACATGGAAGTAGCTGATTTACCTGGTTAACATATAGGTTACTTTTGATTTCAATACTTTGTACTATTTAAAGATGGCGACCATTTTAGTGACTTCACTACACCCTTTGGTTTAAAACTTTCATATTTCCATTTCAAATACAAAGAGAACACAAAGAAATAGCAAACCTTTGATGGTATATACGAGGTTAAAAATTACATTTTCTATCCAAAAGGTATCTCCAACCGTTAGAGAGTAAAACCTAAATTTGTGCTATAAAACACGGTCAACGCCGAGCGGTGTAGTTGGACAAAATGTTCCATCCTTAATCTCCCTCTGCGCAGCACCTCGCCTATCCCCTGTTTTAACTGTCACCTTCATATTTTAATTTATTTATGACGCGAAGCGAAGCACGGGTACTTCAGCTATAACTTATAAAAATAATTTTTGGCTGTGTCATGATGTGTATGTTATTTTATTTATATTTTATGTTCAGGTGACCGAAAATACAGTTCCATTAACATCACGACGCCCAATAATACGTCTCATTTTGACCACCGCTCAGGTCATGCTCCAGGCGCATGAGTAGGATAAGCTCGGTAGAATTCGTCTCACCGACATTGAAAACTCCAATTATTCCGACTTTTTAAAGAGTTCCACGCAAATGTCTCGCTCAGATGGATATGTCATGTTCTGCTAATATGCAATAAAAGTTGGTTGGTTCAAAAGGAAGCTTGTAGTTTAACGTGACCGTTAATCTCGCGATCATAAGCCACGGGACCTCCGTTTTACGTGGAATCCGAACCACAGGACATGGCATTTCACATCGAAAATCTCACATGCAGTGACCGGGAATCGAACCCAGTCCGCCTTGGTGAGAGGCATACAGCTTGACCGCTGCGCCACCACGCCCCCTTTCCTTGGTTGGTTCCTCAGTTTAGGGGCTGCGACAACGCGGTCATGTAGCCCTGCATACTTTGGGTGTGTGTAGAATCTGTCTGATAACCGGTGTTAATCGTGATGACTATTAGTGTGTGTATCTGTTTTCAATTCAAGTAAGGGTCGCAGACATTGAATTTCTAGTAGTTCCTAGTGCCTCCAAACGCCACCGTCAGCGACTACTAGTTCAGAACCTCATTACCAGACGCCACTGCAGTCGGTCCTAAGAGCGTTTGTCAAATGTTTAACCTAACCTAATTTGGCTTCACACAGGTGTAATTAGTGGAAGGTTCTTTAACATGCCATAAATCTATGACATCGGGCCGCAGGCTTTACTTCCCCTCCGAAGGAAGACATACTGAGGGATTTTTAACGCTCTTAAAAAATCAGACGACTTCAGCTCGGTTTGAACCCGCCACCTTGGGAATACAAGCTCAGCATGCTACCAACTACGCCACCGAAGCCGCGCCTTGTAGTCATAAGCCTAATGATGCCATTACTGATAGGAATGCCCCGTTAACTTTTCTCTTAAGTACATCCTGCTTTGCAATGAAAGTGTTACTCCATCTTAGTCAATATGTAATTGTAAGAAAATTGTACATGTTTCGATGCAACCAAGGGACCTTCTTTAGCAAAATGAGGATCAAACTTTAAAAAACGAAACTAAATCTATCAACTAAAGTTCTTCTTTTCCCGGTTCCAGTGATCTGGATTGGGGCGTGAATCAAGGACCTCCATCCAAGGCCTCGACTCGGACACTATAATATTTAGGCTATTTATTAAAACTAATTGTTGAGTAGAGATCTCAACAGCAAGTTCATTCAGATATCTTGGTACAGTTATCCAACAAGATGGTGGACTGGAGGAGGAAATAAAGAGCAGGATACGGTCGGGATGGTTCAACTGGAGGAAAACATCAAGTGTACTGTACGACAAGAAGGTACCAGAAAAATTAAAAGGGAAGGTACACACAAGGCCGTGGTGAGAGCAGCAATGATATACGGGGCAGAAACCTGGCAGATAACAAGGAGATGGGCAGAAAAACTGGACGTGGCAGAAATGTGCATGCTGAGATGGGCAAGTGGACATACACGGTTGGACAAAGTGAGATATGAAGTGATTAGGAGACAACTTACTGTAGCGTGGTGCAAGTTTCTGAGAAAGTTAGAGAAGCTGGCCTCAGATGGTATGGCCATGTTAAGAGAAGAGATCAAGATTATGTGGGGAATAAGATGATGGAAAAGCTTCCACCGGGGAAACGGAGTCGAGGACGACCAAAAAGGTGATGGATGGACAGCATTCAAGAAAGCATGAAACAGCGGGGGCTTGTGGAGGAAGTGGTCCGGGATAGAACGACGTGGAGGAGGAATATCCGCATCAGCGACCCCACATAAGTGGGATTAATCATGCTGCAGAAGAAGAATTGTTCAGAAACAAAATTAACTAAAATTGCTTCAGTCTCTTTTCGACGTACACAATTCATATTACTAAAGAAAATACCGGTATATATAAAACTTGGCAATTTGTCTAGATTTATGTCGTGTCTTGTGTTTCGCCTAGGAACACCAAGACAGGCTCATCAGTGGCTCTTGTTGTCCGTGCCCGGACTCCCACAGGAGTAGCATGCTTCTTTACTGCGAGAGCTAGAAGCTCAAGCAGCCTTTCACCTCCCTATAAAGGCTTCCGAAAAGATGGTACAGTACAATGGCTGTCACGGCCAAAATAATTGCCGAGTTTTAATTCCTTGGCAGTGAAAGCCAATATACCATCCTTTTGGAAGCCTTTATAGGGAGGTGAAAGGCTGCTTGAGCTTGAAGCTCTCGCAGTGAAGAGGCACAGGTGCGCTTCATAAGAAGGGAGGTAGCGCACAGTTTGCTAATCCTGTGGGGGTCCAGGCACGGTCACCAAGAACCTGCTGATGAGCCTATCTTGGTGTTCCTAGGCGAAACCTCTTACAAGACACTGCATAAACCTAGAAAAAAAAAGCAGAGTTTTAATTCCTTGGCTGTGAAAGGCAATATATATATAGCTTACCTTCTGTTTGATCCAGACATGAGTACCGGTCACACAGCCTGCTTGTTCTAGAAAACTATTGAAATCTGTGGTTCTTCTCTGGCAGCAGGACCAGAACTTGAGGCCTTCATGGAATATGGGGAAACCTGGATGATGAGTACAGCGGCCATGGAGAGAGTCCTCACTCTCATACACCTGAAAACAAATCGATGATCAAGTCAGTTATGAGAAAAGCACGACAGTTTTCACAAATGCAAAAAGTCTACAATACACCGTCACCGTTATGATTACCTTAAACATGCCACTCAAATTAATTTTCAGTGGATCCTAACCAGGGGTGGGGGAGGCAGCGACTTGTTCAGAAAGAATTGTTCCAGTTTTAATTGAGTACTATAATAATAATATTGTATGGCCTCGGGTGCCAGCTTTGGTATTTTGACACCCAGAGGGCAGCTTGCATGTCGAATGTTGTCGTTCCTTGAAGCACTATGAAAGTCAAGGAGGTTAGATACCTAAGCTCCTTGACACTATAGCGCTTTCTAGAGAGAAATGAGGAAATTTGTGTTGGCGGAAAATCCAGAGATTAATTTTGCCATTATGAACACGGCCTACTGAATTGAAATGGGTTCTTTAACATGCCAACATCGTATGACATGCGTATCATGATTTTTGCCGCCTTAAAAAAAAAACACTTACCACGGCCAGGAGCGAACCTGCAAACTTGGGGTTAGTAATCCGACACGATAACCACTCACCCACCGTGGCAAGCTAATTGAGTACTGAGAGACATCTGTTAATACAGGTAGGGCTCTCCCTATTGCCATCAGAAAAGTTGGATGGCGCAGCCACGCGGCAGAATGTTGAAGCTGTAACATTGTGACTGGTGAGATTTATTTAGATGGTGAAGCATTGACGTCATGATGGAAACAGAAAGAAATTTGTCAAATTCGAGGAGGTACTGCTCTGTATACGGTTGCAAATCGTATAAAACGGCTACGAAATATCTTCACTACTTTCCTGTACAAAAAGTTCCGAGAGAAAGATGGGCTTCGGCGCTGTCAATTGGAAAACGTGTTACATGTTACATGACAGTGTGCAGTCTGCATTTTTGTGAAGACGACTTCTTTCCACCGGTACTGTTGATTATTGATAGTTGTTGTCTCTAATTTGTATTCACATGGATTTAGCTACATCAAAAATACTGATAAACTTATAGCCTATTACTTCTGTGCCGCACAAAGAATGAAATCCGCTCTTCGTAAACTTATTTTAGGGGTTCTTCCTATTGACAATAGCCGAATGGTTAGAAAACTTAAGAAAAATGCTGTTCCTAGCCTTAATTTGCCAGAGAATTTATATTCTTGCCTTCGAACAGCAGGTATGTAGGTCATTGAAGTATGATTTGGCTTAAATTGTGTTTTTGGCTATGATCTCCCTACTGTTGAATTTAGTTAATTAAAATGTAAAATCTTAGTTTTAAGTACCGGTTTGGTGATACATCATCCCAGGCAGGCCGGCAACACCTATACTACTCAGGCAGATAAGTCACTTGGCCGTAATTTTGAAGTTATAGTGATGTTAAGTACAGTATACATATGCGGTAATGTAGCAGGAGACCGGATCGGCCTAGGCTATTCTAACTTGAATTAGTTCCCATTTCAGGGTTTTACAGTTTTGAGTGTGAATAGTTGGTTTGAAAGTTGTACAACAGTAAGGAGAGTATGTTTTGTATAGGTTTTAATTGGTATTATGGTTTATGTCGAGCTGAGGAGTGAATTTGGTTTGGCTTAAAGTGTAGTTTTTGATCTGTTCCGTTTGCTTATGACAAGTTCAAATGAAGACTCCAGCTTTGTTAAATATCTGTATTTTAAATATTTAATTAAATATATTGATAAAGAGGATGTCTCCATTTTAACTTGCCTGTGGCAAGAGATTAAAAAATTAACATTCTTGTCTTTGAACAGCAAGTATGTAGGGCCTAGGTCAATATTTGCAATATTGAAGTATGATTTGAGCATCCCAAGTAATGCTTCTTTGAACCCAAAACATTCATGCAAATTCAGGGTTGCTTGATTCAATTTATTATCAGGGAGTCGTCCTTTGTGTTATGTGAGATATATATTTTGTGAAATTAATAAAAACATCGATACCGCTAGGCTCCCTAGTACAGGCTTCATATATGTAACAGCAGACAGTAAATTAACTATCTACATGTGGGTAATATTTTTAACTGGTAGTAATTAGGCACTGCATTTATTTATTTACATATGTTACGCCCTCATTGGAGCACTTAACCAAAACAAGTATATACATATCTCAAAAACAATATTAAAGATTCAGCTTCTTTTTCTTCTTTTCCCAAAACATTTTCATTCTAGTCGACCTTGCCGCTCTCTCTGCATCGCTTATGGTGTAAGTTTTGCGAGTAAAGGTTTTTAAGGGAAGTCGGATGTTCTTGTATTTCAAGATATTCTTCTCATCTTTGTTAGCAATTTGGGACATTGTCAAGCCGAGTTCATCCAGATCATTTTGAATTTCCATAAACCAAGAGTTCTTTGTTTTACTTTTGAAAAAATAATTAAATAATACTTTTAATTGTCTGGTATCCGGCAGGCGTGAGATATGACAAAAAAAAGCAATTCGCCTTTTTCGCATAGTATCGACTATAGACTCAGTTTCTTTATAAACCACTTCATTTGGTAATAGACGCCATTGACCATCCACCTCATCATCATCATCATCATCTTGTACAGTTTCCAGCCCCAGGCTGGGTCTGTTTGGAACATAAGCCTCGCCACTTAGTTCTTTCTTCCCACCACCTCTCAGCTGTCACTCTGGTCCAGTCCTCGCCTCTCTTCTTGACACATTCCTCCACTCCTTTCAGCCATCTATCTCTTGGTCTTCCCCTTGGTCGTTTCTTCTGCATCTGCATCTCATGTATCTTCTTGGGAATCTTCTTCTCATCCATTCTCTTTAAGTGTCCATACCACCTCAGTCTTGATGTCTCAATCCTACCTTGCAAGGGCTCCTCTTTCACCATTTCCCTGACCTTTTCATTCCTCATCCTGTCTCTTCTTGTTACTCCGATCCTACTTCGCAGGAACTTCATTTCACCTGCCTGTATTCTGCTTATGTCTCTTTTCTTCATTGTCCACGTTTCTGAAGCATAGGTCAGTATCGGGATATAGTAGCTTCTGTATAACACTTCCTTGCTTTTTTGTGGGACATCTTTATTCCACACTAAGCTCCTAATGCTTCTCAGAAATGCTTCTGCCTGTCTGCCACGTTCCGTAATCTCTTTGTCATTTCTCGCATTTTCCTCCACTATACTTCCCAAGTACTTGAGACTTTCCACCTTCTTCAGCTGTCCACCACCAAGTGTTATCCCACTCATTGGTCTGTCCTTTTTCCTGGTTGTTAACAGGATCTCACATTTACTGATGTTGAACTTCCATCCGTACTCTCCCACTGTTTCTTCCCAAGCCTTCAGTTGCTCCTGAATTTCCTCCTCCTTGTTTCCCCAGACCATGAGATCATCTGCAAACACCATTGCTTTCATCTTATCTTCTCCTATCTTTCCTGCTATCCGTGTCATTACCTCGTCCATAACCACAATAAAGAGAAGGGGTGACAGCGCACTACCCTGCTTCAGGCCACTCATTTGTCTGAACCAGTCTGTTCTTTCCCCTCCAACTTTCACACAACTCACACTTCCACAATACATCTCCTTCACTCATCCACCTGATGTTTTTTATTAATTATAGTTCTGAGAATTCTTCTATCAATCTTCTGTAATGTGTCAGTAACTGATCGAGTGTTTAACTTGAAAAGTGTTTCACAAGCATATATTGCTTCCGGTTTAATAACTGATTCGTTATGTCGTAATTTGGCATTTATGGAGAGTGATTTTTTTTCGTAACTAGACCAAGTAATATATTGCGCTTGTCTTAACTTTGTTGTTCTATTTTCGATTCACGCTTTCTCATTCAAATTCCATGTTATAATCTCCCCTAAATATTTAAATTTATGTACAACTTTAATTTCTTTATTGTTGATCAATGTAATAGCTTGTGTTTCCACATCAAAGGATGCCATGATTTCAGTCTTTTCAAATGAAATTTGAAGTCCTACGTTTGCTGCAATAGACCCAAGTTCTTCAATTTGGTGTTTAGCCTCATCTATACTGGTTGCAAGCAGTGCAAGGTCATCCGCAAAGGCCAAGCAATTCAATTTTATATTAGTACCAATCTTTACATTTGGAGGACAAGTTTTGTTCCACTCACGCATGATCTTTTCAAGAACACAATTAAATAATAACGGTGATAGACCATCTCCCTGTCGAAGTCCAGTCCGGATATCAAATGGTTCAGACAAGGCGCCTCGAAATTTAACCTTTGATTTAGTATCTTTCAAAGTAACGCCGATGAGGTTGATAAGCTTTTGATGTAACCCAAATTCCCTAAGGATGTTAAGTAATGACCCTCGATGGATACTGTCATAAGCTTTCTTAAAAATCCACAAAAGTAATGACCAAATCCTTTTGTCTCATTCTATGATATTTCACTGCATTTAAATTGATTATAAAAATATTTCTATCAATGAAAGGAAATATGTAGTATTTTACCATCATAAATTTGAAGCCATAACAAACGCACACCCAACTACTTCACGTCACTATATCGCCGCCTTATTGCAAACAGCTGACCGTAAGCTCCTCCCCCGTTTCGGACGTCAATAGAACGGGGCTTTCCGATAGCCATGCTGCGGCTATGTCTCAATGACTCCCTGTCACATTTATAGCATGTGCCAATTAAAACAGTGCACCTTGAAGCTTTGGAAGCTGTCATAGCATTTATTACATATGCAGACAGCAAGATACCTTAGTTGTGATAATAATTAAGACTTGCTGTGAAGTACTGTAGCCTAACTCGTATCACGTGAACATGGTTACGTATAGAACAATACATCGAATTTTCCTAGTTGAAACTTATCTTCTCAAGAAGAAGTTTGTTGTAAATTTGTTCGTAAGTTTCAGCGCTGTACGATTTTTATTTGTGGGGGAATCTCAAACAAAAGACATACAGAAACTATCTGCATTCTCTGGAGGCTCTCAAGAATGAAATAACTGTGCTGATACCAAATATCAGTGTGGATGAGTTACAACAAGTGGAAGCATTTTGTGAGATCGGCGCGGGATCTTCGTGTCCCATAGAAGCCTTTTGAGTGAGAGTGTAAATTATGATTATTAAATACGTTAAAATGTGTAAATAAACATGTTTAACTAGTTGGGCGATACGCTGCTGCTAGCGCCATCGTCTCGCTCAACAGGCGACTAGCCACCCGCAGAACTATAGTCTAGCCGGGACAGGACAAGAACTAGGTAGAACAGTAGCAGCACCGCACGGTCAGCCCCCCACGTAGTGCCACTAAAAAACTTGAGCATGTTCAGTTTCCTGTAACACATCGAATTTAGTTGAGAAAGGTTTCTGTTGTTACTGTTCACTTCTATAGTGTTGCGTTATTATTAATGTATTTAAGCATGTTAACCTGTCTTCTCTTGAATATCTGAATAACAATAATAATTATTGTATATTTGTCCATAAGTGAAATTGAGAAAAGGAGTGAAAGTGGAAGAGGGACGAGAGTGGCGGAGAGATAGAAAAGTATGGATGTCCTTGATTCACACCCCGACCCAGATCACAGGAACCGGGAAATGGACAAGAAGAAGAAGTGTAACTCATAAACATTGTAAGCCTGAGGAGGACCTGAAGATGATCGCTTAACAATCGAAACATGTCATGCAATTAAGTACTTCAATTTTTGTACATAAAAGCGTCTTATTTCGCGATAAATATCTTACGTAATATTTCTCATGTTAGAGCATATAAATACTTGTTTTCCCGCCTAATGTAATTAGGCAAAATTTGTTTTGACTGACTGGAAAGCTTTCTTTAATACCGTATTTACTCGGCGATAGGAACCCCCATTTTGTCTAAATTTTTACTTCCGAAATTGATGCTCCCTCCAACCCCCATCAATTTCGGAAGTAAAAATATAGACGCGAACTTCGCAAAAATCCATTATTTTGGGAAAGGGAAAGTGTAAAAATAAGCTATTTTATTTTGATGCTACATACAGGGTTATCATGTGCGTGAGCAACAGTAAACACGGCAAGCTAAGCCGGCTGTGACTAGCGCAGATCGCAGCCGCGCGTAGATGTTGATATGCTACATCTTTAAACATCCCATTATATCCTCACTTATCCACCACTATTCCCTACCCTCCAATGACTTTCACTACTATCCCTTGCTAAGCAAAAATCTTAGTATCAAAGAAATAGAATGGAATGGACAAAGTATCAGACATGAAAATGCAAACTTTATTTTTATTTTACCATAGGGATGGAGAATGCATCAATTAGGGAATGAATGATGATGCTGACAATCACATCTCATTAACAATTGTAAACTTGACCGAGTTTGTATTATTCACATATCATATATATTATTTCAGTAGTATGCATCCCTCCTGCGGCGCTCACAAGCGACCGATTGTGACAAATGAGCATTCAAATGAAAGAGAATAGACATTAGCAGTGACTTATTGCACTATAATTTCATAAATATCTACAATTTCTTTAAAAAATGACTTGAAAAAAATTGTACGAAGTGTGCGATTTGCAAACACCATTGATGTAGGAAAATACGCTCCTTAATTGCTGTCCACGAGCACTGTGACGCCCGTTTCGTGTCATATTAACATTCTGAGTTCTTTCCTTTATCCTTTAATGTAAATAGTGTTCTATAATCATTTGGTTGAAATAAAAAAAAAACCTTTCTCCTTAAGTGTCTCATTATAAACCTATTGGGGAAAGTGTGGTTTATGAACATGCGATATTTCTCGCACGGGTCCGCTAGTTTCACATCAATATATCATAGGGGTCTTCGGTACTGAAAATTTGGGTTCGGTACGGTTCGGTAAAAAAAATTGTACTTCGGTTCTCGGTACAAAATCGGTTCGGTACAGCTCGGCTGATTTTAACATGCTAAATTCGAGTAAACCATTAAGAAAAAAGTAACATATGAGTTCTAATGATTATACAGTAAACCACATACTTGCCAAATAGCACAATTTTTATTTAAAATACAGAAAAAATGTACAGCTAATAATCTCATACAATGTTCCATTAACTTTCAAACATGCCCTTTTAGTGTGGAGTAAGCCAATTGATGCATACATTAAATAGACATTAAGCTCACACTGGAACACTTAAGTCCATAATTTAAGTTTATTAATCAGAAGAGTTATTGTGCTCTAGTAGTAAAACTTCACTTATACGATATCCAGGGGACCAAAGGAAAAAAACACGCATAAATGTGAAAAACGCGTAAATGAAAGTCGGCAAATAAAAACTGCAAAATGACAATATGGGTTATACAGGGACTTTGTTTTAAAAGCGATGGGGACCTTCTCTCGCGCCGCGAGCCGGTTCTCGCCAAGCACTTTGCCGTAATGCGCTTCTTGATGCCACGGCTTTAACAGTCCATATTCTTTGGACTAAGGTATATTAGAGCTGAAATAGCCAATCGGTGCTGAGGAACTTAAGAACCTAAATGACAACTTCATGAAGAGGTGCCAGCGATGTGTAGCAATGAATGGCGAACATTTTCAGCACCAGCTGTGAACTATAGGCTATAGTCTACTCAATGACTGTGCCGCGCGAGCTACGCATTAAGGCAAAGTGCCTGGCGGGAGACAGGCTAGCAACGCGGGCGGCGGGCGAACGAGGGTTCCCGTTAAGAAGTGAAAAACAAGAAATAATAATACGATTGTTTAACTGTAATCGACAATATTTAACAAAACAACTACAAGAGAAATGCACTCAGATATAACAAAACAAAGAAAATTGAGTCACTTTACGAAGTAGTTTGTTATCTTGGCTTGTTTATTGTTGGCCGCGGCCACGGCGTGAACAGTATTTTCAAACCGATATAATTCGGCCATTATTTCCTCAGAAACGTTATGGTGCGTCACAAAATGTTTGATAGTCCATAGAGCATTGACAGCATCATTAAAATCCACTGTATTATTCTGCACTCTTCATCGTCATTAATAAAATACCGTAGTGTAGGCCTAAATTACTGGATTTTCATTTGTCTGAAGACGCAAGATTATTATAACACAGAATCAATCGCGTATTTTTAATGGTTTGACGAGAAGACCTAAAAAAAACACGAATGAAAATTATAAAAGCGGAAATAATATTTTTTTAATATATCGGCGATCGTAAAACATTTCCGCTCATCTTAACATAAGCTTCAGATGCTGTCTAACTGTGTTTTATGGCTGCTTCCTGTTATTTTGAAAGGCTAACACAATAATAGCGCTTGCTTATTACACAAGCTGTTCTTCCTTGTTACGTCACTCTGGCAAGCGAGTGTCGCCGTGATCACCCGTGTCGCTCAAGGCCATCGTAACATAATATAGCACGCGGTGCATCCTTCCGAAGGGAAGTACAGGCGGTAACAAAAGTTTGCATTCGAACATACGTACTTTCTCAGAACACGCAACGTATAAATGACGCTTTATATTGCAAGGGACTTAAAATATGATCGTATAAGCGTGAAAAACGAATAAATGTAAAACGTATATCGGAGATAAATTAACATGGAAAGTATAGGCATTTTGCCGGGACCAGGAAAAATCGTATAGAAAACATATAAATATGAACCGTATACAAGAAGTTTTACTGTATTTAACTAACTATTGAAGTAAAACATTGTTGATAAAGGACAATATTTGGATGTCTAAGAAAAGGTTTCCTTAAATTACGGTATTTGTGTCTCTTGTACCGAACCGAACTTTTTACCGAGTTTTTTATCGTCTCGAACCGAGGTCGGTAATTTCCTTTGTACCGTACCGAAACCGAAAACTCGGTGCACCGTCGACCCCTAATATATCAACAACGTGTCACACAAATGCTGACGGTTCTTGTTTAAAATAAAACTGAGAAGAAGGCTTCCGCAAACACCACTTTGAAGCGCAATACAAAACAAAAGAATGCAGGCAAGATATGAAACAATAATTTTCATTGGCGGATTTTTAACTTGGCGCTTCTACTCGGCCAATAGAATGGCATCTTCTATTGGATATCTGGTGTAACCTATTGGCTGCACAATTCGATATCCTGTCCAACCACGTACGCGGTACATGTATGCAAAATGGCGGTCATATCGCTGAATAACAAAATAATGTAACTAGAAAAATATATTTGTCATTAAACAGCATGAATTTCAGTTATAATTTTAATTTTTTTTTAAGAATTCGTCAATTTCCAAGAATGTTGTATTTTGACTCAATAATTAAGGAGGGTGCTATAAGCTTATTTCAAAGAATTTTGTATTTTGTGTCTTGAAATTTAAGGGGGGGGGGGGTACTATAGGCAAGGGGGTTCTATAGTTGAGTAAATATGGTACTTGCTAAATTTCCCAGTTGGTAGTTCCGAGTTTCCATCTTTCGGTATAGGCTAAGTAAGATTACCGAAAATTTACCAACTGCTTTTAAAAGCCATTGTAATGATTTCTCAATATAACTTACTATATGACTCGATACCTATACGTACCTCTTTGCAGCCATTGTTTTTACACGCTGTTCCAATAGGAATTACAGAAGAGAGATCAGAATCTTGAGTACTGCAGTTGTCTGCCTTAAGTAACGATTCAGCTTGCTCAGACAGACCTGGGGCTATCTCAGGCTTGAGTTCCGTCTGAAAACAATACGACCGAGTCAGGGGTAGGTATTGTTGACATAACACAATGTGACCTCACTGGGGGCTATTTCGCTGATTCTGGCTAGATGTTTTAGCAGAAAAATCCATTAATTGGCAGCATTGCAAGAGATTGAAAAGAAACACACAATTTCGTAAAGTTATCTTTCAGCCTGGATGACAAAATCTTGTATGACCTGTAATATGGTGTGCTAATTTGGGAGTGATCATTGTTGTTTTAAGGGGCAAAATATCTAGGTTATCTACCCCAATATTTTGGGAGACATGATGATGATAATTGTTGTATCAAGGGGCCTAACATCGAGGTTATCGGCCCCTAATGAAATGAAATGGCGTGAAATGAAAGGATGTAGATAAAAACAGCTCACTGCCATGGATGAAATGAAAATGGTGTTTATAAAGCAGACAGTGAGCCCCAAAATGTATGCCTTATTTGAATAAAATGAATAAAAGGCAGATGGTAAAAAAGAATAAAACAAATAAGACATAGTGAACAATAAAATAGATGAACACAATAAAAAACATAAAACAGACTTAACCTGAATTAAAAGTCGTAACTACACATTAAAACTTAAAAAAGTAACCACTCTCCCTCATGAACCGGATGACAAGGTCTACTGACGGCCCGTCATCACGGAGAATAAGGGAGAGGGTATTAGGCAGTTTAAGAGTCCTTCGCAGATCGGCTAGATCCAAACACTCCAAGAGAATGTGTGCCACAGTTAGATGGGCACCGCAAGTACACACAGGGGGATCTATTTTTTGGGAGAATTAAGACATTTATTCAAATAGAATAATTTAAAAAAAAGTATGCCCCTTGTCAATACAAAGTTTACTTTTTTTAAATAAATATTCCCTGACCTTACCTTTTTAATATGTTTTAACATAAAATAGGACTGTGTAAGATATCAATTAAAATGTAAGTAATGTGTTACTTTAAAATACAGGTCAAGGCAGTTGCTAAGACGGAAAAAAAAAGTAAGAATTTTTACTTCTGCTGTTCATGATTTTTTTTAAACTCCTCTTTAAAAGCCAAAGTAAAAGCGTTAAAAAAAGTATCTTATACAGATAACAGAAGATCGAAAGACGAATTGGAAAAACTTTCATCAACAAATATCGCATTTGGGGGAGATGTGTCAGTAGATTTACTGGCATATTAACCCCTCGGGCCGGCTATTTAATCCAGAGGTGTTCACTTCTCCGGCGGTATTTAAATTGAAGGTCAGCAGATGTTTAGACACCAACAAGGTAAAAAATGTATAATGTTAAATCTACGGAATATAACGTAATGAAAATTTTAGGAATACTTACCGAGATCATGTCAAATGTTTCTCAGTAATATATGTGACGACTGCTTTTCAGGGTTGTCCATGATCACACGCAATATTTACAAAAATATAATAATTTGATAAGTTCCACTTTTGGTATTTGTTTCGGGTATGTTTACAATGAAAGCAAGATATTTACATGATAATGCTCAATCTACATAATATACATAATATTCGAGTAAAATTTCCAGGAAAAGCAGAATTTTGAAAAGCTTTTTAGGCCCCACATATGTATCCCGTGTATAATTGTCAAAAAATGTAAATATTGCAATATTAGTTCAAACCTGTCCCTTGGCATTGTTTGAGGGAATATAGGGGTCTCTAAAAATTCATCCCTGGTGAATTAGCTCTTTAGGGTAGGTTTCTGCATTATCCCCATCAACATTACAAGTTCCAAGAACACATAAATGTTGCCCCCTGTCACTGACTCCCACTTTCTGGCGTGCGACCTTGGTTTCAAGGACGCGCCAACTATACATTCTGCCGCGTACATATTTGTTTCTCAAACAGTTAGTTCAATCACTTTTTCGTCGAAAAAACAGATAAAAGGAATCTAAAACAGACGTGACATGCTTTTCTGTTCCCTGCATACCCGTGAACCTCTCGCCACAAACACTGGACAGCGGTCGTTGTTATTACAGCTGAAGCTATTTCTTCTTCATCAGCGCTGTCTGCCACTTCACCAATAACATCATGCTGTGTGTGCATAGTCCGTATCACTACCGAAAATATCACCTCCTTGTACATCACTTCCACTACTGTCATCGATCAAACGAATAATCTCTGCACCCATAAGATAATGAGACAGCCCGGCAATTATTTATCTGCGACTGAGTAGCCTCTAGCCTACGAAGCAAAAAATTATCAACGTATTATTTGCTTTCGGTGCTTCCCCTTCATAAGTGGCAAAAATTATCAAATTAGACATAGTACACAAAACATTCTCGAGATGGCAGGAGAGACTGTGGTACCTTCTAAAGCAACTAGCTTGAAACTCAATAGAGCGCGTTTCATGTTATTTCCCTGATCGATACGAGTCGTCAAAAGCAACAGTTATCGACCAGCTTCGTATTAGTTCTAATTGTGAAACAGAGATGGCATGAAAGTACATAACTTCTCGGTTCATAACGTGAAAAAAGATCCCACGAAGCAGCAGTGGTTCATGTGTAATAGGCATTTTAACTTCCGCCTCCACCGGCCGTTCGTGGTACGTCCAACCGGCTGAACGAGTCGAGTCCAGCGGACGTACAGTGTACGGCGAACCGGCTTGAGGGGTTAAAGTGGAATGATAAGAGTGAAAGAAAAGGTAAGAGAGAAGAAAACTTGGAAGGAATGGAAAAAAAAAAAGACTGAAGTAGAGCAAAATACATAGAAGCAAACAGAGATTGCAAGAAAGTAATTACAGAAGAAAAGAAGAAAAGCTGGGAAGAATTCACCCAGGAAATAAGCAAGGATTTAAACTGTGGAAAAAAATTGCTATTTGGAATTATAAAAAGTAGAAGGATTGGAAAGGTGAACACTGGGTTCGTGAAAACCAAAGAAGGTGAAATATTGACAAAACCAGAAGAGATCAAGGACAGATGGAAAGAATATTTCAGCGAGTTGTTGAAGGTGAGACGGCAGGCATGCGGAGAAGTTACGCAAAAAGCCGAAACAGTGGAGGAAAAAATTGAAGAACCAGACATTACTATGGCAGAAGTGCAATAGGCAGTTAGGAAGATGAAGATGGGGAAAGCTGTGGGAATCGACGAAGTGGCAAGAGAAATGATCAAGGTGGCAGGACCAGTGGGACTGCAGTGGACATACAGGCTAATCAGGTGTGTGTCGAGAGAGAAGTAAGTTCCTGAAGACTGGAAAAAGGGAATAATATTGCCAATATTCAAGAAAGGAGACAGGAAGGTGTGCGGTAACTACCGAGGAATCACCATCATCTCGCATGTTGCCAAAGTAATGGAAAGAATCCTAGAAAAAAGAATTAGAGTAAAGGTAGAAAGCCAAATCGAGAAGGAGCAGTTTGGATTTAAAGGAGGCAGGTCAACAGTGGAACCCATTTTCATTCTGAGACAGACCATTGAAAAGAGTTAGGAATATGGGAAGGATATGGTGATGACTTTTATTGATCTAGAAAAGGCCTATGATAGCATCCCTAGAACAAAAGTTTGGGAAAGCTTAACAAATAGGGGGATAGGCAAGGAACTGAAAGACATGATAAATGGAATGTGCACGGATTGCTACAGTAGTGTGAAGACTACAGTCGGGACATCGGAATGGTTTAGAATTGACACTGGACTAAAGCAAGGAAGTGTGTTGTCACCCTTATTGTTCTTAATGGTGATGGATGACATCATGAAGGCAGCAATGAAAGACTATAGTAGGGTAAAGATGAAGTAATGTTGTTTGCAGACGATGTTGTGATCGGGGGTGAGGATGAGATGGAGGTACAAGAAGTTAGACGTAATAAATGAAAAGATTGAGCAATAGGCATTGAAGATAAATGTGGAGAAGAGTAAAACAGTGGTGATGAGTAGAGATAAGAAAGTAGGACAAGGAGTAATCAAAGTCGAAGATAGGGAATTGGAAGTGGTGAAACACTTCAAATACTTGGGAAGTGAACTGACTGAAGATGGAAGACTAGATTTGGAAATGAGCAGAAGAATACAACTCGGGGACTAGTATGGAACAAGGATATACCTATTAAGGTTGAAGTTATGTACAAATCATATTATGTTCCTATAATGACATATGCAGCAGAAACTTGGACAATGACTAAGAGGGATGAGAGCAGAGTACAAGCAGCTGAGATGAGATTCCTGAGAAGTATGGTCCAGAAAACGAGGAGAGACAGAGTGAGAAATGAAGATATATGGAATGAACTGGGAGTACAGAAACTAAATGACAAAACTGGAGCAAAACAGATTGAGATGGTTTGGACATGTCAAACGGATGAATGAAGTAAGGCTACCAAGACGAGCACTGGAACGACGGATGACAGGGAAGAGAGGACGAGGAAAACCAAGAATGCATTGGATGGACTCGGTGAAGTATAGCATTAGAAAACGGAACCTGGATTGGAACACCGTGTCGGAAGAGGAATGGTGGAACGACAGAACAAAGTGGAGAGGAACCATATTTGCCCCCACCCAGTGTCAGCTGGAAAAGGGGAAATGAAGATGATGATTAAAGATCCCCTTCAACCGGCCGCGGTGGCCGAGAGCGCTAGCCCGCTATCTCATGCCTCGCTGGCATCTGGAGAGGGTGAGTTCAAATCCAAACCTTGGCCGTCCTGAACATGGTTTTCGTGGTTTCCCCATTTTCACCACCAAGCAAATGCCGGGATAGTTACTTTCAATAGGTCCAAGGCCGATTTCCTTCCCATATCCCTTCCCTGACCTGAAAAGAAAAGTACATGGTTATTGGCTGCATTAATAAAATTATAAAGATCCCCTTCGAGGCAAAATTCCGGCACCCCAGCGTCTCTAAAAGCTGCAGTTGTTAAAAGGGACGTAAAACCAATAATTTATTATTATATCTTTACACATTGCACAAATAGACAACTTGCAACTGACCGAACAGATCTTTCTCATCATCAATGGAACCCGGCTCAGTCAGTGAATACAACTCTGCCAAGCTTTTGTGTGTGTGTGTGTGTGTGTGTGTGGCAGCTTCGGTGGCATAGTTGGTAGCATGCTGAGCTTCTATGCCCAAGATTGCTTGTTCAAACCTGGCCGAGTTGTTGGATTTTTTTAAGAGCGTTAAAAATCGCTCAGTGACCACAGAATACTTGTAATGAACCTGGGAGTTGTTAAGGATAGCAAGAGGACCGAGTACCAGGAAAGGAGAATCAAAGTATGGCAACTCAAGGAAAAGGAAGTCGGGGAAGAATTCCAGAAGATAGTAAGGGAAAGGATGCCAACAGACAAGCCTAAAACAGGGGAAGAAGAATGGAAGCAATTCAAAAACACAATGGTGGAAGCTGCAGTGGCAGTATGTGGAAGAACAAGCAACAGAAAGCGGTGTAAAGAGACACCATGGTGGAATGAGAGAGTAAAAGAAGCTGTGGGAAGGAAGAACAAGGCTTTCAGAGTGTGGTTCCAGGAAAGAACTGATCTGACAAGGGAAGATTATAAGATAAAGAAGAAAGAAGCAAAGAAGATTGTCGCAGAGGAGAGGAAGAAGTGGATGGTAAAGTGGACAGAGATGATGGAGGAAGACAGCAGAGGAAATGTACTTTATGGGATGGTCAAAAGTAAGAGAAGAGGTCTGAGAGAGGATGTGGTAATGATGGACAAAAACGGAAATGAGGTACACAACAATGAGGCACTCAAGACAGTGTGGAAAGAGTACTTTGAGGATTTGCTGAATCCAAATGGTCATAGGGAGGAAGACAATGTATTAGAAGATGGAGAAGACAACACCGGAATGGAAAAAGACCTGACTTGGAGAGAACTGGAAATGGCTATAGACAAGATGAAAGGAGGAAGGGCACCAGGTGTGGATGAAGTGAGTGTTGAAATGGTGAAGGCAGCAGGGGAGGTTGGGAAACAATGGCTGTACCGTGTGATGAGGGTGATATGGAAGGAGAAAAAGACCCCAGAAGATTGGAAGAAAGGATTAATTGTCCCAATATTTAAGAAGGGAAGCAGAAAGGAGTGCAGAAATTACAGGGGAGTCACACTCATACCACACTGTGCCAAGATATATGAAAAGATATTAGAAAGTAGAATACGAGCCAAAGTGGAGAGAAAATTGAGAGAGGAGCAGTATGGATTCAGACCTGGGAGATCAACAGTGGATCTCATATTTTCAGTGAGACAGCTCTAGGAACACCACTACGAATTTGGAGAGGATCTGCTGATGGCCTTCCTGGACATCGAAAAGGCCTATGATAGTGTGTGTAGGGAGAAGGTTTGGAAAGCAATGGAAAACATGGGAGTGGAAAAAGAGACTAGGCAGAGTGAAGGAGATGTATTGTGGAAGTGTGAGTTGTATGAAAGTTGGAGGGGAAAGAACAGACTGGTTCAGACAAATGAGTGGCCTGAAACAGGGTAGTGCGCGGTCACCCCTTCTCTTTATTGTGGTTATGGACGAGGTAATGACACGGATAGCAGGAAAGATAGGAGAAGATAAGATGAAAGCAATGGTGTTTGCAGATGATCTCATGGTCTGGGGAAACAAGGAGGAGGAAATTCAGGAGCAACTGAAGGCTTGGGAAGAAACAGTGGCAGAGTACGGATGGAAGTTCAACATCAGTAAATGTGAGATCCTGTTAACGACCAGTGGGATAACACTCGGAGGTGGACAGCTGAAGAAGGAGGAAAGACTCAAGTACTTGGGAAGTATAGTGGAGGAAAATGGGAGAAATTACAAAGAGATTACAGAACGTGGCAGACAGGCAGAAGCATTTCTGAGAAGCATTAGGAGCTTAGTGTGGAATAAAGATGTCCCACAAAAAAGCAAGGAAGTGTTATACAGAAGCTACTATATCCCGATACTGACCTATGCTTCAGAAACGTGGACAATGAAGAAAAGAGACATAAGCAGAATACAGGCAGGTGAAATGAAGTTCCTGCGAAGTAGGATCGGAGTAACAAGAAGAGACAGGGTGAGGAATGAAAAGGTCAGGGAAATGGTGAAAGAGGAGCCCCTGCAAGGTAGGATTGAGACATCAAGACTGAGGTGGTATGGACACAAAGAGAATGGATGAGAAGAAGATTCCCAAGAGGATACATGAGATGCAGATGCAGAAGAAACGACCAAGGGGAAGACCAAGAGATAGATGGCTGAAAGGAGTGGAGGAATGTGTCAAGAAGAGAGGCGAGGACTGGACCAGAGTGACAGCGGAGAGGTGGTGGGAAGAAAGAACTAAGTGGCGAGGCTTATGTTCCAAACAGACCCAGCCTGGGGATGGAAACTGCACAAGATGATGATGATGATGAAAAATCGCTAAGTATGCCTTCCTTCGGAGGGGAAGTAAAGCCGGCAGGCCCATGTCATAGATTTATGGCATGCAAAAGAAACTACAATTGTGTGAAGCTAAATTTGTAGGTTAGATTTGATTAACGCTCTATTAATTTCCAACGTTCGCCGGTGGCATCTAGTAGCCTAGTTCATAGCTAGGTGCCATTGATGGTAGCATTTGGTAGCAAAAGTAGGAACTACTTGAAATTGACGGTCTGTAGTCCTTACCTGAATTACAGATAACACATACTAATACAGCCATCACAATTAACACCGGTTATCAAGACAGATTCTACACACACCCAAAGTACACAGCGTTACATGACCGCGTTGACGCAGCCCCTAAACTGAGGAAACAATCCAGATACCATCTAGGACTTTGGGTCCAAATATTTTTCTCTGTGTTACCCATTCCATTTTCCCTATGAATTTGATATTCATAGTTAATGATATCTCAGTCTCATCTAGTGCTTTTGGGAGAATAAGGGGTCTGTTTTTCTATCTATGGATAAAAGTGATGGCATCCACTCCCCGAGTAACTTTGCTCAACACGTTTATCCCTTTGGCATTCGAAACGTGTTTTTTAAGGCAAAGTTACTCGGCGAACTACTACTCGTCGGAAGGATCAACGATCGACTACAAGGTAAACAGAATACTATTCAAAATTGAATTCTGAATGGTAAACGCTCATGCAAACTCGGGTGTCAACTGATTGAAACACAAACCACATGGTCTCAATTTTCGTATCAATATTTAATAATGATATGCTTTAATATGAAACATTGTAACTAGTCGTCAATATCGGTAGTTTGTTTCTGTACAATGGCTATTAAGATATTAACCCACATTGCGGTAATGGAGTTACCAACATAATACATATCGATGTGTTTATACGGGAACTGGGCTAGCCTTTCATGGACTGCTGTACGCATTCCCTTTACTGCCCCTATTCATAACGAATTTAAAACTCAATTTAACGCATGTACATGATCGAATACACTCTCCACTATCATTTCATTTCATCTGTCATTCATTTAATCATTGCCCCAGAGGAGTGCGTCAGGCCTCGACAGCCGGCACAGTTCATATCCTCGCCGCTAGATGGGGACTCCATTCATTCCATTCCTGACCCGGTCGGAGACTGGAAGCAGGCTGTGGATTTTCATGTTTAAAAAGTAAGCCTCCGTGGCTTAGGCAGCAGCACGCCGGCCTCTCACCGCTGAGTCCGTGGTTCAAATCCCAGTTAATCCAAGTGAGATCTGTGCTGGACAAAACGGAGGCAGACAGGTTTTTCTCCGCGTACTCCGTTTTTCCCTGTCAACATTTCATTCCAGCAACACTCTACACTATCATTTCATCTGTCATTCATTTAATCATTGCCCCAGAGGAGTGCATCAGGCCTCGGCAGCCGGCACAGTTCATATCCTCGCCGCTAGATGGGGGCTCCATTCATTCCATTCCTGACCCGGTTGGAGACTGGAAGCAGGCTGTGGATTTTTTCACATTATCGAATAAAAGCAAAATATTACTACCATAATATGACTAGTACATGAAAGTAAGTAACCGCCTTAATTTACAGTATAAAATATGTTTGTTGAAACAAGCGTGACAGCAGCATATCTCAAATTCAATCTATACATTCATCATCATACCAGTAAGAAAACTGAGCGTAAATTCACATTCGTCACAATTTTAAGAATGTCCAAGCTGTGTAGTAAACGAAATCTTTAAAATTTTAAATTTTTGTATTGCCGTATAATGTATACACCTGTGTGCGTACCGAAGCTGATAATTCTAGAGCAGCCATCATAGCACTTTTCGATAAACTAAAACAAGCCATGAAATAAAGATTTATACAATTAGAATACAAATCCATCATACACATCATAAGTGGTCACAGCTGGTAGGGGAAAAACAACAAGCAACTACGGAGCGTCACTACTCAGAAGGGTTAATGCTTATCCAGCACAAATAGCACCACCACATTTATTCCCTTGGCAGCGCTGCCTAGCGATTGAAAAACACAATATGGCGTTTAACGCTGAGAGTACGCTATTCCGAACTTTGCCAAGCGATTGAAAAACAGGCCCTAAGTGTGGTAGTGATGGTCTTTTTTAAATTATTATTGTTATCATTAATGTGCATTTATCCCTATTATTCCTATTCCAATGGGGTCAAGGATAACAAGATGAATATTTTTTTTCAGCCAGATGCCCTCCCTGAAGCCAACCATTAGGAAGGAGTGAAATGAATGAATATAAATTGAAATTGGGCAAGGAGCTGAAAGGAAGCAGACATGACGTATTAGAAGGTAGCCTACTCTCCCAGCATTAGCATGCAGTTGAACATAGGAAAATTCAGCAAACCATTTTAAGAACAGCCAATGGTGGGGTTCAAACACAATCATCTACCGAATAGTTTGGCACCATGGCCTAGTACTGCAACTTAGTGAGCAATAACAATGATAATAAATAATAATCTAAAAATACAACCATTAAATGTACAAAATCATAACTCTGCAAAAAGTATCAATTTTACTTTTAAATAAAAGAGTAAACCAAAAACACTTCATAATATTAGTCCAAATGAGCTAATGTGAGTTTGCAAGCAGTCAACTTACGAGAGGTGCATCAAATGGAGGCCTCGCCAGCGCCTGGGGAGTGGGTTCTGGAGCCTTATATTCTATCACCTCATCAGCTTTGGATTTGTCCACAACTGGTTTCTCTGGCTCTGGAGGTTTCTCATTATTGTGATATGATTTTGTGCAACCCTGAAAATAAACAGACAACCTAGCATACAAGAAGATATGAAAATAAATTACAAATCAATTAAAAAGTAAATTTGAGACGTGTTTTAAGTACAGTTTTGATACCGGTACATACTGTCCGTCGACCAGCTTAAGGTCCGTGGCAGGAATGCAACGAGTCAGCTGGTGACAGCTGGCCTCTGCGCGAACGACAATAGTGTCAACCTACTACTGACCAGTACTATTTCACAATTGAAACTAAACTAAAGTAGCAGTGAGTAACCATAGCGTGAATAACATCAGTGCTGAGTTGGCAATATCTGCAGCAGCATGTCCACTCAATCAACGCAGCTGGAATGTCTCTCCTCTCCCATTCAGTCCCGTAAGACCACGAGCTGGTGGACGGACAGTACTAAAAATATAAAAAGAACTAATGCAATATTTTTAACAATTTTATTTTTACATGTTAGCCTGTGCCTTAAAATACCGGTACCATACTTCCCAACATAATTGCCATGTATATCAAGGGCACTAATGTGGTGAAACCAGCCACTGAATTCCATCCTCATAGAAATCTGCCGCCTTATGTGCCAGTACGATCATTATCAGGTCGTCGTCACTGTGGCGCTGACCTCCCAAATGCTTTTCGAAGTGTGCAGCAACAAGTCGTAGCCACTAGGCGCTAGGTCAAGGCTATACCGAGGATGGTCAAATTGTTCCCAACCAAATGAAGCCATGTGAGGGTGGGCATTGTCATGAAGCAAAAGAATCCCCAGTAACACTGAACGAGATATAACTCGTACGATCGTATTTTCTAAAGTACTAAAATTGGCCAATTCACCTTTTTCTAATGATGAAAAATAAATCAGGAAATGATGTAATAGAAATTAATTCTCAATGAAAGTAGAATGCCGCTTATATACTTGCATCAGACATGAATGTGACTTTTACATACCTTGTGTCCTTGTTTAATCCCTGGGCGATATTACGTATTGAAATAAGGAAACCTGGTCACTACTGCACCTTATTTGTGCTAAAGTATGTAAATATACGATTTTATTTATTGCTCTTCCATGTTCCAACAGCGCTTGCATCTCGTCCAACTGTCAACAAGGCGCACTCTAGCCTCACACACCGTGGCGCACACATTGTTGCCAACATGTGGGATACAAAATCGCTGTTGATAAAAAAAAAGGGGGGATACAAAATCACTGTTGATAAAAAATAAACATTCATCGGGAAGCGTTAGGCAGTAACCATTGTCAAAAACCATTGATCTAGATGATTTAGGCTGTAACCATTGTCAAAAACCATTGGATTGGACAAAACGAAGATTAGAATGGTCGGGTGTAGATGCGGCTTTGGCTAATTCACGTACTATAGAAAATGTTATCGCTTGTTCTACTTTCATTCAGTGCTACCATAATAGATGTTTACTTAGAACTTGACAATAACTACTCCTTGGGAAAAAATACTTAACCCATAGATACACGCTAAGCGGCACTGAGTGCCACTTTTTTACAAAATTTTGTTTGGTGTGGTAAACATTTACGAGTTCTGTGAGATCGCCGCCTATATCCTTTGTTCGACATGTGCTGCAGGGGAGGTTGTAAGTTCGGAGCCGGTCTGGGTTCCAGACAGTCTGAGACAGGTTGTCAAAGTGCGAGAATGCGGCATACCGTACCGTTAGCGTGTAACAACTGGCTGGAATCGGCGTTGTGAAATAATGTAAGTATTTAACTTATTTTACCTTTGTTGTTTCTTTCTATGCTTCTATCATTATTATCGATGTCAGCACAGTCTGCACGCTCGCCTTCTGTTTATAGGTCTCGACATGGCTGTCAACAACAGGAGATTGAGAGGTTACTCCAAGAACTTGATGAGCAAGAAGAGACACTGGATGAAGAGGATCTATTCAATTTTTAAGTGTTAGTGCAGAGTTATTTTGTGTATTTAGGCACTGTATATTATTTCGTACTGTAAATTAGCAGAAAGTGTCCTTTTCCAAGCAAGAATCTAAGTGTATAGGCCTACACGATTCTGACAAACAGTTTTTCTTTTACTCTAGTGTATTTCTCGAGCTTCTTGAGCATCAGATACAAAGTCTTGTAATATGAGCCTGAAAAAAGGGCAATCGCAATCCAATAATTCTCAATATCTCTTTTGTGTGTAAAAATTAAAATTTTTTCTTCGATATCCAATAAGTGTTAATAAGAATTTTTAATTACATTAAGTATGAATGGTAAATATTATTAATAAAATATAAGATTTATTCAATGTATTCTCATAGGTTCTGTATAATTCCCCATACAAATCAATTTTAGCCGTTTACCAAGTCACTAAAATACGAAAAATAATGAAACAATATATTGCGGCATAGAGTGCCGCTAGCGTGTACGAATGATAGTAAAAGAGATGCGTGTAGCTAAGGGTTAAACTACTGATATTAGCCAAAATACCTGTGGTAATGGAGGGGAAAAAAATACGGAGATGATGTAGTGATCGATGTTACTCTTCCGCTATCTATAATCCACCCACCATTCCCTTTTGCTCACGACTTATATAGATGAAATTCCAGCTGGGTCCGCCATTTTGCGCCAGATGTAATAACGAGTAGGGAATTGCCAACCCCACGCATTTGGTAGCCTACTATTTGGTAGCCTACTATTTAGTATCCGGTATCGTAAAACAAAAGATAATGTGAAAGTGTGCCAAGTTTGTCTCAAGTTCGACCATTCTAACCTTTGTTTTGTCCAATCCAATGGTTTTTGACAATAGTTATAGCCTAACATGTCCAATCCAATGGTTTTTGACAATAGTTATAGCCTAACACGTCCAATCCAATGGTTTTTGACAAAGGTTACAGCCTAACACGTCCTGGTTTTTGTCACGCACAGTGGGGGTAGCCACGCATCAATAATCTTTATATCTAGAAATAACGGAATTAGCTGGAATGTCATCTATGTAAGTCGTGATCCTATTTGGGATGGCTGGGTGGGTTACAGACAGCGGAGGAGTAAACATCTATTATTATTATTAATCTTGATTGGTCACATTGGACCACTTCAGTCGTTCCACAATCACTTCTTCTTTGAAGGTAGTACTGCTTGGTTCTTCCGCTCTTTCCAGTACTTTTTCATTCTTTCAGATCGGGATTTTCTCAACTCATCTGAAATCTCCATAGGCTTTCTATGTGTCATTTCTGCAGAAAATTTGTGAGTTTTAAGAATGGTGTTAATTTTATTTTTCTCCTCGGCATCTGTTATCTTGAGTCCAACTGCTTTGAGATCTTGCTGGATTTCTTGGATCCATTTTCCTCCAGTTTGCTTTCCTAGATTTCTTATCACCAGTTGGCGTACCATTCTGTTTTCTGGAAGCCGTAAGATGTGAAAAAAATATGAAATTCTTTTCTTCTTAATTGTGCTGGTGATTGGACCATCTCACGATAGACAGTTTCATTTGGGAGAATCCTCCAGACTCCCTCAACCTGATACTTCTTATTTATGCACGTTCTAATGATTCTTCTTTCCGTTTTGAGGAGCTGATCAGTTCTTTGTTCATTTTAAATTTGGAACAGCGTTTCACAAGCATAAGTGGCTTCTGGGAGATTTATAGTTTTATAATGTTTGATCTTAGTAGCTATTGATAGGCATTTTTTTTATTATATGTTGACCAGGTTAGAAATTGTGCCTTTTTCATTTTATTTGTTCTATTTATCCAAGTTACTTTTTCGTTTAAGTTATGTGTTATAATTTCTCCAAGATACTTAAATTGAGGAACTAGGTTAATTTTATGATCATTTATATAGACTTAATTTATATCTAAGGGTTTCATAGGCATGATCTCAGTGTTTTCAAAGGGTATCTGTAATCCTATCCCTTGAGCAATTTCTTGGAGACTAGTGATTTGGGTACAAACCTCTTCCTTGTCTAGTGATAAAAGAGCCAAGTCATCTGCAAATCCTAAGCAGTTTATTTTTATTGACGGTTTTGTTCTAATTTTGATCTTAGGAGGGTTTTCCTTTTGCCAAACCTTCATTATATAATCAAGAGCCACATTGAAAAGCAGAGGGGATAATCCATCACCTTGTCTGAGACCAGTTTTTACTGTGAAAGCTGTTGATATTTCTCCCCTAAATTTAACTTTCGAATTTGTGTCTGTTAATGTTAATTCAATGATTTTTATCAATTTAGGATGGAGACTGTATGATCTGAGGATTTTTAGCAGTGTCAGTCTATGAATACTATCACAGGCTTTCTTGAAATCTATAAAAGAGATAAAGAGTTGCTTATTTCTGTTTTTGTAATATTCCATTATTAATTTCAGGCTAAGGATTTGGTCTGGACAATTTCTGTAAGGGCGAAATCCTCCTTGATATTCTCCAAGTTGTGGTTCCAGAATGTTTCTAATCCTGTTGTAAATTATGCTAGAGAAAATTTTATATGTGCAGTCCAGAAGGGTAATTCCTCTGTAGTTATCTGGGTTCGTTTTGTCTCCTTTATTAAATAATGGATGGATTATTCCTATGGTCCAGTGTGCAGGAATTTCTTCAGTAATCCACATTTTAACTAGATGTTGATTAAGATTTATAATCGCAGGTTTACCAGCATTTTTCCAGATTTCAGCAAAGACGTCTTCGCCACAAGTTTTGTATTTTTTTTAGTTCTTTAATTGCGAGTTCTACTTCATTAATGTTCGGAGGATTTATTAAATCAGGTGAAGTTAAAATAGGTGTATCAGTGTTTACTCGCAGGGTTTCCAGTGGATCATCACAATTTAACAGTTTCTCGAATGCTTCTGCAAGGATCTCTGTATTTTCTTGGTTAGAATGTGCTAACTTTCCTGTTTGATTTTTCAACATTAATGTTGGAGCTTCAAATTTTTTAGATATCTACCAAATGTTTTGTAATAATCTAGAGATTGCTTTTTCTTGAAATCGTCTTCTATGCTTTCCAGTGTATTTTTAAGATGATTACGTTCCGTTTGTCTGATGATTTTATGGGTTAATTTTCTTTGTCTTGTTAGTTATAAATTTGATTCTTCTGACTTTAGAGCTTGATGTTTTATCCATGCTTTGTGTCTTTTCTCTATTGCTTGATCACAATCTACATTCCACCATTCATGTTTTTTCCTTGGATTTATTGGTGCTAACCAACGAGCTAGAGAAAGGTATATAGAGAGGCAAGGAGCCGCGTAGCAGCGCTCTGGGCGGAGGCAACCTGAGTTAAGGCGGCCATGATTCAGAACGTCGTCTGACAAGAGCTTGTTGTGATTGTTCGCGTTGAGCGGGAACATGTGTTGAATGAAATTTATTTAAAAATACATTGACCATGCCATCAGTGTGTTCGTCATTCAATTGTACGAATAGAAGTTATAAGACAACAGGAGTGTTGTATTTCAGGTAAGAAATTTCATCCAAATTCATAAATTAATGAGGTAGACCCTTTACGAAAACGTGATGCAGCAGTTTAAGTTTGTGTGATATTTACATTTCAGATTCCCTTTGCAGAACCAGGAACTAACAAAACAATGGATTGTCAACATGAAAAGCAATAAATGGCACCCCACGATATACAGCTTAATTTGTTCTCTACACTTTGAAGATAAATATATGTATGTAGCAAATGAAAGGCGACGTCTACTAGCTAATGCAGTACCTACAATTTTCAATTTTCCTGCACATCTGCAGAAGAAGCAGGCCTGTAGATCTTCGCCGAAGAAGCGTAGTTTCCAGGAAACTACAGAACACTCACATTCAGATACGGTAGCATTGTTGCAGAAGACCTTGATATCAGTAGGCAAATATATTAGGCTGTCTTAAAATTTAAGCAAAGATAGTTGTGAGCCATAATCATAATTACGGTAATAATAATAATATCGTATGGCCACGGGTGCCGGGTGCAAACTTTGTTGTTTGACACCCAGAGGGTAGCTTGCATGTCGAATTTTGTTGTTCCTTGAAGCACTATGAAAGTCAAGGAGGTTAGATAACTAAGCTCCTTGACATTATAGTGCTTTCTAGTAGAGAAATGAGGAACTTTGTGTTGCCGGAAAATCCCGAGATTAATTTTGCCATTATGAACACGGCCTACTGAATTCAAATGGGTTCTTTAACATGCCAACATCGTATGGCATGCATATCGTGATTTTTGCCGCCTTTCAAAAATCACTTACCACGGGCAGGAGTGAACCTGCAAGCTTGGGGTTAGTAATCCGACACGATAACCATCCACCCACCATGGCAAGCTATAAATAAAATATATTGTTCAAATATCAATCTTCGTAAGCCAACGAGGTATACTTTCTCTAGTTTGTTGTTTTGAACTAATTATGGGAAACTTAACAGGCTTTACTAATCTTTTATTTTTTCTTTCTTTCTTTCTTTCTTTCTTCTCAGAAATTTCAGATGGAAAGCTTATTTGCAATTCCAGCAGAAAGATGCCAATATACGGTTTGATTATTGATTTCTTAAGTGTGATACAACTAGCAGAAACATACATGTGAGGACAAAGTTCTGTATCGAGATACTTATTCACACGCAGATTGAGTCAGGATCACTTAGAGCTATTTTTTTCTTCTATTCGCTCCAGAAGTGGGAATAGAAATAATCCAAATGCAGTACAATTTAATTCAGCTAATAGGACGTGTTTAATTGCGAGGGTACGCCCATCCATGAATTCCAACTGTAAGCCTATTGAGTGTGACCTACTTGTGACAACTGCAACAGCAAATATTCATGGTGTCAATGGGAAGGACGATACTATGCTGACAGACAGATCATGGTTACTGTGCACATTATAATTCACCGAGCTTGTATGTAGGAAATGTTGTTCATTACATAGCAGGAAGTGTCGTTCGCCAAGTGTCTAAAAAAAAAATACTTGTATTGAATGCCTAGAAGTGCATTTATCAGGTCAAGATGTTCAGAAAGAAGGAGTGATTAAAGAGAAAGACGTGAAAGAATGCCCTTTGAATCCATCAAATGATGTAGTAAAATTATGTAAAACAGCTGAGAGTGTCATCAGGAAGAATGAGTGTATGTTGCGAAAGAACATGAATAATCTCATGTTGAAGTTGCAGACAGATGTCTATGATACGCTGCCGGGTTATCTGTTTCTGAAATCTGACCATCTATGTACAGATACTGAACCTGGGGAAAAGCCTCACTATGCTTCACTCATCGAGCGAATTGTGAAACAGTATTATAAATGCAGGCTTCTCACTTCTGCAGAAATACAGCTCAACGTGAGAGGTCAACAGGTGCGTCAGTTGTACACAAAACGTTTTATTTTTAAAGGAGAATGGAATCATGCAATGTACTGTTCATAAGCAACGTAGCTTATTGTCTTGTAAGATGATTGTGTTAGTTTTCGTTCAATGTACAAATTAAATTGTCAGGCCTTGCGTAGGCCTAATCTTATATTACGCCTCGTTAGTCACGCCTCCCCTACCTGCCAGTTCAACCTTCTTCAAATATGGCGGCGCCATTTCCACTCTATATACCTTTCTCTAGCTCGTTGGTGCTAACTCCTCTGCTATTGATTTTAATTTAATGATTAATTCGTCCAATGTTTTAGTGTTGAGAGATTCTTCTCCTGTTCTTTCACAGTACTCTATATTTTTTATTAAGGTAGATGGATCAAATGTCCTCCTATTGTTATTATTAGGTTTTTTCTTGGCCATTGGAGTTAATTTTATTTTTATCTTTACCACATAGTGGTCTGATCCTGAGTCAACTCCCCTTAGAACCTTGACATTGTGAATTTCGCGATGGTGAAATTTATCCATGCAGACATGATCCAACTGCCATTCACCCCTTCTGAAGTCAGGATGTTTCGAAAATTTTCAATTTATGGGGCCGTCTTTTAAAACATGTTGATTTAGAGATTAATTTGTGGTTTCTACAAATTTCGACTAATCTTTGACCATTTTTATTGGTTCGTTTATGTGCTGTCCATTTTCCAATGATATCTCTATGTCTCCTTTCTTGTCTAAGTTGCGCATTCAGGGTGTCTACTGTAAGGATGAAGTAAAAATTAGTTACTTTTTAGGTACCTTTTAGTTAATTTTAGTTACCTTTGAATTCAAGATACGTCTGCGGTCTGCTCATCACGCGGTGAAGAAAAACGAATGAACTGCTTTTAAAGAGGTTTTTTATTTATCGTATGGCTTTTAGTGCCGGGAGTGTCCGAGGACATGTTCGGCTCACCTGAGACTGTAGCTGCTTCCAGTGGACACCCTTAGGGTGAGCTACAAGTTCCGTTCAATTTCAAGTTGCTACCAGATATCAATGATACCTAGTGGTGAACGTTGGAACTTTGATAGAGTGTTCCGACGAAATCTAACCTAACAATTTAGCTTCACACAAGTTTAGTCTGTGGAAGAATCTTTTACATACCATAAATTTATGACATGGCACCGCCGGCTTTACTTCCCCTCCGAAGGAAGGCATACTGCAGGAATTTTAACGCTTTTAAAAAATCTGAAGACTTCGGCCGGGTTTGAACCCGCTATCTTGGGCACAGCAGTTCAGCATGCCACCAACTAGGCCACCGAAGCCGCTTTAAATGAAATTCACATGATGTTCTAAAAAAATTAAAAATAATAAATATATAAGTTACTAGATATTTAATATCCAATGAGTTGTTTCAGCTAATATGACGTCTTGTGCACAATATGTTGTTATAATTACGGTACCAAGTGGTTGCTCTGCTTTTGACCATTTGGCGAGGTTTCCTTCGTCCCCGCGGTAGGTCGCGAAGAAATGTATGCGATGTTACGCGATCGTCACCGAATTCTGTCTTCGCAGACAAATACGGAGAAATATCCAGATGTTACACGATCGGCGCTGATCTGTTGTTTGACGAGCTTCCCGTAGTTTTCACGATAGAACACTGAGAAAAATCGCGATTTAGATAATCAGTGTCACTTTTAGTCATTCGACGAGATTTCCATTGTCCTTGCGGCCGGACACAAGAAAATATAGCATTATTACACAATCGGCGCCACTTGCTGTCCGTTTGACAAGAATACAGTTGTCCTCGTCATTGAATGCAGAGAAATATCGCGATGTATTGCAATCGCTGCCGCTCTCGGCCGTTTTAAGTTGTCCTCGAGATATTATGCAATCGTCGCCGCACCCGGCCGTTCAACGATTGTCTGCCTGTCTATCTGTCCTGACAGAATAGCGGAGGCAAGCTCAAGGTTGGGCATGGTTAAAATTCACGAGTAGTTATGAACATGTGGTTCGGTCGGCGCCGTGATTCCCTTTGTCCCTACGATGTGGTTGGGAGTTCATCACTTCAGGGTGGATCACGAGGAGGAATTAGTATTTCGATGCTACGTAGGCTGTCATTTTTAAGTGGGTTGATGCAGTTCTCGCTCCCGCACGCTTTTAAGTATACGGTCATGGTAAAAGTAGCAAGTAGTTTTCGTGATGGGTGCCCCGTGATGGGTGCCCTATCACCTTTGACAGGATTCCTGCAATCCTCGTGGTCACAAGTTCACGATAGGGGACGGGTCTTATGATTTAACGCAACTGACGTCGATCTCGTAAAACTCGCTCCATCGCAATCTCTGAGCCTAGCGGCGCGAGTTTAAATGACGATTCAACACACCTTGGGAAAATTTTCGTTACCCGTTTGTAAAATTCGTTACTTTCGTTACCCATTTGTAAAATTCGTTACTTTTTCGTTACTTTCGTTACTGGTAGACACCCTGGCATTGAAATCACCAAGGAGATTTTTGATGTTTGATGAAGGGATGTTTATTAAAGTTTGATCCAAAAGATCCCAGAATTTTTGTACTTCTTCTCTGTCCTTAATGGTGGTGTTTTTTTTTTGATTAGTAGGAGCATGTGCATTAATAATTGTATATGTTTTATTTGCCGATTTCTAAGTTGCTATATCTATTACTATATCATCTCCAGATTTTTTCCCTACCAATAAACTACAGGTTGGTTGGTTCCTTAGTTTAGGGGCTGCGACAAGGCAGTCATGTAGCCCCGTGTACTTTGGGTGTGTGTAGAATCTGTCTGATAACTTAACCGGTGTTAATTGTGATGGCTGTATTATTGTGTGTTATCTGTTTTAATTCATGTAAGGACTGCAGACAATAACTTCTCCTACTTTTGCTTCCAAATGCTACTGTCCACAACAACTAGCTCGCGGATTTGGCTGCTAGATGGCATCGCAGTCAGCACCTGGCGGCGAACGTTGGAATTAATAGAGCGTTATCAATTCTAACCTACAAATTTTGGCTTCACACAAGTGTAGTTAGTGGAAGGTTCTTTTTCATGCCATAAATCTATGACATGGGACCGCCGGCTTTACTTCCCCTCCAAAGGAAGACATACTGAGGGATTTTAACATTCTTAAAAAATCCGACGACTTTGGCCGGGTTTGAACCCGCGATGTTAGGCATAGAAGCTCAGCATGCTACCAACTACACCACCGAAGCGGCAATAAACTACATGTATTTTAGCTAATTTCAGCAGTTGAAGAATTTTCTACTTCGGTTCTGGTCAACCTTACTCTTACTTTTGCTACTTGGTTAGGTGACTGTCTGGAGGAACATAACTGATAGAACTCCAAGCAAGCGCGCGCCTTCCGCCAGCCAACCGAGCTCGCACCGCGGATTGTGCGCAGGTGGAAACCGTAACAAAGTACATTAATTGTTGGTAAATTCACCAGCAAATCATGACTAAAGAACTTATCTTTTCACAGAAGATACTGAAAATGTTCTCCTTCCACTGACAGACAGGCGTTGTACCGTGTAAATAAATGAGCGTTTACACATTGTAATTCCCTTCTGTTGTGAGGGATATCTGCTGCCGTATATTGTTCTCCAGCTCCACTAGAGTACGGGTAATCGATCTGTACACCGAATGTTAAACTAACCCACAATTGAACAACAAACGGGCTTAGGTCCATGCTTCGAATAATTATAGTAAACGTGCAGGGAGGGAGGAGGGGGTGCAGGAGTAGCGACATAATGTAACAATATCTGTCTGTCAGCTGAAGGAGAACATTTTTAGTATCTTCTGTAAAAAGATAAGTTCTAATCTTTAACTGGTGACGTGAGGTCATCCAGATTCCCAAGAAATAAAAGAACATCTGCGTTTAATTAAATCTTGCAGCTGTTGTTTATGCTACGTTCTTATCTGTGTGCTGACACAACACACCCTCGGTGATGAAAGTTTAGTGACTTAATGGACTTTAATGACCCTGGCAAGCTCGCCTCCGACTCGCGCAACCCGAGCTCGGTTGGCTGGCGGAAAGCGCGCGCCCGGCAGCCGGCCCCGCTCCAGCAAAAGAATCTCACTGTATGTAGAACAGTATTAACCATTGCAATGAAACTTGGCACACTTTCACATTAACTTGACGGTGCTGTTTTGTTTTACTATACCGGATGCGAAATAGTACCGAATGCGTGGGGTTGGTTGCTAAAAATGGCCGAGTCAGCTGGAATTTCATTTATATAAGCTGTATTCATATTTGGGATGGCTGGGTGGGTTACAGACAGTGGAGGAGAAAACATCTACTACTATATCATATCCAGATTTCTTTTCCTACCATTAAGTTACTACAGGTATTTTGGCTAATTTCAGTAGTTTAAGAAATTTTTACTTTGGTTCTGATCAAGAGAAGTTGTACCCACAAAACTTTCATATCCATCATAAATTCATGGTTCGTTTATGGTTATTGTTTGTTTTGAAGATAGAGATGGACCGATTCATAATGGATTGCTGTTGGATCCATTGAAAAAATGAAAATCCACAGCCTGCTTCCAGTCTCCGACCGGGTCAGGAATGGAATGAATGAAGCCCCCATCTAGCGGCAAGGATATGAACTGTGCCGGCTGCCGTGGCCTGACGCACTCCTCTGGGGCAATGATTAAATGAATGACAGATGAAATGAAATGATAGTGGAGAGTGTTGCTGGAATGAAATTTTGACAGGGAAAACCGGAGTACCCGGAGAAAAACCTGTCTGCCTCCGTTTTGTCCAGCACAGATCTCACATGGAGTGACCGGGATTTGAACCACGGACCCAGCGGTGAGAGGCCGGCGTGCTGCCGCCTAAGCCACGGAGGCTCTTGTTGGATCCATTCCCAGGTGCTATTGACAACCGATTGCTCCATCGGTAGCACTGAATGAACATAGAACAAGCGATAACGATGAGAAATAAATCAGGAAACAATGTTTTAATAGATGTTTCCCCCTCTGCCTTCTATGACCCACCCAGCCATCCCAAATAGGATCACGACTTATATAGCGAAAATTACAGCTGTGAGCACCAATGTTCAAATCAATCATCTTCAAAACAATACCATAACAGTACTACCAACCTGGCCTTTACGGTATGATGTAAAACAAAGAAGAGCCCAGTTCAGTCTCTAGTGCGCATCATTCGTCCGCAGCACTCAGTTCACCGCTCTAATTAGGATGGTGCAATATTTTGCTTCTCTGTAATGATTTTTTTTTTTCCATGGCTGAAATGAGTGTTTTTTGATCTGTTCTGTATTACCAGAGCATGCAGTGTATCGCTCCGCTGTAATAAATATGTGTATTTTTTTTCGAACAACTGTGGTTTTGACACTGGTTACAGCCTAAAGCGGCCAGATCAATGGTTTTGCATCAATTGTGCCCCGCTAGCTCGGCGCAGCCAAGGCTACACCTACACCCGACCTTCTAACCTTCATTTTGTCCAATCCAATGGTCTATTTTTACAATGGTTACCGCCTAACGTGCCCAGATCAATGGTTTTTAGTCAAACGTGCCCCGCTAGCTGCGCGCAGCCAAGGCCCTACCTACACCTGACCTTCTAACCTTCGTGTTGTCCAATCCAATGGTTACAGCCTAACGCACCCAGATCAATTAGTTTTGCCAATGGTTACAGCCAAACGCATCCCGATGATTTTTTTTTTGATCAACAGTAATTTTGTATCCCACTTCTTATCAAAGTGATTTTTGTATCTCACATGTTGGCAACAATGTGCGCGCCTCGGTTTGTGCCGCTAGAGTGAGCCTTGATGATAGTTGAACGAGATGCAAGCGCTGTCAAAACGTGGCAGCCGTTTTTAAGATAGCAATAAATAAAAACACATATTTATGTACTTTAGCACATATATGAAGTTCAGTAGTGACCAGGATTCCTAATTTCAATACGTAATATCGCCCAGAAGATGAAACGAGGACACAAGGTATGTAAAAGTCATATTCATGTCTGCTGCAAGTGTATAAGCCTTGTTCCACTTACATTCAGAATTAATGCTCAGTCTTGAAAATGTAACGAGCCTTTTTCGGTACATCGTTACTCTTTAAAGTAAAGGCGTTACAGTTAGGCTTCTTATTTTATAAAGTAACGTCATTATTCTCTTGTTACCCTGCATATCACGTATGCTACTAACTGGACCCGAGTCATTGACAAAATTCTGTTTGATTCTTTTTATATGCCGTAAGCGCATTATGCGCATATGATTACTCACGAAGGATTACAATAATACATTAGGAGAGAAATATTAACTCGGAAGAAATCCGAACCTTTATATTGAGGAACTCGGTGAAATCCGTGCATTTCTTCTTACAGCAAGACCATCCCTTATAAGCATCATGAAACACAGGGGCTCCAGGATGATGGGTACAAGAATCTGAAACGAGAACATTTCTGTAGTTATTATGTTACACACGAAAAAATCATCCGACTACTGTACAGAAACTTCTAGAATGCAGAACTGCATACCAGTATTTAGAACCAAATATTAATACCTTTTCCGTTCTTTTGTGGATCGAAGGTTTGACCACAGCCTTTATTGTAACAACGTAAAAGATTCGTTCCTTCACTTGGCATTGTCATGAAAACTTACATCCACACTCAAATTTCACAAGCACTTGAAAACAATGCGAACAAATACACTTTTCACATGGACGTCTCCCATTTGATCCAAAGAAGTTAGTCTGATCCTTTACTGTCAGCGAAGATATTCCGTCAAAGATGATATTCTTTAGAAGATATCCCCACTTTTCCCTTGACTGAAAACAAGTGATAAGCGAACTGCGGTAACACGCCGCGCAATCAACATTGTTGTTCTGTGCAACATGGCTTCCTTGTATCGTGTCGGTATCCCGGTGATAGCAGTATTATTACTTTGTTATTCGCGCTTATGTTCGTCAGATGGTGAATCATGTCATACGTATGGAGGAGGGAATGTTTATCCTCAGGAAGTCGGCAACACAGTAGATCATAAACTAAAGTGGACTAAAGCTGTCAGTAAGTGAACAGAATGCACCGTTAAGGCTATGTACTACTTTGTTATTTGGCCGCAAGAAATAGCTGAAAATGTATTGAATGTATTAAACCTTAAATGTATTCGGGTTCCTGTCAGTCAAATGGTGCCATTCCATTCTGTAATTTGCACTTTTTTCACAATTTGATTCTTTATAAATTAATTTTTACCCTACCACGTTTATGTGACGTGTACCTAACTCTTATCTATTGTCTATTTGCAGTTTCCAAGCCAGCTCCTGATTGGGAAGGTACAGCAGTCATCAATGGGGAATTAAAGGAAATCAAGCTGTCGAATTATAAAGGAAAATATTTAGTATTTTTCTTCTATCCACTTGACTTGTAAGCTCTTGTCAGTTTTTTTTAATCTATGTTTTAGGGCCACAGGAGAGAGAAAACTATAGGATGGCAAAATAGCTCTAAAAACACTACCAAACTATACCTCCATAGATTAGTTTGTTGATGGCATATAGGGCTTTAGACATCAAGGAGTCAAAAGTACATTTGCATAGAATAATAGCCGTTTTAAAAATTAAATGACCACATGTATTTGGAAGGATCGCCTTCATTCTCATTAAAAACATGATGGCAATCAGTTCTGCTACTTGTACTGGTGGGAAGAAGGAATGGGAGAGTTAACATATAAAGAAAAATGTCGCCATTAAAGGGAAGTAGGTATTGTTATTTTTACACTCACCGGTGTATCGCAGATTCTTTCTTCTTTTATATAAGGAAAATTTATCAATTCAAAACAATTTATTGATACTTCTGGATGCCATGACAGTTAATTTTACAACAGTGGAAAGAAAAGATAATAAAGAAACAAATGACAGTCATAATGTAGCATCTTTGCCCATAAGATATGACATCCTCCCACCTGGCACTACGATTAATGATTTTAGTTTTCAGTCTCGGAAGGCCCGCCTCATCCCTAAACACGTGTAGGCTACTGAGACTTTTTTCATTTTCTGAAGAAGACTCTTCCTGTACCAATCTTGTGACTATTTTTTCTGCCTACATTATCTCCTCACATGATAATTCTCCACGAGCTCTTGTAAGGTTTGCTCTTCGCGTATTTTGGATAAACCTCTTTATCCAAGCAACCAACCGAATTATTTTTCCATAGCTTGAAAAATATAAGTAATGCCAATTAAAATCGTGGTACCTGCACTGAACATTATTTACATGTTGGGGTGCTACATAACTCACATGAAGTATCTACAAAGTAACTCATTGTTTGAGTTGATTTTCTCTTTTCTTGCAAAATCAGCTCTGCCTCTGCAGGTGTAACTTCACCAGGCCACTCTGGCTGGTCCTTTCGTAAAAACTCTGGCCCCTCCCACCATCGAAGTGCTAACAATTTTTCTGTCAGACAACCTCTTGAAGGAAGATCTGCAGGATTCAAGTGGCCAGGAACATATCTCCACATTTCAGGTAAAGTCAACCGATGGATTTCTTTAACACGGTTGTTGGCAAACACAGTCCATGTTTCTTCCTTTCGAATCCATGCTAAAACCGTTGTCGAATCAGTCCAGAAATACAACTTGACATCTTGGTAGTTTAGTCCTAGCACTGAATTACCTAATCTAGCTCCCACTGTTGCAGCAATTAGTTCCAGTTGGGGAATGGTGACTGTCTTTAATGGGGTTACTCTTGCTCTGGCTGCAAGAAGGTGTACCTTACTCTCACCGTCAATTTGTAGTCATATGAAGATTACTGCAGCGTAGGCCTGTGCACTAGCATCACAAAAAATATGTAGACTGATATCCCTGTGGTTCTTGGAATAATGAAACCAGCGTGGAATTCTCATCTCTTTCAGGAGAGAAAGGCTTGAATACCAAGTTACAAATTGGTCCTTAATATCAGTAGTAACCTCTTCATCCCAAGATATACCACTTAGCCATATCTTTTGCAATAACAATTTAGGAATTAGAAGTACTGGACTAACTATGCCAATCGGATCAGATGCCTTTTGTGCAACTGACAGAATGGATCTTTTCGTGATCACTCCCAGTTCATGGTTCTGTAACCATTCCAAGTTTAACAATAAAGTGTCAGATTCTAAATCCCATCGTAAACCTAGCACCGCTGTCTGTCCTACAAGAATGAAAGCATCATTGTTGGCCTGCCAACCTCTCAGGTTGAACTTTACTTCCTGCATTACATCACGTGCTTCATCAATGAATTCTTTCAGTTCTGATTCAGTATCAACACTGGTTACAACATTGTCCACATAAAGGCTCTGTTTAAGTCTTGATATCTGTCCTTTACTATATTGACAATCGTCCATTGCCTTGTCCAAATGGTAATCAAGAACTGCTCCTAAAAGGAAAGGGCTACATTTTAACCCAAATACCACCCTCCGATGCCGAAATATCTTCATATTCTTCCAGTCATTTGGATCACACCAGAAGAACCTAAGAAAATCTCTATCTTCTTGACAAACACTTATTTGTAGAAAAGCCTTTTCTACATCAGCTGTCACCCCAAATCTCCCTTCCCGAAATGTTAGTAACAGGGAAGGAATCTGTTCAATCAGATTGGGTCCACACTCTAAACAATGATTGAGAGAAGGAGAATTTCTATCTCTTGCTGACGCGTCAAATACAGGGCGAACTCTGGTAGTGCTATTTTCCTTAATAACAGCTCGATGTGGTAGGTAGTGTCCATAATTCCCTACTTCTTTGACTGGTACTTCTTCAATAATTCCCAGTTCTTCCCACTCGGCTAGAACTGCATCGTATGAAATGAGAAGATTTTGAGACTGAAGCTTTCTAGTGGTAGATTCTAACCTTTTGAGTGCTAGCTCCCTGTTACTAGGAAGAGCTAAGCTATCTTCTTTCCATAGCAATGAAACTTCATAACATCTCTCATCATTTACAGTAATACCTCTTAGAAAATCATCTCTAATGTGAAGCTGTCTTTCATCTTTGGTTATTTTAACCGCTGAGTCTGAGATTCCAATGGCATCCAGGCTCCAGAGATCGTTGTTCTCATTAACAAACAGAGCTGTAACTTCTTCTGCCAAGTTAACAGAAGATTGTTGTGGAACTTTCCCCATCAAAGTCCAGCCTAAATTTGTTTCCACAGCAACCAAACCAGAAGATAGAACTTTAATATTTCCTGTCAGAGGTCGGCCCGCTCTATCCGCCCCAATCGGCAAGTGCACAGGCCTAGACTCATCCCCAATTTCCCTTCCTCAAGTTCATTCAACCAAGGTCCTTTCTTGGCCGAAGGGATGCCATTACATATTAAAACCTGATCCAATTGGTATTTTCCATCCAGGCTTTCAATTTCTACTTTGTAACATGAATGTTCATTAACACTTGTTTTCACTCCCCCAAAAAGGTCATGTTTAATTGTTTCAGTTCTGACTGGAGTGTAACCTAATCTTTTAACAATGTCTTTCTTAACATAGGATCTCTGGGATCCTGAGTCAATTAAGGCTCTAACAGAGAAGGAAGAGCCAATACCTTTTATCTTTATAACCAAAGTTTGCAAAAGAACTTCAGGATATTTAGAAATGTTACTCAGCGAATTTGTCTTTTGTTCATTCTTCCCCCCGGATTGCCTGTGTTCGTCATTATTATGGGATATATTTTGTTTATTCTGAGGTAAATCAGGGCACATCAGAACTTGGTGGCTCTTACTACAAATAATGCACCGTACTACGGCTTTACATTTATTGACACAGTGTCCTTTCTTAAAGCACTTAAAACACCCACCCTTCTCCTTTAGGACCTTCTGTTTCTCAGATAGACCTAATTTTTGTGCTTTGAAACAATTAAGGGCATCATGTTGACCTCCACAAAAAATACAGTACCCTCTCCTCTCCTCAACTGGGTTAGTGTTTAACAAGTCAGCTGCAGTAGCAATGTGCTCTGACAATTTGGATTGGTCTCTACTCCTGTTATTATCTTTGATTCCAAAACCAGAAATTGCTAAACTGATCCGTTCCTCGGCTTCCACTTCCCCTTTCATGAATAGCATGAGATTGTCTAACCTATCTTTCGAATCACATGTGTGCAAAGTTGGAACTTCTTTGCCAGGCCCTAAGAAACTCCTCAGGCAAACATGACTCTACTAAAGGATACAACATAGATGCACACTTATCTGTTGTAACACCTAAGGTTTCAAGTGACCATATGTGCGATTCCAAGTTGTCATAAAGGCTACACATTGAACTGCCATCACCGGGAGTGAAAGATTTCTTAAGAAATAAAGATAACAACTCTCTTACATAAACTTCAACCAACAGATCATCTCTACCGAACCTGCTCTTTAAACATTCTACTGCCTTCGTATAATTTTCCCCAATAGGTGGAAAACTTTCAATAATTTCTCGAGCACGAGACCCTTTCACTGTAGCTTGCATTAGGTATTGAAACTTATCTTCCGGTGCAATATCCGGATCCTTGTCTATCTTTTCAAACTGGCCCCAGAACTGTAGCCACTGTTTTACATCGCCATCAAATTTCCTTAGTTCTAATTTAGGTAGTTTGAATTTTCTCTTGCTCACAAGATCTACACTGCTACAATCACTGTTGCCTTGAGCGATGCCTCCTGGCGGTAGAATATATTCAACACTCACCTCTATATCAAGAAATTGACGTTGATAGTCATCGGCAAGTCTACATTCGTTGTCAAAGTCCTCTTGTTATCAATAAATGATAAAAATGGTCCGGTTAGCTCAAACAATGCCAGTGTTTCGCCCCAGTGTGCCGTTGGGCTCGTCAGTTGGTACAGACACACCTACCAATACGCGTGGCTAGCACATGCTGAGAAGGCCATGCAAGACACAAAATACAAGCAGTATTGACGTCACGAGCATGCCAATGTGCTACGGGAGTCAAACTCCCTTTCTTAAAAACAAAAGCCTTACCTTGGCAATCCAAATAAGGTTTTGAATATTCCCAAAGGGAATATGATGTAGTTTCCATTTGAGCGGATGAATTATCAATAAATGATAAAAATGGTCCGGTTAGCTCAAACAATGCCAGTGTTTCGCCCCAGTGTGCCGTTGGGCTCGTCAGTTGGTACAGACACACCTACCAATACGCGTGGCTAGCACATGCTGAGAAGGCCATGCAAGACACAAAATACAAGCAGTATTGACGTCACGAGCATGCCAATGTGCTACGGGAGTCAAACTCCCTTTCTTAAAAACAAAAGCCTTACCTTGGCAATCCAAATAAGGTTTTGAATATTCCCAAAGGGAATATGATGTAGTTTCCATTTGAGCGGATGAATTATCAATAAATGATAAAAATGGTCCGGTTAGCTCAAACAATGCCAGCGTTTCGCCCCAGTGTGCCGTTGGGCTTGTCAGTTGGTACAGACACACCTACCAATACGCGTGGCTAGCACATGCTGAGAAGGCCATGCAAGACACAAAATACAAGCAGTATTGACGTCACGAGCATGCCAATGTGCTACGGGAGTCAAACTCCCTTTCTTAAAAACAAAAGCCTTACCTTGGCAATCCAAATAAGGTTTTGAATATTCCCAAAGAGAATATGATGTAGTTTCCATTTGAACGGAAGAATTATCAATAAATGATAAAAATGGTCCGGTTAGCTCAAACAATGCCAGCGTTTCGCCCCAGTGTGCCGTTGGGCTCGTCAGTTGGTACAGACACACCACCATGCATGGCCTTCTCAGCATGTGCTAGCCACGCGTATTGGTAGGTGTGTCTGTACCAACTGACGAGCCCAACGGCACACTGGGGCGAAACGCTGGCATTGTTTGAGCTAACCGGACCATTTTTATCATTTATTGATAATTCATCCGCTCAAATGGAAACTACATCATATTCCCTTTGGGAATATTCAAAACCTTATAAAGTCCTCTTGACTGACGTCAAGTTTTAGACTTAGGACCTTACCATCCAGCTGCAGGAGCTTTTCATTTTTCTTCCTAAGTAAAGAAAGGGAAACCTGAACTTTCCTTCCCTTTTCATGAGCTGTCATCTGAACGTCCTCAATTTCACCTTTGAGGTTATTCAACTGCCTCGATAACGCTGCCCGTGTTACCTTACGTAGCTTTATCGCTGGATCCAGTTCTCGTTGGGTTGTCTCCATAATTAAAATATATTGATATATTTATCCTATCACCGGTCACCACTTATGTTATTTTTACGCTCACCGGCGTATCGCAGATTCTTTCTTCTTTTATATAAGGAAAATATATCAATTCAAAACAACAATTTATTGATACTTCTGGATGCCATGACAGTTAATTTTACAACAGTGGAAAAAAAGATAATAAAGAAACAAATGACAATCATAATGTAGCATCTTTGCCCAAAAGATGTGACAGGTATTTTGTATTTTCTCACAACCTACCAAGACCTAGATTGGGCGGTGTTGTGGATTCTATATCCCGCTTTTGAGACTATGTGTTGGCTTATTTAAGTCCTTGACCTTGGCCGTGACATGATGGGAGATTGGTCTAAGGTAGACTGTGAAGGCCCAGAATCATGCAAAACTCAGGAAATGGTTCACATGAGCACAGGACAATATTATTAAGACTTCTTTTTTTTTCTCTTCTTGGGTGAAGGGCACATGGCTTTTCTGTTTTTTCTCCTTTAAATTAATTCAAATCATTTCTTTGAACTCGACTAGGGTATCTTTTGTTTTAGGTGTAGGCCTTCCGTACTGTAACTAAGAATTAATATCTTATATCTTTCCTTTCTTAGTTCACTACTTTTTGAATGTAACCTTGGATATGGTACATCATTCTTACATAATCTGACAAGTTTTCAACTGCTACTACCTAAGCTCCTAGCCTACATATTAGTGATTTGTGACTGACTCACAGTTTTTCCTTACATCAGAAAAGTGGTTGTCAGAGCAGCTTGTTGACATTCCACAATTTCAGATGTCTCAAATCATTCAACACAGTAGTCTACAAGTTGACAAACACTGTTTTTGTATGTTGCAGTTCTGGCTTCCAAGCCACATGGGAATTGCGGGATATGAGTTAGCGGATCAAGCTGCAAAAGAGGCCGTATCACTACCACCTCGACCAATGGAGGTACCCGCTAGAGATATTCGCTCTCAGTTACGCCTACAAGTTCTGGCTTTTTGGGAGAGTCAGTGGCTAGCTGACCCACTGCCCAGTAAACTGAGAGCGATCAAGGGAACTACTCGCGTGTGGCGGAGCTCCTTCCGGGCCCGGAGAGAGTCCGTCATTTTGTGTAGGCTAAGGATAGGTCATACAAGATCCACCCACTCGTACCTAATGAGAAGGGAAGACCCCCCACTTTGTACCTGTGGAGCCGTATTCACCGTGGTCCACATTTTCACCCAGTGTGTGGATCTTGCTGACTTACGAAGAAACCTTGGTTTGCAGACGACACTCAAACTTATATTAGCCGATGACGTGGTGGCTGCTGATCGCGTTATCCGCTTTATAAGTGAGAGTGGGTTAGGGCCAGCAATCTAAATTTTCCAGTGAACATTGACTCAACGACTTGTTCGTTTTGAATGATGTTTTGTTTTTTCCGTAATTTTTGTTTATTTTTATAATTTTTATTTTTTATTTAATTGTTTGTTTTTGTTTTATTAATTTTTGGTCTTTTTAAATTTAGATGTCCACCTCAAAATTTTAAATTCAATTCAAAATTTGTATTCTTTAATCTGTGTTAAGAGGGACAGATGACCTCGTAGTTCCGCCCCTTAAAACAACAATAACTAACTAACATAACTATGTTGCAGTTCTAGTTATATTACCATCTCAGCAGAGTATTCGTAGGTTATTTCTACATTAATTTACAATTCCACATTAAAACTCAGCAATTTTTTGAGGCGCACCTGCGTATCTTTACTGCGAGAGCTAAAAGCTCAAGCAATCTTCACCTCCCTATGAAGGCTTCCAAAAAGGTGGTATATGGGCTTTCACGGCCAGTGATTTAAAACTCTGCATTTTTTGTAGGTTTATGCCGTATCTTGTGTGGGATTTCGTCTAGGAACACCAAGCTGGCTCATCAGCGGGCTCTTGGTGTCCGTGCCCGGACCCCCACAGGAGTAGCGAACTGTGCGCTACCTCCCTTTTTATGAAGCGCACCTGCACCTCTTTACTGTGAGAGCTAAAAGCTCAACATGCATGGCATTTCTTGAGTGGGGTTTCGCCTAGGAACACCAAGCTGGCTCATCAGCGGGCTCTTGGTGTCCGTTCCCGGACCCCCAAAGGAGTAGCGAACCGCGCGCTACCTCCCTTCTTATGAAGCGCACCTGCACCTCTTTACAGCGAGAGCTAATAGCTCAACAAGCATGGCATTTCTTGTGTGGGGTTTCGCCTAGGAACACCAAGCGGGCTCTTGGTGTCCATGCCCGGACCCGCACAGGAGTAGCGAACTGCGTGCTACCTCCCTTTTTATGAAGCGAACCTGCACCGCTTTACTACGAGAGCTGAAAGCTCAAGCAGTCTTCACATCCCTATGAAGGCTTCCAAAAAAAGATGGTATATTCATGGTGTCCACTACTCCTGGAAAACTCCTGGATTTTTAATAGGTCTGGAAAATGACGAAAAATTTGAAAACTCCTGGAAAATAGCCACTGTTAATTAATTATAAAAATCTTTCCATCCACTGCTAAAATGCCCAGTCCGCTCTTAGTCCTCGACGTCATGATATCGCGGATGGAGTAGCAAGGGCCATCTAGCGGTTGGTCTGCAAACCCTGTTTATTTTTAACCAGAAATGTACGCGCCGTGTTTTATCTTAAATCATACTCCCGCTGTGGTTTTGGGTGAGCACTCCATCATTAACGAAAGAAATTTCCTCAGGCTACCTGTTTCTGTGTGGGAGAACACACGATAGTATTTTTTGTAAAACATATTGAGTATAGACAACTTGATCGCAGTAAAATTGCAGGCGGCATTCTTTTCTCTCTCTCTCCCCCCTTTTTTTTTTTTTTTTTTTAGCGGATATTTGAGTCACAAAGGCTTTTTTTTTTTTTAACAACAATTAAATCATTCATGTGTAGGCTTGCGTATCAATAACGCAATCACCACTAATTTTTGTCAACATCTGTATAAGTAGACCAAACACGACTGCTTTACTTTGGTCTTGAAGTAGGCAACCGATAAAGCCCCGCCCTCCTACCCCCCACCCGGGATTCGCGCTTATTTTTAAGTCTGGAAAAATTAGAATTACTCCTGGAAAATTTCCGGAAAACTCCTGGAATATCGTTGACCGATTTGAGTGGCCAGTGAATTAAAACTCGGCAATTATTAAAATTGGGTTGAGGGATTATTGCTTAAGTACGGTATCATCGCAGCAATAATTGCTAAGCCTACACCATCATAGATTAGTTGGTCGAGTGAGACTGTTTGTTAATGGGATCGTCATTTCTCAGTCTTGCACAAAAGCTTAGAACATACTGATGTTAATAGTAAGTTACCATAAAGAGGTCGCCTGGATGATAAAGCTCGTACCTGGATGCGCCCCAAGAGCTGCTCGATGTGACTACGATGAACGTTGCTGCACACAGTGTATCTGTGAATAATATTCTGGGAATGTGATTGGGGTGATGTAAAATTTATACGTCTTTGTCAACTATGTAGCATTGAAATGGTATGTTCCAATTTGACCATGTCATTGATGTTGCATCCAAGTGGTGCATTTCTGGGCGCCCTGTAAATAAGGACAACAAAATTGCTTTACAAAACACTATTTGTGGGTGGCATTGTCTTTTTTTAATCTTGCTCTTGGCCTCTTGTAGATATTAAATTAAATAGGTCTGTTTCGGAGGCTTATCACTTGATTATATAACAGCAGTAATAGCTTTTTAGAGGCTTTGCGACATTGTAGTTATTTAGCCACGTGAACTTGGGTGAGTATGATCACATGTAGCATTGGGAGGAAACGTAGCACGTTACGCCTCTGTTCAACAAACTGAGAGCCATCAAGGAGACAACGAAGGTATGGAAATCTTCCTTCCGATCTAGCTGGAAGGAATCTGTGGTACTCTGTCACTCTGTATCAGCCATGGGATTGCTACACACTCCCACTTGTTAAAGAGAGAAGCCCCCCCCCCCCCTGTGTTCACTTGTGGCACCCACCTTACCTTGGCACACATTCGCTTGGAGTGTGTGGACTAGGCTGATCTGCGAAAAACACTCAAACTGCCTAATGCCCGTTGCTCACGGTAAAAATTTCCTTCAAATTTATTGTACAATAATTTAATTTTATAAAATTTCTGTTGCTCACGGTCAAATTCAAGTTTTATAAAACCTTTGATAAAACTTTCCATAAAATAGGACATGTTCTATTCCGTAAAATTAATTTTATGAAACGAACCAATCAGGGAAGCTGACATGAAGGTGATGCTGGCGCCACGTGGTGAGAAGATGTGAAGCTCGCTTGTAAACTAGCACTTCGAAAATGGCCCCGGCTGGACTAAGGAAGCTGTTAGTGTTTTACTGGACGAGTACCAGAAATATCAGTGTTTGTATGAGGTTAAAACGCCCATATACCACAGTAGAAATGCAAGAAGGGCGGCAGAAATCTGAATCGCCGAATATGTTTCACAAATTCGACCGAACACAAGCCAGGCTGATGTGAAGGCGAAGATAAACGGGCTTCGAACTCATTGCAGTCTCATTTCAGGAGAAATGGCTTGCCTCATGTTAGTGTCTTGTCGAAAAATTTTGGGACCAACAAGATCTAGGAGTTTTTTAAAACTGCTTTCCTCCATTCTTAGAAAATTCCTATATGAATTCTGATCTTCTAACCTCAACTCATTTTCGACCAAGGACAGCATTCCTCTACTCTTCTCTTCTTTTTATCCATTCCCGAGTGCAGGACTTCCTAGCATTTCTTTTCTTCCTTTTTACCACTGTACGACATATAATTGTAGCTAAAGCAGCAATTTTTGCTTTGTTTGCTCAAACCAATGTGTGTTGAACAGCTGATTCTTGGTTCAGAAGTTTATCGGTAGATGGCGATCCTGATACATCCACGGATTTTATAAAATAATTTTACCGTGAACAACACAGCTTGCTTTCGTCAAATTTTTATAAAATTAGTTGTAAAATAAATTTTAAGAAAAATTTTACCGTGAGCAACGGGCATAAGGCTGGTATTACACTATCAAAGAAATGACAGTGTAATGGAGAAATCTTTTATAAAAGGTGGTTTTATAAAATTTCTTTTATAAAATGTACGAGCATCATGCTATCTTTGATAAACGATTCAAACCAGAATGGCGGATCAAAACAGCTGGAATATTACTACAGCAAATATGCTCATTTCAGAGTGTGAAATGCATGAAATGTTACATAATCAATGGTATACAATGTAAAACATAAATAACAAGATAGAAACTGTAGGTAAAAATAGCCGAGGCTATATGCGCTGCACACAAAGGACGCACATTTCAGGATATAAAGAGGAGTTAAATAGGCTGAAATAAGCCGTGAATAGTAGTGCATTTTATATTATAATATATGTATTATAATTTTTCAATTACCTTATGGTATTACAAACGAGTGTAAATAAGCAATTTATCCTTCCCGGTACATAATGCACATAACCAACCATGACATGGCAGTGTCTACGGAATGAGTAGAGCGCTCGACTCTGGTTTGAGGGGACCTGGGATCGAATCCCACTTAAGGCGTGATTTTTTACCTCGTATGTTTCAATTTTCTTTGCTCGGGCAGTGGTTTTTTCGAGCGTCATTCATTTCATCATAATTATTAATAATTAAATATTAATGTAATATTTCAAGTGCTCATACTGCAGCTCGTTCACCAAGATTTTACTCGTAATACACTTTCACGTGGGCGACCCATGGTTTAACCCATAGACGTTCACTTATCTTTCAGTTTCTTTTATATATCGGTATTGCCACCATAGAATTTCAACTACCTACTATAAAACAGTTGTAAGTGAACAAGGAACTGTCCTTCATCCATTTTGCTGAACTATGATAAAATATTAGATGTAGTGTAATGGTGTGATTATTGCTTTGTATAACTTTTATAAAAGTTCAGTTTTATAAAATATTTGATAAAAATTCTTCTGGCAAATTTCTTTGATAGTTTAATACCGGCCTAACACCCTCTCTCTTGTTCTACGAGATTCGGTTCATGAGGAAATTTTTAAGTTTATTTGGTGGTGTGTAGCAAAATTTGTAGGTTATATTTGGCTAGTTGGGAAACGCTCGATCAAGTTCCAACGTTCGCCGCTAGTGTTAGTGACAGTAGCATCTGGTAGCCAAAGTTGGAACTACTTGAAATTTAACTTGTTGGGAGCCCTCAGGCGTTCAATTAAAAAGGCACAGCTTATGGCCATTGGCTACAATTCATATATCAATTTAGGTTTAGACTGTTTTTTTTTTGCTTTTATTGTGAAGCCTAGATATTTATTGTTCACTTTAGACCATCCTCCCTTTTCATCACTTTTAACAACCTTTAACACCTTAGCTTATTGAAAATATATCATTTATGATATGCATACCTTTCGGGGAGTTGTTGGGAGTCGTTTCATAATCTCTTCATACTCAATAGCCACTGCTGCACCACAATAATTGTTATTTCACGGAAAGAATGCAATTTTTCTTCACTTTTTTCACTTACGGACGCCATCTTTGACAGTCTTGTGACACCTGAAAGTCGATCATGTGACTACGTTACCAACTTGAATAAAGAAATTCACCATACGCCTTTGCTACTAAGTTAGGCACTGTCTTGTGGAAAATTACTGCTAGTACTACAAGCAAGGGGGTCTGGGGCGTAATCCCCAGGTTAGGTCTGTTTTTGTATGCAAAACATTAATAACATACAATTTATGTCCACTACTAGGTTAGGTACTGCCTGGTCGAAAATTAATGCTACTACCACAAGCAAGGGGGTCTGGGGCATAAGCCCCAGGTTAGGTATGTTTTTGTATGTAAAACATTATAAATACATAAATAAACACTGTAATTGAGTTCACTTAGTGATTTCATACATCACGTGCGAAATAGTACCAAACACGTGGGGTTGGCAATACTGACTCGGTGAGAAAGATGGAGGTCGGAACTTCGATTTCAACTATATAAGTCGTGTCGCTATTTGGGCGGGATGGTGGATCTATGGCAGAGGAGCAGTGAACATCTAATAGTCAATCCTCTCTTGATATCCTCCCGACTATTAAATCAGGTAATTTCAGTTTTTAAAAATATTTATACAAAGGATGGTCTAAAGTGAACCGCTACTTCCTAGATATCTACTTTTAGTCTTGAAAACACCTTACTTGTTTTATTGCTTTTCGTCATCCTTGGTTTTCTTTTCTTTCATTCAAATAAGGCATTTATTTTATTTTTATTTAATTATCGGATGGCTTTTAGTGCCGGGATTGTCCGAGGACATGTTCGACTCGCCTGAGTATCTAGCTACTTCCAGCGGACACCCTTAGGGTGAGCTACAAGTTCCGCTCAATTTCAAGTAGTTCCAACTTTCGCTACCAGATATCAATGTTACCTAGTGGTGAATGTTTGAACTTTGATAGAGCGTTCCCACGAAATCTAACCTAACAATTTAATTTCACACAAGTTTAGTCTGTGGAAGGAACTTTTAGATGCCATAAATCTATGACATGGGACCGCCGGCTTTACTTCCCCTCCGCAGGAAGGCATACTGAAGGATTTTTAACACTCTTAAAAAATTTGACGACTTTGGCCGGGTTTGAACCCGCTATCTTGGGCACAGCAGTTCAGCATGCTACCAACTACGCCACCGAAGCTGCATAATTGTTAGGGTTCACTGTCATTTTTATGCAAATCATTTTCATTTTCATCCCTGGCAATGGGCTGTTTTTATCTTGATCATTTCATTAGTCGCCGATAACCTGGATGTTGGTCCCCTTAAAACAACAATTATCATCATCAAATTTCCTGCCTTATCTAATTAGGTATAAATTTGGTTCGCCCAACTGAGAAGTTATCAATGAATTTTCACTAGTGTTTGAAACCCTTAAGTTATTGATTGTTGTTTTTTAAAGCGGTGGAACGGCGAGGTCATCTGCCTCTACCCTTAATTTAGATGTAAGAATATCATTGTGAAATGTAATAGAGTTTAGTCTACTTTCTTCAGTTGATTTTGTTTGTTTCTCTTTTACAGTACGTTCGTGTGTCCTACAGAAATATTGGCCTTCAATGATAAAATCGAGGAATTCCGTCGGTTAAACACTGAAGTAGTTGCTTGTTCTGTGGATTCTGCATACACTCACCTTGCCTGGATGAACTTACCACGAAAAGAAGGTGGTCTTGGAAGATTGAAGATTCCTCTCTTATCAGATTTGACTCATAAAATAGCCAGGGATTATGGTGTGTACCTGGAGGATTTAGGACATGCACTGAGGTAAGTTTATAATATATACAGGGTGTAACAAAAAGGTATGGCACAAAATGCAGGACACATTTCTCACACGTAGACGAAGAAATTTTGTTATATGAACATGGGTCCGGAAACGCTTTGTTTCCATGTTATACCTCATTGTTTCCAACTCGTTAATCATGGGTAACACACAAGAAGAGAACGTGAGAACCATGGGGAATATGCATTCTTGGTTACATCTGGTTATGTTGTCATTGTAGGTGCACCACCAGTGTTTTGTTTTACAATGTCCTGTTGCCTTGCGACTTAGCAGATGTACCTTTAGCTGTGCGACAAAACATGTACTTCATGCACGACGGAGCACCTCCTCATTTTAGTGTTAATGTCCGTCGGCTTCTAAATAACAGATTTGGTGACAGATGATAGGTCGAGGTGGACCAATTGCCTGGCCTCCACACTCTCCGGACCTAAACCCACTGGACTTTTATTTGTGAGGGCATTTGAAAGCTCTTGTGTATCGAACCCCAGTACAAGATGTTCAGAGTCTCCGTGCCCGTATTATGGAAGACTGCGAAACCATACGCATTACTCCAGGGATACGTCAGCACATCCGAGATTCACTACAACGGTTGGTTGATGCTTGCATCAATGCAGACGGAGGACATAAAGAACATCTCCTGTGAGAAAGAGTTGCATGTGGTATGCTGGTGCGTTCTGTTCTTGTGTGTTTCCCATGATTAATGAGTTGGAAACAATGAGGTATAACATGGAAACAAAGCGTTTCCGGACCCATGTTCATATAACAAAATTTCTTCGTCTACGTGTGAGGAATGTGTCCTGCATTTAGTGCTATACCTTTTTTGTTACACCCTGTATATAAAAAAGTCCCACGTCGATGCTAATTCGGGATGAGGATTGGAGATAGGAACCTGACTGTTACACTTACACTTGGATGGTATATGATTTGCATACCTTTTCAAGGTGGTCAGGGGACAATACCAATTGAAATTGCCGTTCGTTATGACTAGCTAGTGTACTGGAAATATGTGCTAAATTCTTGTTCATTTTGAATGACAGCAGCCATATTGCTCACTCGGAAGGCATTTGTCAATTGTTATCTGGGCGAGACATGTCATGGCAGTGTTCCCAACATGTAAGATATAAAATACACCACCATTAGGCAAAACCCATTTGTTTGGATGAATATTATTGATGCGTTATGATATTCTTGATTGAATTTGGAGATCGTTAACTTACAACTCACACAATCCATGTCTGACTAAAACTTCCTTTGGAGGGGAAGTGAAGCCGGCGGGCCCATGGTGTAGATTTTTGGCATGTAAAAGAACCTATCACTACAATTGGTGGTGTGTAGCAAAATTTGTAGGCTATATTTGGCTAGTACACAAAGCTCTTATCAAGTTCCAACGTTCCCCGCTGGTGTTACAGTTGTAATACTTAAAGTTGACGTCTGACAGTTCTTAGAGGGAGGTCCTTTTACTGCCTACCGGGGTGGGATAGAGAGAGGTGGGGGTATGGTTGTCATGGAAACGGGGTGGGGCGACTGCGGTTGCCATGGAGATAAGCCCTCTGGCCAGCTCGTGTTGAGGAGGAGTTTGTAGGAGTTGCCAAACCTCACACTTCTGAGTTAGATCTTGTCACAAGCAGTTCAGTGTGAGTGTTATTTTATTTCTGTTTCTGTTTGGAGGCCGTTATTAAGTATCTAACGGTATTTTAAATACTAATTACGTAGACCTACAATTATTGTATTGCAATATATATTTCGAGCATTATGAATACTCTTCGAGGGAGATGGAGGCCCAGAACGCGTCCACCTCATGAAAAAAAATACCGCCGGCCATGGTGTGACATTTCATCACCAAGGAAGAGAAATGATATGTGCCGCAAGGGAATTCTTTGAAGAGGTGGCTAAGAGTTTTTCGGAAAGGAATGTTCCTTTAATTCCATTCCAGAGAGTTCAAGAACGCACTGTGAAAGCTCTTAGAGTTAGTAAAAGTACTGTGACAAGAGTTACGATGGAGAAATATAACAACTCAGAAGAGGGGTCATCTAAACTGTCCACGCCTGGAAAGCAGCGGCCGAGAACCTCCAGAATTACAAATCTCGATCCGTTTAAAGAGGATGCTATTCGCCGGCACATATATTCTTACTGATCCAGGATCGAACCTGCCAAGTTGAGCTCAGAAAGCCAGCGCTCTACTGTCTGAGCTTTTCAGCCCGACTTCTGTTAAAGAAAACCAAACATAAGAGCAAGTCAGTCATGGTCTGGTCAGGTAGTCTACAAGAAAACACAGTGGTCAGAATGAACGAGCGAACAAGCCAGCTGGAAGTGAGAAGGGTAGGGTATGGAATGCAGGAACGTGGCAACCGCGTGAAATGGCACGTGCAATGCTCCTCCCTCCAGCACTAGCTGTCAGACTTCAACTTGAAGTATTACAACTGTAGTGACAGTAGCATATGTAGCCAAAGTTGAAATTTAACTGGTTGGGAGCCCTCGGGCATTCAATCAAATATGTACAGCTTATGGCCATTGGCTGAGATTCATATAGTCGATAATTGCCGACACAGCCGGAATATTTACTATTGTGTCTCTGAATTCTGGAGTTTATCAAATCTTTGTCAATTTCAATGAACCATGTGTTGGATTTGTAACTATTCAGTTAGTTGAAGATCTGTTTAGTTAGTCTACTACAGTATTTTCCATTCTATAAATATGCCCGAAAAACTGTAATCTTCTCTTTCTTATTACATCAGTTAATTTATCACATTTCAAATACAGTAGAACCTCGATGCATCGTTCCCGGAACTGTCGTTTTCCCGTATGCATCGTTCAATTAATTTAGTCCCGAAAATTTTCCATATAAACTAATGTTAAATTTCCCCGCATGTATCGTTCCTCGAACTATCGTTTTATCGCATGGATCGTCAAAAAATCACTAGTCCTTGGCCACAATTTTCCCGCATTGATCGTTTATGAGAAAAATATATGCTAAAGTTCTTTTGAATTTGAAGCAGCATAGCGGCAACCTGTTACGCGAGAATGTACGAGGTACGAACGATTAGGAGTTCCTAGGCTTGAGCAAGTTTCTCGGCTGAAGCAAGTTCAAGTAGGCTGGACTGCAGTGCGCAGATTGTTTACGCGCAACCACACTATATAACCACGCCTACGAGCCTTCAGGCGCCAACGATTCTGCTCGAAGCGCCAAGCCGTCATTGTGCTGTTTCATTTCATTCTGAGTGGTTCCGTGTAGTATCTTGGTTGTGTGCGGCGATTACAATTTTATCTGTAGTTCGTAATGAAAACTTTACTTCACTGACGACGCAATTCTCGTAATCTCAATAATATTACGCTGCGTTTGGCAATGCTTGGCTAACAAGTTAGATCACACAGAACAGCAATGAAAGCATTTAGACGGTCTTGAGCGGGTGTCGTCATAGCGTGACGTCATTTAGCCTTGAAATAGCTTGCCCAGTCAGAGACCCGCGAACACTCGGAACTGCTGTATTCTTTCATTCGGAACACCAGAAGTATCTCCCGCGGAGATTGGCGAGCTGTGCGATGATGGCGCGGGGGAGAGGAGTGATGAAGAGAAGACGATCGTGAGCCCCAAGTCGTCCCGAAGCGCATGCCGTCTTAGCGAAGATGAAATCCTACATGTACTCGCATGTCATCAGTGATCGTGAAGAAGAGAACATTATGCAAGTTGAGAAGGCTTTGTTTCGTCTGAAACGCAAAGCTTTGACGAAACAAAAAACAATTAATGACTTTTTAACTAAAAAGAGCAAGTGATAAAATGACATATGAAATATCGCGTACATCGTGGTTGCAATATTTTGACGTCTCTATGAAGTTTACATGAAGAAATATGTCCAAATACAGTACCCGTACTTTCTTTATTTTTTACTCAATTTTTTTTATGTTACCCGCATTTATTGTTTCCCGCATCCATCGTCATTTTCCCCCTCCCCCTTGAAAAACGATGCATCGAGGTTCTACTGTATAACTCTATTTGGGTCTGCGTTATTTCTTTTAGCTCCCAGTATTTTTCTCAGAATTAGTCTTTCAATCTCCTCTAATTTGTCTAAATCACCAAATCTTGTTAATTTAAGTGTTTCTGCTGCATACAGAGTTTTAGGTCTGACCAATGTTTGATAGTGCCTTAATTTAGTGTTCCAGGATAAGTTTTTTAAATTATATATATATATCTTTTGTCATATGAAAACACCTTTGTAATTTCTGCATAGGCGTTTCTATTGCATTACGGTTCATTACTTACCAAATATAGTTACGAAGTTACCCTTAGGTCCTTTTCACATGGAGCCACTCAAAAGAAATTGTAATGGCCTGGATACCAGGAAACTGGGCGACCAAGCAAAGCTCCTGGAGTTGGGGTGACGGTGGAACTTGACGTTAGCTACTGCTTGGGAAAAAATTCTTAAAATACTGAAATTAGCCCAAATACCTGAGATAATATTACACTATCAAGTACTGGCTTTCTGGGAGAGTCAGTGGCTAGCTGGCTGACGTAATGCCTGGTACACACCTGCCAACTGTCCAGATTTAGGCGGGAGACTCCCGATTTTACACAATTTCTCCCCCCCCCCCCCTCCCCCCCCCCCTCCTGCTTAACGTATTAAATCTCCCGATTTTTCAAAACATCTTGCGCGTAATTTCGGACTAAAAGTGCATGATGACTAACTCCAGTCATCCATCGAACGGGTCGATTTTACGTGTGTTGAAGCCAGACAAACTTTGTAGTTGGTCATGTTGGTCTTGGCCCCTAGTTGGATTTGAATATCTCAGTGTTTGAAATAGTCAATGGTTAATTCAGAACGTGTTCCTAGAAGTTTTCATAATAGCCAGAGGGTGAGAGGAATATTGTATCTGTTTAACACGTGAAATTATTTGTGTATAACTTAGATGTTGTTGGCATTAATATGCCGGTAGGCTATTGTGATTTTTTGGTCTGAGTGATATTGTTGGTTCGTCATGATTTGACATCGTTTTTCTTCAAAATCTCCCGATTTTTCAGTTTGAAAGGTTGGCAGGTATTCTGGTAAACTGAGAGCAATCAAGGGATCTACTCGCAAGTGGCGGAGCTCTTTCCGGTTACGGAGGGAGTCAGTCTTTATGTGTAGACTAAGGGTAGGCCATATATGATTTACCCTCTCTTACCGTATGAGAAGGAAAGACCCCCCACTTTGCACCTGTGGTCCCATATTCACCATGGTCCACATTTTAACCGAGTGTGTGTCGATCTTGCTGATTTACGAAGTAACCTTGGTTTGCAGATGGCACTCGAACTTATATTAGCCGATGACGTGGTGGCTGCTGAGCCCACACGCATCATGGCGCGTCGCGCTCGGAAGTGATGGGCTTCATCTCAGCAACGCTGTACAGCTTTTCTCGGAGCAGCTAGCTGGTGAACCATGTGTTATTTCCCCGTACAAATACAAACCGATATAAAATAAGTGAATTAATTTACGTATTTCACAGTCATACAGCATAACGTTTTGATGTATAAGGATTACAACGCCACCAAGAACTACATTTTCGAACCACCCCGAGCCAAGAAAAAGTTACCTTCGAAAAAAGTTAACAACTTTGTTTCTTGGACACACAAAATTGCGAAATTAATAAACTAGTTATACAACATTCCAATGTATATTGTGTTAAAATTTGGATTCGATCTGATGACAGGTTTTTGAGTTAATAAATCTTAAATGTGATGCATGGTTGAAACACGCTTAAAATGGGCACTTTTTGTGTTCCAACTGTGATAAAAAATATTAAAATATAAATTAAAAAATCCAAACCTACATGAACAAACGTGAAATAGAATGACGAAAATGATGATGGTATTGGATTTTATGTAGGTCCATTGGTTACTTCACAAACAACCTTCAAACTCGAGTGCACCTAATACCGTATTTGCTCACGTATATCTCGCACTTTTTTGACCGAAAATATGTGTGAAAATTTTAGGTGCGAGATATACGCGAGGAATGACCGTATTCCCGAAAAAACACAAAATTTGCGATGTAATAGTAGGCCTAATTGCGCAACTGTTGTGGCGCGCTAATCACTAATTCGAACGTGTCTCAAGGCGGTGAATTTAGCCAACCACAGCCGAAGACGTAGCGAACGATGTACAGCGTGCTAACACTCACGCTGCGCCGTATGCTTGCACGCGGCCGAGCTCTGATGCGAGGCAATGCGTAAAGACGAAATCCTTGAGATTCGAGGAGACTGAACTGCGTTTCTCTGCGATGTAACACTAGGCCTACTTCCGCAACTGAGTGGCGCGCTAATCGCTAATTCGAACGTGTCTCAAGGCGACGAATTTAACCAACTGCGGCCGAAGACGCGGCTAACGATGTACAGCGTGCTGACACTCACGCTGCGCCGTATGCTTGCATGCGGCCGAGCTCTGATGCGACGCAATGCGTAAAGACGAAATCATTGAGATTCGAGGAGACTGAACTGCGTTTCTCTGCGATGTAGCAGTAGGCCTACTTCCGCAACTGACGTGGCGTGCTAATTGCTAATTCGAACGTGTCTCAAGGCGGTGAATTTAGCCAACCGCGGCCGAAGACTAACGATGTACAGCGTGCTAATACTCACGCTGCGCCGTATGCTTGCATGCGGCGCCTCGATCCCTAATCGGCTCGTATCGAAGTTCGGATCAACTCGTTGTTGCTCGCTCTTCCTGTTAGTAACGTTTCGGGTAAGTTCCTGGACAATGACGACTGTTGTGGCGCGCTAAATCGAATGTGTTTCTACCTCAAGGTTATTACGGTCAGTTATATGATGGCGTCAGTAATGAATGCGAGATATATGCGAGTACTTTTTTTCCCCTGAAATTTCAAATAAAAAAATGGGGTGCGAGATATACGCGAGCAAATACGGTAGTTTGGTCGACAGTAGTTACTGAATTTAATCAGTAAAGCTGTTACCCCTCTTGTTGCCGTAAAATGTAACTGTTACTAGTAACATTGTTACAAGTAATGCGTTACTCCCAAGCTCTGTTCGAATCCTGGGAAAAATTATATTAATACTGAAGATTTAAAAGTTTTCTATCCTATAGCACTTTCAAACAGTTTATGCAGGGGGGAATCTCCATTCCTGGCATTTTAAATGTTCTTTTCAAGTTTTGAAAATCTCTAGCAATTTTAATTTTCAAAAGAGAAAGACAGTCGCTAACAAACCCTCATGATTTGTTCTCATCTTCTAGGGGTTTATTTATTATCGACAAGAAGGGTATTCTACGCCAAATCACGATGAATGACTTGCCGGTGGGTCGCTGTGTAGATGAAGCTCTCAGATTGGTGCAGGCCTTCCAGTACACTGATCAGCATGGTGAAGTGTGCCCGGCTGGATGGAAACCCGGAGAAGACACAGTGAGCATTATTTAATTTATTTGTTACTTCCCTGATTTAAAGAAGTAATAGTAATAATAATAATAATAAATTAAACCATACCCTGCAGCAAAGTAGTCTCCTTAAAATCGTGCACCGTGGCCATGTGGGCAGCTGCAGCAAGTCAGGAGTTCACAGGTTTGAATCCCGGTGCTGACAGTGGCTAACCTTGGGTCTCTTTTAATATTTTGGCTTCCACCTCAAAATTTAACTATCAATATTCCAAATTTGTATGTAATTTAATGTGTGTTAATAGGGTCAGATGACCTCCTAGGTCCACCCCTTAAAACAAAAATAACTCATTGAAATTAAGAACTTTTGTGTAGGCATACGGCAGATTACGGTGCTTAAAATCAGTAGCCTACCATGCAGTTTTACTGGCCATGATTTACAGTAGATGCTGAAAATGTTCCCCATCTGCTTCTAAACACATTTAATACAGGGTCTTTCTTTATATTTGATCAGCAAGGACATTTTCGCTCTCGCGCTCCACCAGTGACGACTCTGTTGCCGGCAACCGCGCACGCATATGTTTGAAGCACGGGCTTGTATGAACCACTTCAATAAAGAGCTTTATAGTTCAGGAAACTGTCCCTCTCGCACACGTTTCGTTTTGCCGCTCGCCCCTTCTTCAAATGCACGTTCGATTTCCTTCCTTTTGCCGAGAATCGTGTTCAGTGTAGACGGAGGAATGTTCCCCTTTCGCACTATATCCACACGCTTCATGTGAGGATTGCAGTCCACGTCTCGAATGTATTTCATCTTCTCATCATTAGTTATCTGCCGTACTTTCTTCTTATCCATTATGAAACACGCAATAAAATAGGTCATAACTGGACGTGAACACTAAGAACTAGAAGACAATAGTGCGGAACACGAAGACAATAATGCGCCTACGTGAGAAATAAACAAAGGGAAGGGGGTGAAGGGCAGCGGGAGAGAGACACGTCACCTGTGTTGCGTCATAGCTATAGCCACTTCTACACCGTCAAACACAATAAAATCATCTACACTGTCAATAACTATCAGAGAATATGAGGCAATATCGCGTCGTGTTTTTCAGAAGCCGAATTTTATAATGAAATAAGAATAAAATACGGTTCACTAACAAATAGTTCAACGGAAATTTGATCGTTGTAAGTGGGAATAGAGAACGTATTAAGGGGATATATCAACATGAATTTAGTAGGATAGGGACTGGGACTTGAGAAAGGAGAGAAAGGGCGGTGGGAGAGACACGTCTCCTGTGTTGCGTCATAGCTATAGCCACTTCTACGCCGTCAAACACAATGAAATCATCTACACTGTCAATAACTATCAGAGAATATGAGGCAATATCGCGTCGTGTTTTCCAGAAGCCGAATTTTATAATGAAATAAGAATAAAATCCGCTTTGCTTACAAATAGTAAAACGGAAATTTGATCATCGTAAGCGAGAATAGAGAACGTATTAAGGGGATAGATCAACATGTATTTTGTAGAATTGGGACTGGGACTTGAGAAAATCATCGCGCTGAACGGGAAAACGTCGTAACCGAGAACGTGCTAACGAGATTCCACTGTATATGTATTACTTATTATTTACATAGATAACCTTTTCACTCCCAAGCCCGAGTTAACTCAGACATCCGAGTGTCTTCCGCTGTCCCAACCACGAGTTAACTCTTATTTCAAATGCCCCGCTCTCTCCCGGTCCCGAATTTATTCACTATTTCACCCCCAGGTAAGGGTGGTTTTTATTTTGGGGTGGAAATAAGTCTTCCATAGAAAAAGAGGGTTCCCCCTGAGTCCTACGACACCCCATACGTTTAAATTCGATTATTGGTTAGCAAGATACTGAAAAGCCGATGACCTATTACACTGACCGGCACGAAAAACTCAACACTTCAATTTCTTACAAAAACCTAAATTAATTTTTAATTTATGACACTTTTATGACACTAATCTACTATAAAATGATGAAATATTGTAGTACTGTCCCATGTAGGTGTCTAACATTGGAAAAAAAAGACTATTATAAACAAATTTAACAAATTAAGCCAGAGATGCACACTTCAAGGAAAGAGCGCTATAAGAGCGGGAAATTTTGAGTAAGGTCCTAAAGGTAATGAATGCACTTCTGTTTTGATTTTATACACTTCACCCTTTACTTCACAGACCTCAGAGATGATCTCTGAGACCTCTGTTCGCATCTTCAAAAGCGTGTATTGCCACCTCTTGCACCACAGACGGCATTCAACCTCTCAGGGATGCTCCTGATTAATGCTGTAATGTCCTGTTGAGGAATCATCTCCCAATCTTCCAGGAGGGCATTCCGTAGGTCCTCTAGGGTCTCTGGATAGCGCTGACGGGCTCCTCTCCCCAGCCGGTCCCAAACGTGCTCAATAGGATCCATATCAGGGCTTCGAGCAGGCCAAGCCAAAGCATGAATCCCTGCTTTATCCAAGAACTCTCGCAACGTGTGGGCGTGCATTGTCTTGCATTAGTGTGAAATCATCACCAATAAATGGAGTGAAAGGCACAACATGCTCCAGAAGGATTTCCTCCACATACCAATGTCCGGTAAGGCTCCCATTCTCCACGAAGACCAAATCCATCCTTTCAGCCATACTGATTCCTGCCCACACCATCACGGAATCGCTCTGAAAAGGCGTCCTGGATGAGAATGTGCAAGGGGAATACCTTTCCCCTGGCCTTCTCCAGACCCTCTCTCTTCCGTCAGGTGATTGGAGGCCAAATCATGACTCATCGGTGAACAACACTTGTTCCCATTGTTGTACTGTCCTGCCATGATGTTCCCTTGCGAAAAGTAGTCAAGCTGTGCGATGTGCGCTGGTGCGTTCTGGGCCTGTAACTGGTCTTATGGATTGAACATTGGTTTCTTCCAATCTTCTTCGGACGGTTCTCTCACTAGCATCGACCCCTCGAACTTCGATTTTTTGCTTCAATGGCGGTGGTGTGATGGTCATGGAGAATTTGAAGTTGTAAGAAGCAGTCATCTCTCTCCGATGTTGCTTTTCTCAGGCCTGTTCCAGTTCTCCTTGCAAAGCCTCCAGTTTCCCTGTACCTTCGTACGGTTCTGGAAATCTTGGAAGCTGTAGTCCTCAACACTTCTGCAACGTAATGCATACTGCGACCATCTTCCACCAAAGCATCAACTTTTGCAGCTTGTTCGGGGCTTAAGGGCATGTTGGCTCCAGAAAGCTAATTATGAAAATCACAGAAAGATCCTACGAACACATGTGATTGAGAAGGGAATAATTCAAAGTACAACAATAAGCGCTATAAAAGCGGGAACACATTATTGGCTCACATCCAATGTTGTGTTTTCCAGGTTGCGCGGGAAAAAACAATTGAGGCTAGTGCAATCAACAATCGGCACTTCATTGTTTGCTCGCAAAGCAACGCCAATAGCATACCCTGTCTAAAAAAATAGCTTGAAGTGCTTCACTTTGATTAAATAGATAATTACACATCTTTTATTGTGTGTTGCGTTTTTCGTGCCAGTCAGTGTAGTTTTGGGTTCTTTTATTATTTTTTTATAAATACCTCATCTATAAATAATCATTTAAATAGCCCGCCCTCTTACAAAAGCCCTAATTGCGCATGCTTACAAAAAGTCACTATTTCACCCCTGGGTAAGGGTAATTATTATTTTAGGGTGGAGATAGGTCATCCATAGGAAAGGGGGCGTCACCGTGAGTCCTACGACATGTCACATGTCAAAATCCGACCATGGCTTCAGGAAATATCAACATAAGTGTAGTTAGGGCCCCCAATTATCACCATATCATCGTAACAGTTGGACGTGTGGGAAGGAATAATACAAGGATATGGGATGAAATTTAGCATAAATAAGAGTGAGATGGTGATCACAACAAGGAAGAAGGAAAGAACCACAACAGGAATAACAATTGGTGGGGAACAGCTGAAGAAAGTGGAGAGTTTCAAGTATCTGGGAAGCCTGATACAAGATAATGGAAGAAACGATAGAGAAATAAATGAGCGGGGGAAGCAGGCAGAAGCATTTCGGAGGAGTGTGAGAAGCATGTTATGGAGCAAGGATGTCCCTCAGAACAGCAAAAAGATCATATATCGGACGTACTATGTCCCTATCCTGACGTATGCCTCGGGAGACCTGGGTTATGAAAGGAAGGGAGAAGAGCAAAATACAGGCCAGTGAGATGAGGTTCTTGAGAAGCAGTATTGGAGCTACAAAGATGGACAGAATAAGAAATGAGAAGACCAGAGAATTAATGAAGGAGGAACCATTACAGGATGGTATAGAGAAATCTAGACTTAGATGGTATGGACATGTAAAACGAATGGAGGAGAAGAGGATACCCAGGAGAGTACATGAGACGAAGTGGGAAGGAAAGAGACCGAGGGGAAGACCGAGAGACAGGTGGCTGAAGGGGGTGGAAGAAAGCGTGAAGAAGAGAGGAGAAGACTGGACAAGGGTGGAGGCTGAGAGATTGTGGGAAGACAGAAGACGTTGGAGAGGCTTGTGTTCCAAACAGACCCGGCCAGTGGCTGGAAACTGTGCAAGATGATGATGATGATGATCATCGTAATCCTCAGGGACTCACCACTTGCTTTACTGCCTAGAAACCCCAACCTATGACCCGGAATGGGGCATGCATAAGCAGGAAAGTTACTTGGGAGTGAAAAGGTTAAGTGTGCAATTGAGGATTACAAGTTTCAACCGTCACAGGGTCATCATCAGATCATGATCACTAGGAAGCTTGTAGTTTTACATGACAGTTAATCTTGCGATCATGAGCCATGGGACCGCCTTTTTTTTTAATGTGGGACCCAAACCCCAGGGCATGGCATTTCATTTCGAAAAATCTCCCGTGCATAGACCGGGAATCGGGCCCGATCCAACTTGGTGAGAGGCAAATAGCTTGACCGCTGTGCCAACACGCCCTCTCCTGATCACTAGGCTGGAAGTTACAGATTCATTTACAAAATTTAGAATAATTTTGGTTTTATCATGCTTTTGTATAACTTATCTTGTTAATGATAGTATTTATGATTCGCAGTGAATCTCATTATTTAAAAAAGAAAAGTTAGCCTATTCTATAATGTTAATTATAAGTTTGAGTTTGTGACAGATGACCTCGCTGTTCCGCCCCTTAAAACTACAATAACTAAATAACTAGGTTTGAGCCTACGTGTGATCATTATGCACTTGTAAATAGTTAAGAAACACAACACGATATGATAAATTAGGTCATAAAACCAAAGCAAACCCCGGGGCACTACTGCCGATGAAAAGCCTAGTCCTACCAAGCGACTGTTGCCCAGCCATTTGTCCTACAGATTATGGGGTGACGAGTGATCAGCGCGTGCGTTAGGTCCCCTTGGCCGTTATCTTAATTCTCCGTGACCGGGGTGCTGCCTCACTGTCGGACAGCTACTCAATTGTCCTCACGAGGCTGAGTGCACCCCATTCCAGCCCAAAACGTCAGTTTCTAAAATCCCTGACGGGCCGAGAATCAAACCAGGGTCCTCTGGATGCGAGTCAGGCATGCTACCCCAACACCACGGGGCCGGCCCATAAATTAGATCATGCACACTGATTTCTACAATTGGTAAGATTACTTATCGGTAGAGATGCGGGAAAATCGCAATTGCGATAAATGCGAATTTTATTTTTTCTCATTTTTTCAACTACTTGGTAACTAATATGACTATGTATACCCAACATTTGCGAAACTGAATGTGTGACAAAGTGCCATAACGAAGGGTTCTTGCAAATTATTCCCATAAATGCGAAAAGTACCAAATTTACCAATTAATGTTGAATATTATGTTTTATTACATTTTCGCGCCACAACTTTGAAATTTGCGAGTTCCCAGCAATGAAAATATCGGCCAAATAATCGATATTTACCAGTAATGATCGATATGTACGAACATCGATTATTGTTGTGAAAACAATCGATTACGGTAAAAATCAATTTGAAAATGGTGCTGTTATTGCCTCATAATGTCCACTGTTTATCGCCAGTAAAACAATGTTTTTGGTGAAATTAGTTCGTAGTTTCATTTGGTTGTGCTAATAAAAGGAATACTCCAATCGTTTGTGCCGATTCTTTTAAAAAATTAGAGCAATAAGGTTATGCTTATATAGGTTTATATCGCGCCGGCCCTCATTTCTTGTATTTGAAATGCAAATGGAAACTCTAAAGTACGTATCGTGATTTGAATAGACAATGTTTGTTAGGCGTTCTCTTTGCTTTGGGGAATGTTTTATAATATGATGAAAGTATTCTCTACCATGTGTGAGTTATAGGTTATATTACATGTCGTCCGGCGATTTCTCCTTGAATTCGGATACTGTTTTACAGACTGTCAGTCAAGAGTCGCAAAAAGGTATACCAGTAATTACGTGTTTGCATATTCTGTTTAACTTAAGAAAACCTTTGAGACTGATAAGATGTGATCATTTAAATCTTTGGAGTAGATATGAAAGGTGCACAATAAAGTTTCCAGGATTGTCAGCATTCGTCTACAAAAGTTGCATTGGCAGCAGTGTTCAGTTTCCTGTTGTGTGTGTGGTTTTTATTAGGTAGATTTCATTAGAAAGCTAACTATTGCAATGGGTCCCATGTTTCGACTTCCGGAAAATTTCGACATATCTTCGCGTTTCACATCCCCCAGACCCCAAAACCACCGTCAGTTCAAAAGTTTATATATAATTTATGTATGTATGTATATATATATATATATATATATATGTATATCAGTTTCTTGTGGACACGATAACTGCCGTAATTTTGCACCAATCACTTTGAATTTTTTACATAATATGTCATCATCATCATCATCATCTTGTACAGTTTCCAGCCCCAGGCTGGGTCTGTTTGGAACATAAGCCTCGCCACTTAGACCTTTCTTCCCACCACCTCTCCGCTGTCACTCTGGTCCAGTCCTCGCCTCTCTTCTTGACACATTCCTCCACTCCTTTCAGCCATCTATCTCTTGGTCTTCCCCTTGGTCGTTTCTTCTGCATCTGCATCTCATGTATCCTCTTGGGAATCCTCTTCTCATCCATTCTCTTTAAGTGTCCATACCACCTCAGTCTTGACGTCTCGATCCTACCTTGCAAGGGCTCCTCTTTCACCATTTCCCTGACCTTTTCATTCCTCAACCTGTCTCTTCTTGTTACTCCGATCCTACTTCGCAGGAACTTCATTTCACCTGCCTGTATTCTGCTTATGTCTCTTTTCTTCATTGTCCACGTTTCTGAAGCATAGGTCAGTATCGGGATATAGTAGCTTCTGTATAACACTTCCTTGCTTTTTTGTGGGACATCTTTATTCCACACTAAGCTCCTAATGCTTCTCAGAAATGCTTCTGCCTGTCTGCCACGTTCCGTAATCTCTTTGTCATTTCTCCCATTTTCCTCCACTAGACTTCCCAAGTACTTGAGACTTTCCACCTTCTTCAGCTGTCCACCTCCAAGTGTTATCCCACTCATTGGTCTGTCCTTTTTCCTGGTCGTTAACAGGATCTCACATTTACTGATGTTGAACTTCCATCCGTACTCTCCCACTGTTTCTTCCCAAGCCTTCAGTTGCTCCTGAATTTCCTCCTCCTTGTTTCCCCAGACCATGAGATCATCTGCAAACACCATTGCTTTCATCTTATCTTCTCCTATCTTTCCTGCTATCCGTGTCATTACCTCGTCCATAACCACAATAAAGAGAAGGGGTGACAGCGCACTACCCTGTTTCAGGCCACTCATTTGTCTGAACCAGTCTGTTCTTTCCCCTCCAACTTTCACACAACTCACACTTCCACAATACATCTCCTTCACTCTGCCTAGAGTCTCTTTTTCCACTCCCATGTTCTCCATTGCTTTCCAAACCTTCTCCCTACACACACTATCATAGGCCTTTTCGATGTCCAGGAAGGCCATCAACAGATCCTCTCCAAATTCGTAGTGGTGTTCCTGGAGCTGTCTCACTGAAAATATGAGATCCACTGTTGATCTCCCAGGTCTGAATCCATACTGCTCCTCTCTCAATTTTCTCTCCACTTTGGCTCGTATTCTACTTTCTAATATCTTTTCATATATCTTGGCACAGTGAGATATGAGTGTGACTCCCCTGTAATTTCTGCACTCCTTTCTGCTTCCTTTCTTAAATATTGGGACAATTAATCCTTTCTTCCAATCTTCTGGGGTCTTTTTCTCCTTCCATATGACCCTCATCACACGGTACAGCCACTGTTTCCCAACCTCCCCTGCTGCCTTCACCATTTCAACACTCACTTCATCCACACCCGGTGCCCTTCCTCCTTTCATCTTGTCTATAGCCATCTCCAGTTCTCTCCATGTCAGGTCCTTTTCCATTCCTGTGTTGTCTTCTCCATCTTCCAATGCATTGTCTTCCTCCCTATGACCATTTGGATTCAGCAAATCCTCAAAGTACTCTTTCCACACTGTCTTGAGTGTCTCTTTGTTGTGTACCTCATTTCCGTTTTTGTCCATCATTACCACATCCTCTCGCAGACCTCTTCTCTTACTTTTGACCATCCCATAAAGTACTTTCTTATTTCCTCTACTGTCTTCCTCCATCATCTCTGTCCACTTTACCATCCACTTCTTCCTCTCCTCTGCGACAATCTTGTTTGCTTCTTTCTTCTTTATCTTATAATCTTCCCTTGCCAGATCAGTTCTTTCCTGGAACCACACTCTGAAAGCCTTGTTCTTCCTTCCCACAGCTTCTTTTACTCTCTCATTCCACCATGGTGTCTCTTTACACCGCTTTCTGTTGCTTGTTCTTCCACACACTGCCACTGCAGCTTCCACCATTGTGTTTTTGAATTGCTTCCATTCCTCTTCCCCTGTTTTAGGATTGTCTGTTGGCATCCTTTCCCTTATTATCTTCTGGAATTCTTCCTTGACTTCCTTTTCCTTGAGTTTCCATACTTTGATTCTCCTTTCCTGGTACTCTGTCTTCTTGCTATCCTTAACAACTCCCAGGTTCATTACAAGTATTCTGTGGTCGCTATCTAAGGCCTCTGATGGTATTACCTTTATATCTCTGACACTTCTCTTCATTTCCCAGTCGAACAGCATGTAATCTACCAAAGATTTCTTTGTTAAATCACTGCTGTACCACGTTACCTTGTGGCTTTCTTTCTTCCGGAACCAGGAGTTGCCTACCACTAAACCGTTTTTCTTGCAAAAATCCAGCAACTTTCTCCCTTCTTCATTCCTGCTACCCCATCCTTCTGCTCCCAATACATTTTCATATCCTTGCCTTTCACTTCCTACATGTGCATTCAAATCTCCCATGACAATGATGCTCTGACCATTCAACTGCTGTTGTAGCTCCTCCTCAAAGTCTTCCTTCTCTTGAGCTGTACATCCAACTTGAGGGGCATATACCTGGGCTATCTCCAGGCTTCTTCCCTTTACAGTTACTCTGATCTTCATGATCCTGTCACTTATTCCCTTTACCTCTTCCTTCATTCCATCTCTCACAACTACTCCTACTCCGCTGCTCCTTCCTTCACTGTTCCCACTCCAGTACAACCGGTACCCTTTCCTCAGTTCTCTGCGACCTTCTCCTTTCCATCTTGTTTCTGCCAAGCCCAGTACATCCAGTTTTCTTCTCTCCATCACATCTACAATCTCCTCCACCTTTCCTGTCAGTGTCTGTATGTTTAATGTCCCAACTCGTAGTCCATTAGCATATCCGGGTCGTCGTCGTTTGCATCCGTCCTTTCCGAGGCCTGTTCCTGTTTTGAAAGCAAATATGATATCCACTACTGGCTTGCTAGGCCTATCGTAGCTTCACCAGAGCCCCGTCAGCCGTCACTTTTCAGGGTTCCCATAGAGCCTTCACAGCTACCGCAGCGGTCCCGGGGCACACGAAGTCCCCACTGTACTTCACCCCTACAGGCAATCCCCTACTTCATGCCGTTGCCCGTCTCCCACCACGTGGAGGAGGGGTTGGACTTGTGGGAGACACATAATATGTATCCCTATAAAATCTCGGTCGAGTTCGTTAATGGGCAAAATCGGTCGAAGGGGATGAAAATGGGGGGCTTTTTCCGAAAAATTGAAATTTCGCTATAACTCTCTTAATACGTGAAATATCGAATCCATTCAAAGTTCATAATATGTGTCGGATAAGTGCCAATAATTTATGTCAAATAAGTTTTTTGATAGCACCAACCATTGACCAAAGGGGTGGAAAAAAGTGGGTTTTTCGGGAAACATTAATCATATCTCTCTTAATAGGCTCAATATCAAAACCGTACAAAGTGGACAATATTCCCCTAAGTTTTACCTAAAACTTTTGTCTGAAAGAATTTTTGATATGACCCACCATTACGCCAAGGGATGAGAAAAATGATTTCGGAATTATAAGAAAATGCCAAGAGCTATCAGAGGTTGCCATGGCAACACTACTAAATTGATGAGGGATGAGCCGTTGCCATGACAACGCACTTGCACGAGATCAGATTCAGTATTTCCATCTGACTAAGCCGGCCCCGTGGTGTTGGGGTAGCGCGCCTGCCTCTCACCCGGAGGCCCCGGGATCGATCCCCGGCTCCGTCAGGGATTTTAAAACTGACGTGAGGGTTGGATCGGGGTGCACTCAGCCTCGTAAGGATAATTGAGTAGCTGTCTGACAGTGAGACAGCACCCCGATCACGAATACCAATATTAACGGCCGAGGGGACCCGACGCGCTGATCACGCTGGGCAGCGGTCGCTTGGTCGGCCTTAGCCCGTCATGGGCTGGATGGTGCCAGGGGTTGACTTTGACATCTGACTAAGTGGGAAGCGGCTTCGGTGACGTAGGCCTAACTGGTAGCATGCAGAATGTCTATGCCCAAGGTCGCGGTTTCAAAGCCGGCCGAAGTCGTCGGATTTTCTAAGAGCGCTAAAATCCCCCAGTATGCTTTCCTTTGGAGGGGAAGTTCCAACGTTCGTTACGAGTTGCTGGTTGGGGTGGCATCTACTAGCCAAGTTCACAGCTAGGTGTCATTGACGGTAGTACCTGGTAGCAACATTAGGAACTACTGCTTGAAATTGACCGTCTGCAGTCCTTACCTGAATTACAGACTAATACATCCATTACAATTCACACCGTTTATCAGACAGATTCTACACTCACCCAAAGTACACGGGGTTAGATGACCGCGTTGTCGCAGCCCCTAAACTGAGGAACCAACCAGAGGTAGATTTCATTAGAAAGCTAACTATTGCAATGGGTAGGCTACCATGTTACGACTTCCGGAAAATGTCTACATATCTTCGCGTTTCACATCCCCCAGACCCCAAAACCACCGTCAGTTCAAAAGTATATATATCAGTTTCTTGTGGACACGATAACTGCCATAATTTTTCACCAATCACTTTTTACCGAATATGTATACCTATAAAATCTCGGTGGAGTTCGTTACTGGGCTAAATCGGTAGAAGGGGGTGAAAATGGGGGGCTTTTTTCGAAAAAGTGAAATATTGCTATAACTCTCTTAATATGTGAAATATCGAATCCGTTCAACGTTCATACTATGTGTCGGATAAAGCCCAAAAATTTATGTTTGAAGAGTTTTTTTATATCACCAACCATTGACCAAAGGGGTGGGAAAAAGTGGGGTTTTCGGGAAACATTAATCATATCTCTCTTAATAGGCACAATATCAAAACCGTACGAAATGGACAATATTCCCCTAATAATTACCTAAAACTTTTGTCTGAAAGAATTTTTGATATGACCCACCATTATGCCAAGGGATGAGAAAAATGATTTCGGAATTATAAGAAAATGCCAAGAGCTATCAGAGGTTGCCATGGCAACACTACTAAATTGATGAGGGATGAGCCATCAGACGTTGCCATTACAACGCACTTGCACGAGATCAGATTCAGTATTTTCATCTAAGTGGGAAACGGCTTCGGTGACGTAACTGGTAGCATGCAGAATGTCTATGCCCAAGGTCGCGGTTTCAAAGCCGGCCGAAGTCGTCGGATTTTCTAAGAGAGCTAAAATCCCTCAGTATGCTTTCCTTTGGAGGGGAAGTTCCAACGTTCGTTGCGAGTTGCTGGTTGGGGTGGCATCTAGTAGCCAAGTTCACAGCTAGGTGTCGTTGACGGTAGTACCTGGTAGCAACATTAGGAACTACTGCTTGAAATTGACCGTCTGCAGTCCTTACCTGAATTAAGACTACTACAGCCATTACAATTCACACCGTTTATCAGACAGATTCTACACTCACCCAAAGTACACGGGGTTAGATGACCGCGTTGTCGCAGCCCCTAAACTGAGGAACCAACCAGAGATAGATTTCATTAGAAAGCTAACTATTGCAATGGGTACCATGTTTCGACTTCCGGAAAATTTCGACATATCTTCGCGTTTCACATCCCCCAGACCCCAAAACCACAGTCAGTTCAAAAGTTTATATATAATTTATGTATGTATATGTGTATATATATATGCATATCAGTTTCTTGTGGACACGATAACTGCCGTAATTTTGCACCAATCTCTTTGAATATTTTACCGAATATGTATACCCATAAAATCTCGGTAGAGTTCGTTACTGGGCTAAATCGGTCGAAGGGGGTGAAAATGGGGGGCTTTTTTTCGAAAAAGTGAAATATTGCTATAACTCTCTTAATATGTGAAATATCGAATCCGTTCAACCTTCCTACTATGTGTCGGATAAAGCCCAAAAATTTATGTTTGAAGAGTTTTTTTTTATAGCACCAACCATTGACCAAAGGGGTGGGAAAAAGTGGGTTTTTCGGGAAACATTAATCATATCTCTCTTAATAGGCACAATATCAAAACCGTACAAAATGGACAATATTCCCCTAATAATTACCTAAAATTTTGTCTGAAAGAATTTTTGATATGACCCACCATTATGCCAAGGGATGAGAAAAATGATTTCGGAATTATAAGAAAATGCCAAGAGCTATCAGTGGTTGCCATGGCAATACTACTAAATTGATGAGGGATGAGCCATCAGACGTTGCCAAGATAACGCACTTGCACGAGATCATATTCAGAATTCCATCTGACTAATTGTGAAGCGGCTTCGGTGACGTAACTGGTAGCAAGCATGCTGAATGTCTATGCCCAAGGTCGCGAGTTCAAAGCCGGCCGAAGTCGTCGGATTTTCTAAGAGCGCTAAAAATCCCTCAGTATGCTTTCCTTTGGAGGGGAAGTTCCAACGTTCGTTGCGAGTTGCTGGCTGCGGTGGCATCTAGTAGCCAAGTTCACAGGTAGGTGTCGTTGATGGTAGTACCTGGTAGCAACATTAGGAACTACTGCTTGAAATTGACCGTCTGCAGTCCTTACCTGAATTACAGACTAATACAGCCATCCCTAAGTACACGGGGTTACATGACCGCGTTGTCGCATCCCCTAAACTGAGGAACCAACCAAAATCTCTGCGGGAGATATAATTTTGCGTGAAGAAGTAACAGACCATTACATAGTTACACATCAGTGTCGAAACCTTGCATAAGGACAGTGTGACCACAAGTATAAAAATGGACCCCAAATGACAAGAAGGTTACCGTTCCCATAAGACAATAAAATGTTTAAAATAAGCATAAAATGACGAAAAACAAAGTTAATTAAGCTCCTATTATAAAATACCTTCTCGCAATAAATGAGGTCTGATCCTTCTACGAAAACCTGCATATTCTGCCTATTTTCGCCTATCCCCAATTTTGTCCGGTGAAATCTACCTCCGCCTTCCGGCGTGCCGAGAGGACTTTTTTTTACTAAGGGAGTGTTAGAAGTATTAAAATCCTAATATCAGTATTAAAGAAATGTAGAAACTTGACACCATACATTTTTCAGAAATGTGAGTTCTCTGAAAATAAAGGCATCATCCTGGCTAATTGGCAAGATTGAGCTCAAGTACTGTCTGTTGGTTGTATGACATGAGACGAGTGTACCTGAGCTATACTGAAAAGATCCAAAGGTCATGTTCTCATTAAGCAATCAACAATATCAGCTGTTGTGCAGCAACTCAAATATTAAGGGCCGGCCGAGAGTTGTATTAGTTCACTGGAACCAAGGTGCCAATTGTTAGAATAAAGGGAGCTGTGGTCAGGCGACAATGCTTGTCTTATGAAGTTTACTGTGTGGCAGGTGGAATGACGATAATACCGGGCTGTCCTGGACTCGATGGACGAACTGGTTCAAATTCTGAGGATGTCTATGAAATCCTTTTGTGTGGTTTTCCTACTAACTCCTAACTCCAGCCCGCTTCCCCCAAGCTATTCCATATCAGTACTGCACAGTCTCCGTATGCCTCAGCACGGCCCGATTTCTCGCAGCCACAACTACACCTTATGTATGGTCACCTCTTGCTGGATTTCGGAGGTTATTATCGGAAGCAGGACATTGGAAACCAAAACAGTGCACCAAGCCTTTTTCTAAGACTTTTTATTGAACTTTCATTATGACAGTGTTTTAAAAACTTTTTAAAGTGTTATTTTAGTCATGTGTGTGTTGTTTTAATAATTATTTTAATGTCATTGAGTGTTGCCAATAACCGTAGGCTGATGATGGTGTCAATGTCACTAGACACCGAAACATGTCCCAACATACGTAAAGACAAGTGATTATGTCACGATAAAATTCTCTAATAAAACAACGTATTGACTAGGCGGAACCATAAAAACTTTGTTTATTATTACTAACTCCTTGCCAAGTTCCATTCATTTCTTTTAATAACTTATCTTATGAGGTTGGATTCAAGAAGTGCCATTTGACCAAATAGATACTCAATGGCCCTCGTTGAAAAGGAAATAATGAGGGAGTAAACGTATATTTTATTAATTATCCATTGTATGATATTTAGCTAAAGTTAAGTAAATGTATGATTCACATTATTATATTAAATGCTTACCGTATATACTCGAATACCACCCCCACATTTTTAAACAAATTCGGACGTGAAAAATTGGGGTGCGGGTCTTATTTGAGTCATCCTGATTTTAAAGATTTAAATTGTCCGCCACGCGCGATATCGGGTGTTGCGAGTATCCGCTAGATGGTGCTAGCCTTCTTCCGGCTATCACTTTGTTTTACCGTAAGCAGGCGGCGTCATACAGTCTCGTGCACGTTTTCCGAGTGTAAACATGAGTTCTACGATGCGTTTGCGGTCGTTTACTGTGAGTGAGAAGCTAAAAGTTGTGAGGGAAGCTGAAATTATTGGAAATTGTGCCGCCGGTAGGAAATATATTGACGAGTCATGTATTCGAGATTGGAGAAAGAAAAAAACGTGTTGCTAACAAGTAGTGGTGCTCGTAGAGCTTTCCGCGGACTGAGTGTACAGTTTCCGGAAATTGAAAAACAACTTTATAAATACGTAACAGAAAGGCGGGAATTGGGAAATGGGGGTCGACCGAAATGTGTCGATTAAAGGCATTACAGATCACAAAGGAACTTTCTACGGTAGGGTTTAAAGCAAGCCGAGGATGGATTCAAAATTTTTATAAAAGAAATGGGTTGAGCATACGAAGGCGTTCCTCAATTTCGCAGCGTCTTCCTGGTGCCTATGAAGAAAAGTTACTTTCCTTTCAGCGTCACATAATTCAGTTGCGGAAGGAAAATTCATATTTGCTTTCCCAAATTGGTAATGCAGATCAGACGCCAGTCTACTTTGAAATGCCACTGGACAGTACTGTGAATGTTAAGGGATCTAAAAGTGTGACTATCAGAACAGGTGGTAATGAGAAACAACGGTGCACGGTAATGTTGTTTAGGCCTATACTTGAAACACTCGCACCCTCCTCACTGGAGTTGATTTACAATTAACTACCCTCATTACCACAAACCTACAGAATTTACTGCCTTTAAATACAGGCCACAAGTGATTTTAACATAACTTCCCGACTTTGAATGGGCGCCAAGGTCGACCATATGGGTCTTCCTGAATAAAATAGAATAAAATACGGTACATAACTGTTGCCCCGACTGTGACACAATTTATCCCAGGCGTAGGGCATTTGGCATGCGTTTGCTGATGTACCAGGTTCATGCAAGACAGGAATATAAACACACATGAATTTTAAAGAGATAATCTATTGGCTGTACTATACACATATATACATAATATACAACACAAAATACCCTTCATACACTCTTGATTTATACAGTACCTTGCCACTGAATTTAGGCTCTGAGAGCAGGAAAACACTTACGGCCATATCAGACCCAGGCATAACAGCCACCTACGTATATTCACTGTACCGTCCGTACACAAAATATCTACACACGTTAGACTGGTTCACTCTACTTTCTTTCTTCTCGAATACACCCACGGTATGCCCTGCCTGTCGTAGGAGGCGACTAATAGGGCCGACATGGCCAAATAACTTGCCAGTTTTGATTTGTTCAGACCCCCTGTGGATGGGGAGGGCAGAATTCATCCACGGTATCCCCTGCCTGTCGTAAAAGGCGACTTAGAGGGGGCCTTATAAAGGTCAATTTTGGTTTTCTGGTCCCAGCTCTGGTTTGACCAATAGAAATAAACATGCGTGCTGTTAGGGGAAGGGCCACCAGCTTGGCCATCTGGCCAGAAAGCCTAGACGGTATGCCCCATCCCGTCAGGTGGGTGCGCCATGTACCCTACAGTAGTATCCGCCTTACAACGAAGGTCCCTGCATGGCCGAATACTGGAGCTGAATAAATCCTGTGCATGCCGAGGGGGAAGTGCCTGTTCGAGGCACTGGGACCCCGGGCAATATCTGCTATGCCAGGTAGGTATTGCCTTGGCTGGGTGGCGCCCACAGTGATAGCCCCCGTTCGGAGTGGGCAGTATTCGGGGAGGATTTCGTCCGGGATGCCATCAAAGCGATCACGGACACCTGTACAGGGTGGCACCCTTAAAAAGCCGTCTCTTGAGTGTCGAGCTAATCCCAAGGTGTATACGCCTTGGGATGAAGCCTTTAATAGAAGATTCCCCGCTGATAAGTCTCCTCGCTACCTGGTAGCTACGAGGACTGACGGGGGTGATTTTAAACTAGTAAAATCAATAATTTTTTCTGAGGAAATCGAGGGGAAATTTGGGGACCTAAGCGGGATTTCCAAGCTCCGGAACGGTCAGCTGCTGCTGCACACCGTTGATCGGAAGCAAACCGAAGCGTTGCTGGAATGCACGCAATTCGGCGAAATTCCCGTTAAGGTCTCAAAACACGAAACGCTGAATGAGGTCCGAGGAGTTATTTTCCATCGTGACCTCATTTTAAATAGCGATGCGGAATTGTTGCGGGATCTGGGGAAGAGAGGCGTCACCAAGATTAGGCGCATCACCCGAAAGATTGGGGAGAACAGTGTCGATACCGGCGCTTTTATTCTCCATTTTGAGGGTGATGTAGTACCTAAGCAGGTGAAGGTCACATCGTACCACTGCGATGTTCGACCGTACATCCCTCCACCTATGCGCTGCTATCAATGCCAGAGATTCGGGCATGTTTCCGCCAGGTGCACTGCCAAGGCCGTGTGTAGAGAGTGTGGCAAGGGGACACATGAGGGTGAGAGGTGTACGCCTCCCCCGATTTGTCCTAACTGCCAAGGAAGCCACTCTCCACGATCGAAGCAGTGCCCTGAGTTCTGTAAGGAAGCAAAAATTCAAGAAATAAGAACTCTTGATAGGCTTTCATATCACGACGCTCGCAAGAGGTACCGTGATATGAATGCCCCCGAATTTCGGGTATCGTTTGCAGCTGCAACGACGCCCTCATTCACCCCTGCCGCATCTTTACCGAGTGTAGTACCCTCGACGCCCGTATTATCAGCTGTATTAAAATCACCCCTCGCTGTACCAGCGAAAAATGTCAGCCCGAAGGAGGTACAACAACCTTCTTCGGCCCAGCAAAAGAAGGCGCCGGTTATACCATCTAAACCGGCGCAATCGGAGAAGAAGTCCTCTTCTTCTCCGAAACGGTCGGCGAACAAGTCTTCCCCAGCTAAAGGGGGAAAGAAGACTTTGCCGACCGGGGCTGGTCCTTCTTCCAGCCCACCTAATACGAAAAATATAGGGGAGAAGAGGGAGACGGTTCGCCGCCGTCTCTCTCGCCCTCCTGCTGACGGGGTGGCTACTGTCTCTGCTGGCCTTTCCGCTCCCATTACCACCAAGGGAGCGAAGCCTGCTGAAGCCAAGCCCGTACGTATGGAGGAACTCCCCTATAGTAAAGAAAATAGATCGGCGGAGGAGAGGGGAACGGTTCAGCGCCGTTTCTCTTCCTCTCCTAAAGGCAGGGCTGCTCACGTATCTGCTGACCATCCCGCTCCCACCACTACCAGTGGAGCGGTGCCAGCAGGAGCGACCTTGTTTTATAAGGACCCGGCGTCTGTGGGGAAGGGACCATCTACTTCCCCAAACACGCGTCGGCGCCGATCCAAGAAGAAATCTCTTCGGGGCGTGTCGGGGACAGACACCCAGTCTTCCGACCGGGAGAAAGTCCCTCGACACCGCTCTCGCTCTTCCCCAAGAGCGAGACTCGTGAGGTCCGACGACGACCGCGCGCAACCCAAGAGAGCGCCCGCTCCATTTTCTTCGTCTTCGGACGGAGATGTGGAGATTGAGGTGTGCTCTCCTGCCCCATCATCTCCAACTAGAGCTGGGGAAGGGTGGCAAACGGTCAAGCATAAGTAGAAGACCCATTTCTACTTAAGTCCACACCATGGCACTATTACAATGGAACTGTAATAGCTATTCTGTTCATCTCGCTGAGTTACGACAATTAATATCTTCGTTTTCGGCAACCATTGTCTGTCTTCAGGAATCCAGGTTTCGTCCTGGACATGAGACAACAATGCGTCACTTCAAACTCTTCTCTAAAGACCGGGTGGACGGAGCTGTGGCCGCTGGTGGCGTCTGCACTCTCGTCCACTCTAGCCTCTTTAGTGAAGAGGTGCCGTTGCGTACTCAGCTAGAGGCAGTTGCAGTTCGTACTTCGTTGCCAGTAATGGCAACAGTATGTAACGTGTACTTCCCGCCTGATTCTCAGCCGGATTACGACCAGCTGGTGGATCTAGTCTCTCAGCTCCCCCCTCCTTTTCTCCTTCTGGGAGATGTTAATGCCCACAACACCATCTGGGGCTCCGCTACCACTAGCGGTAAAGGGAGAGATTTTGAGAGGCTGATCAGGCGGCTGGACCTGTGTCTGTTGAACACAGGGGAACCTACGCACTTCTCTATTGCGCACGGTACTTATTCAAGTATCGATATTACCCTGTGCAGTCGTGCGCTGGTTCCCCTGCTACAGTGGGGTGTACACGATGACCTTTGTAATAGTGACCATTTTCCAATTATCGTTACTCTTCCGAACCAGAGAGCCATCGAGTTACCAAGTCGATGGCTTCTCCGTCGGGCTGATTGGCCAACTTTCACGGCACGTGCGGTGTTTGCCGAAGATACCTTTGAGAGTGTCGACGATCATACCATTCACATAACGAATGGTATTTTGACTGCTGCTGAGGAAACAATACCTTCCTCATCCGGAAACTCACGCCGGAAGCTCGTCCCTTGGTGGACAGCCGAGATTGCAGCAGCCATTAAAGATCGTCGACGTGCTTTCAAATGCTATCGGAGGCAAAACACTATGGCCAACCTTATCACCTTCAGAAGGATGCGTGCTAGAGCCCGATATCTGATTCGGGAGAGTAAGAAAACGACGTGGGAAAAGTATGTGTCGTCCATGACGGCGCATACTCCTTCATCTCAAGTGTGGACTAAGCTTCGTCGGATCTCCGGACTCCCGACATCACTATCGATACCCGGAGTGTCCATCAATGGGGACATCATCACGGACCATCTCGCCATTGCCAACAGCATTGGCTCGCACTTCTCCGATGTATCCTGCTCCGGGAGTTACGATCCTACATTTCTGACTCTGAAGCGGGAGGCAGAGACTCACCCCTTGTCCTTTGCCACTGCTGCTTCGGAGTCCTATAATGTACCATTCTCTGAATGGGAACTGCGCAGTGCGCTTGCACTGTGCAGGGATACGGCTCCTGGACCGGATAACATACATAATCAAATGTTAAAACATCTGTGCGAATCCAGTATGAAAGAACTGTTGATCCTCTTCAATCGTATATGGATTGAAGGGGAGTTTCCATCTCAATGGCGAGAGGGGATCGTGATACCGATTCCTAAGGCTGGAAAGGATCCCAAGTTTGTAAGCAGCTATAGGCCCATTTGTTTGACAAATGGCCTATGTAAGCTGCTCGAAAAGATGGTGAACCGTCGACTGGTGTGGTTCTTGGAGGATAAAGGTCTCCTGTCTGAGTACCAATGTGGATTTCGCTCTCATAGGTCCACCACTGACCATCTGGTGCGACTTGAGAGCGCCATACAGGAGGCTTTTTTCCGGAAGCAGCACCTAGTCACGGTTTTCTTTGACCTCGAGAAAGCCTACGACACCACATGGCGCTACGGGATCCTTTCCACCCTTCACAAGTGGGGACTCCGTGGTAACTTACCGACTTTCATTGCGAATTTCATGTCCGTCCGACTCTTCCGTGTAAGGGTCGGTAGGACATTATCGCAGTACTATACCCAAGAAAATGGAGTTCCTCAGGGTTCAGTGCTGAGTGTCACCTTGTTCGCGATTGCCATTAATGGCATTGTTGCCGCCGCCGGGTCCGCGGTAGTTCCATCGCTGTATGTAGACGATTTAGCTCTGCATTACAGCTCTGGAAGTATGGCGGTCGTGGAACGGCAATTGCAGCTAGCCATCAACCGGGTCGACAGGTGGGCTCACGACCGGGGTTTTCGTTTTTCAGCAGCGAAAACCTCCGTCGTCCATTTTTGTCGGCTACGGAGGCTACATTTACACCCTGAACTACATCTCAGGGATGCTGCGTTACCGGTGGTTGACACTTATCGCTTCCTGGGGCTCCATTTTGACAGCAAGTTAACGTGGCAGCACCATATACGGCAATTGAAAATGACATGTCTCAGGAAACTGAACATGCTCAGGTTTCTTAGTGGCACTACGTGGGGGGCTGACCGTGCGGTGCTGCTACGGTTCTACCAAGCCCTCGTCCTGTCCCGGCTAGACTATGGTTCTGCGGCATACGGTTCAGCAAGGCCGGCAACCTTGAAAATGCTGGACAGTATCCACCATAGTGGCGTTAGACTGGCTACCGGTGCCTTCCGGACCAGCCCGATACCCAGCCTACTCGTCGAATCGGGTGTTCCACCTTTAAATTATAGACGCCAACATATGCTGTTAGCATATGCTGCCAATGTGCGTCAAATGCCGCAACACCCGACCTATCAAGCTCTCTTCGGTACCCAAAACCACCAGGGGTACGCCAACCGGCCTCGTGCCACTCGGCCGGTTGGTATTAGACTTGATAGCTCGTGTACCGAAATAGGAGTGGCTGTAGGTCCCTGTATGATCCGGACATCTAGCGAGGTGCCTCCGTGGCAAGTCCCGCGTCCGGAAATTCGGTTAGATCTGCACCGAGGTCCTAAGGTCAACACGGATGCCTCCGTTTACCGGAGGCAGTTCCACAGCATAGTTCACCAATTTCCGGACGCTGGCATTCTATACACGGATGGTTCGAAGGTGGACGAGAAGGTGGGTTGTGCTTACGTTATTGATGGTGCAAATACCAAGATCTCTTTGCCTGAGGCCTGTAGTGTGTTTACTGCGGAGCTCGTTGCCATCTATGAAGCTCTGCAGTTTGCACTACAGGATGCACGAATCCACTTTCTCGTGTGTACCGACTCTTTGAGTTCGTTGCAGTCAATTGCTACATGTTTCCCGCAACACCCCCTAGTGCAGCGAATCCACGACCTACTAGCCGGGCTGTGCCACGCTGACACTCGAATCACCTTTCTGTGGCTTCCAAGCCACATGGGAATTGCGGGAAATGAGTTAGCGGATCAAGCTGCAAAAGAGGCGGTATCACTACCACCTCGACCAATGGAGGTACCCGCTAGAGATATTCGCTCTCAGTTACGCCTACAAGTTCTGGCTTTTTGGGAGAGTCAGTGGCTAGCTGACCCACTGCCCAGTAAACTGAGAGCGATCAAGGGAACTACTCGCGTTTGGCGGAGCTCCTTCCGGGCCCGGAGAGAGTCCGTCATTTTGTGTAGGCTAAGGATAGGTCATACAAGATCCACCCACTCGTACCTAATGAGAAGGGAAGACCCCCCACTTTGTACCTGTGGAGCCGTTTTCACCGTGGCCCACATTTTCACCGAGTGTGTGGATCTTGCTGACTTACGAAGAAACCTTGGTTTGCAGACGACACTCAAACTTATATTAGCCGATGACGCGGTGGCTGCTGATCGCGTTATCCGCTTTATAAGTGAGAGTGGGTTAGGGCCAGCAATCTAAATTTTCCAGTGAACTTTGACTCAACGACTTGTTCGTTTTTGAATGATAATGTATTGTTTTTTCCGTAATTTTTGTTTATGTTTATATTTTTATTTATTTAATTGTTTGTTTTTGTTTTATTAATTTTTGGTCTTTTTAAATTTAGATGTCCACCTCAAAATTTTAAATTCAATTCAAAATTTGTATTCTTTAATCTGTGTTAAGAGGGGCAGATGACCTCGTAGTTCCGCCCCTTAAAACAACAATAACTAACTAACTAACTAATTTCTTCTCGAACTGCACGTTCACGTCTCCATTCTCGCATGACTTCGATGAAATGTTTACGACCGATCATCCTTTTAGGCGTGGTAAGTTATTACCGACAGCCCATGGTATGGATGGACCCATGAAATGCACGTAGCCTCCAATAGCCCGTAAGAGCTCAGTGGATAGCTAAACATTAGTCACTGCTCGTTCGTATTACGATACCATGATCAAGTAATAACGACACTAAATGCAAGTAGACAACGGACTTTCGCTGTAAAAGCAAGAAGACGATCTCTAACTGTTCGTTACGGAAACCATGTCACGTAAAACGACCCTGGGCGTTAGTAGATCAGTGTTCTGCCGATAAAGCAATAAGGCGATCTCGGAACACCAGACACGCCATTATATGCACTGGCGTAGGGATCTATAACCCCAATGTTTCTGCCGGAACTAAGTTGTGCGTGGCCCGCTCCTCGCGGAACATCCGTGTCAACACATGAACATCAGACAGTCGAAATCCACACTGACGTCACACAGTAGTTTTTCACGCGCCAGTTCATCTCAGTTCATGCTATTAATAGCCTAGGTATTCCCACACAAGCCGAATTACTGCCTGTCTTTTCCGGGTATGTAACAAATCCAGCACTCGAAAATACCAATTCATTGTACCTTTATAGTACAGCCACGAATCTAACATTTAACATTACTAGGTCAAAATAAAGCCATTAACTCCAAACCAAAATGAAATAATGCTTCTACTTAATACAGTCTTATATCCTTATTTCCCAAAACGTAATAAATCGCAAAACCCCGTATTTTATAATATCAAATATCCAAAAACCGATAATTAATAAACAGTGATCCTAGTTGGTGCGGACCATCCAAAGATGAATCCGTCCACAAAAACACACACAGGCACAATAAAAATCACCTCTGCAACCCCACGTTAACCCAATATAATAAGATACGAATAAAATACCCCGAACTAACTGCACAAGGCAGAAAACCCGAGGGTGAGCTACTGTAACTGAATAAATTCCGTTACATACTCGCTGATGGAACCAAACTTCCGCCGTACGTTGTTCTCAAGCGAAAGACTCTTCCAAAAAATATACCCGCTGGTGTTATCGTTAGAACTCAGGACTCTGGTTGGATGGACAGTCCACTGGTGGAAGACTGGTTAAAGTGTGTCTGGCAACGTCGCCCTGGTGCATTATTACGACGAAAGAGCTTGCTTGTTCTGGACGGTTACCGCGGCCATACAACAGACGCTGTGAAGAAATTCGTCAAGGATGGGAAAACCGACCTAGCAATCATCCCGGGTGGGATGACGTCGATGCTACAGCCACTGGATGTCTGCATGAACCGACCGTTCAAAGCAGCCTTGAAACAGCTGTATACAGAGTGGATGGGGACCGATAAGCACACACTGACCCCAACTGGTCGTATTCACCGCCCGGAAGTTCAGCTGCTCTGTTCGTGGATTTTGACGGCTTGGAATCGTATCTCGGGAGATCTCATATGGAAGAGCTTCAAGAAATGTAGTATTTCCAATGCTATGGATGGCAGTGATGACGACATTTTGTGGGAAAGTGATGGTGAAAAAAGTTCCGAAGTTGGCACTTCTGATGACTATGAATGAAGTGTTTGTGTCTTTTATTTGTATTTTTAATTGTTTCTGTGTGTTATTTTAGGACGACTTCAGAATTGTTGGAAACTATTTTGTAGAAATGCTATTCTGTTTATTTAGTAAAGATTGTAAATAGTTTTGAGCAAAAAAAATTTTATTTTAATTTTGTTCTTCAAAAGGGTCTTATTCTTAAATATGGTAAATGCCGTTTATCAGAAACACCCATTTTTCCAATCCTGCACATGTTTGAATTAGTTTCCGTGCATATTATTTTGAACCTGTTAAAGTTTTATTGTACCTGGTGACGAACTTTTAAATGCTACAAAATGCTAATTTTTAAATTTCAAAATGCTCCAAAATGCTATTTTTCAAAATGAAAGTGCTACAAAATCAGTTTTAAAATGCTATTTTCTCGTATCTTTACTTATCGGTTAGAATAGTCCTGTTCACAGCAATGTTTTTGTACAGGTGTTCTCGGATAGCTAACTAGCACCCCCGCCCAATCATATTGGGCAAATAGCATGTTGACCAATTGAAAAGAATAATATAACAAATTACGGTCAACACTGAAAAATGCCTTCAAAACCTCGCATAGCTCGTAACAACAACATTATGTTGCCAGGTTTTTCTTTTATATCACTATGTGCTGATGTTGGGTTTATTTTTGTGTGTTTCTAGATCGTTCCTGATCCTGAGAAGAAAAAGAGTTTTTTCAACAAACAGTACAAGACTGAGTTTTAGACAGTGCAGTAGATTGAACCCGGTTGAGGTGTTGCACTGTGGGCAATAATTTATGTATCACGCTAGAGTTTGCATTTATCTTCTGGATTCTTATCACGGTTTACCTGATAACCTGATAAGATATTATCTTATTTACTTTTTATCCTGTGATAAGTGTGTTCCTGTATCCATGTTTCTCTCTTCTTAATGTTGTACATAATACTAATACATATTATATTTTTTAAAGACCTTTCCCTGGGCACAACATTTAATAGCTATACTTAAGCCGCCATCACATTTCAAGTGACTGTTTTTGTTGTTGTAATGTTATGTGATAGCATGGCGTCAATAGCATTGGTGTCGCCCATCCCCCATGGATCTAATCACGTACAAAAATACAAAGAAATCTTGCCATTAAAATGTTTTTTTTTTATATACCTTGGGTATTTTGGGGGGGGGGGGGGTATTTTCTTTTGAGGCCCTCTACGTAGGGAACTCAATCTGCGCCCAGTGATCGGTCAGTCGAAAACAACAAATGGAATTTGGTGTCTGCCGGTGTGATCCGCACCCTCCTAGAGATGCCACTGGGTGATAGCAACCTTGTCCAGGAAGAGTTCTTCTGGACCTCAACATAACCATCTTGAACACCAAATTAGAGCAGGTAGATCATTACTCATACCTTGGGAGTCATCATCATTTTCAGTTTTCCAGCCTAAGCTGGATCGAAGCAAATATGACCCTCCTGGCTTCAACACAGATCTCATCAAGAGATTGTTCTACTTGAACAAGATGGCATCTCTTATAATTTTTTATTTAGTCTCTCCTTGTCTTCTGAATCATAGTCCTTGAAATTTAAGGGTAGGCTGCTGTTCCCCAGCAGATTTCTTAAGTGTTAACCTCTTTTGTATGACATGTGATGCAACTGGAGTTTTTCTAGGGGTTTTAAGCTCTATGGTAGGTACTGAAGTGGTTCGAGAACGCTGTGTAACCGAAGGACCAGGTTTGTCCTCGCTGGGCCTTGCGTTGGGTACACAGTTTGGTCTTGAGGCTGCTTCCACTCCCATCAATGGGTTGGCCTTCACTAGTCTTATTCTAATTGCCAAAGTGTGCCTTACAACAAGAGGCTTGGATTTTCCCTTGCTTTCAGCTTTTGGACCATCAACTTTAGCAGCTTCTTCTTTTGGAACAGTTTCCTTTACTTGCCTGAACTGGTTTTAGGCCGTGTTGTTGACGGAGCTACAGCTTTGTAAGGAAGCCTTGGTGGCTGTGCTGTTGCAGGCTTTACGGTGAAAAAGAAAATACAGTAGTTGACTGGCGTTTTTCGGTTCTGGGAACCATTCCAAGGGACTGTTGGGGAGTTCTCACATGGTGGCCACTACTCCTGGAAATCCTGGAAAACTCCTGGATTTTTATAAGGTCTGGAAAACTCCTGGAAAATGACAAAAAATTTGAAAACTCCTGGAAAATAGCCACTGTTAATTAATTATAAAAATCTTTCCATCTCAAATCATACTCCTGCTTTGGGTGAGCACTCTGTGCTCACACAAAGCACTCTGTGGTTAACGAAAGAAATTTCCTCAGGCTACCTGTTTCTGTGTGGGAGAACACGCGACAGTATTTTTGTAAAACATTGAGTATAGACAACTTCACCGCAATAAAATTGCAGGCGGCATTCTTTTCTCTCTTTTTTTAAGCAGATATTTGAGTCACAAAGGCTTTTTTTTTTAACAACAATTAAATAATTTGTATGTAGGCTTGCGTATCAGTTGCCACTAATTTTTGTCAACATCTGTATAAGTAAACCAAACACAACTGCATTTTTTGGTCTTGAAGTAGGCAACCAATAAAGCCCCTCCCCCGGACTCGCACTTATTTTTAGGTCTGGAAAAATGAGAATTACTCCTGGAAAACTCCTGGAAAATTGTTGACCGATTTGAGTGGCCACCATGTTCTCAGAGCTTCACGCGAAACGCATGAACTGTCGAGCGTCAAGTTGCAGGGTCTATGGTCTTAGGTGCAACCTTTTTAGAGGTGGAAGCCTGGCAAACCTGATCTGATGCAGGCACAGTGCCAAACAGAGCTGAAGAGAAAGCCCCTTGGCCACCGGTTTTCTTCATGAGTCGGGTCATAAGACGGCCCTGGCGTTCAGCTCGCCATTGCTGCACCATGCTCTCCAACATCTCTTTATCCTGACTTTCTTGGAAGTGCTGAGTTTTAGCTGGAATAATCTCCTTCGCTGTAGGATGGATCTTTTTAGAAATTTCGACCTTTGGTTTTTCCTTGATAGACAAGTCCTTCTTTCATTCTGGTTTCTTTACAGATAAAGTTCTCTTACAGTTGGCGGTATGAACATTTTCTTTATCCATTTCCAGCGAGTTGCCGAATGATATAGAAAAAGAAAAAAAAACATTGGTCCAAATAACCAAGAGCTACACTCCTCACCTCACAAATCTCTCAAATTCAAATCCTTATACCGTATATACCCGAATATTACCCCGCCCCCCAAATAATCCCTGCACCCTCATTTTTGTATGGAAATTTAAAAATAATACTTTTTTTTTAAATTTTAAAGTTTATTTTATACTAGCAGTAGTGCCCGCCTTCTCCCAGTGGATTTATTTGTTTTATGGATGATAATGAATACTACTACAGAACTGGCACATGATATTTAAACTAACAGATCGGTGAAACTGTGTAGATTTGGGCCAAAGGGTCTTAATAAATTTTTGTAGTGGTGGTTGTGGTGGTAGAGGGGGTGACAAGTAGTACAGTATAATGGACGTAACATTCAGGTCATTTTCCCTTAATGATAATGATAGTAGACGGCTATTTACTAACTACAGCGCTGACACTTGTAATTTACAAATGAATTGAAAAATATGATTCGAAAGAGGATTAAGTGAAATAAGACACTGCCTAGGGCCTATACATGGTGTCCACAGACAATAAAAGTCAGGAATTTTGTTTTTGGTCAGGAAAAGTCAGGAAAAAGTGTGAAAAATGGTGTGAGTCGGGAAAAAATGGCGAAAAGTATTAGAAAGTCAGGAAATTTTATATTCACCATACATATTTTGTGTTTTTACAGCCATATTTTGATGTTACCAAGAGATTGAGAAGTTTGGGATGAAAGTTAGCACAGAGAAGAGCAAGACAATGGTAATGTCAAGGGGAAGTAAGGAGGGAAGAGGAAAGATAGAAGTGAACGGAAAAATTCTAGAAGTGGTGAAAAGTTTCAAGTACTTGGGAAGTGTGATCACAGAAGATGGAAAGATTACTGAGGAAATTGGAAAGAGAATACAACAAGCAAACAGCTTCTACCAGAGTGTTAGGGGTATTCTGTGGAACCAAGATGTCCCAAAGAAATGTAAGCAGGTATTATATTCAACCTATTATGGACCCATACTAACATATGCAGCTGGAGCATGGACCACTACAAAAAGAGAGGACAGTAGAATACAAGCAGCGGAGATGAAATTCCTAAGAGGTATAGAAGGGAAGACCAGAAGAGATAAAATCAGAAACGAGGAGATAAGAAGGAGGACAGGAATCTTGAAGCTGCAGGACAGGATAGAAACAACCAAGTTAAAGTGGTATGGACATATGATGAGAATGGGAGAGGAGAGAGTGCCAAAGAAAGCTCTTCTGGAAAAGGTTTCGGGGAAGAGACCGCGCGGAAGGCCCCGAAAGAGATGGGCAGATACAGTGTGGGAGTGCGTGGAGAAGAAGGGAGGAAAACCTGAAGATGTACTTAAAGGGGGAGAGGAGTGGTGGAGAGACAGGCAACGTTGGAGGTCCTTGATTCACAACCCGACCCAGGAAGCTGGAAACGGGAAGTGAAGAAGAAGATTTTGATGTTACTAGTTCAACTAATCTCTGAAGAGAAAAAGCAATAATTCACTGGTCATTATGGTAAGTTTCCATTTTTACAGTAAATCATAGTAAAAACCTCTCTAACCTATTTTTGTACACTTTTTTGGGGTTGGTGTAGGAATGTGGCAGCCCCATCACTGTAGCTTAGGTTATTAAGTACTTTGATTTACGTATTATTGCATTATAATTTACTTAATTTTGTATTTTAAATGAATAAAGAGGCGAGCGTTGGGCAGCTATGGGGTTGGTGGAGGCTACAAATAAGAGATAATTATAAATACTGTATATTTTCTCAATAAACCATTTTTCCGATGTTACGCTGACTTCGCGAGACAGGAATTTTGTTGAAAAATGGTCAGGAAAATTTACATTGAAAATTCTGTGGACACCATGCTATATCTCATTGGCTGTTAGAAAAGTAAAGACCAATAGTGTCATCTTTTGAGCCTCCGTGGCTTAGGCGGCAGCACGCCGGCCTCTCACCGCTGGGTCCGTGGTTCAAATCCCGGTCACTCCATGTGAGATCTGTGCTGGACAAAACGGAGGCAGACAGGTTTTTCTCCGGGTACTCCGGTTTTCCCTGTCAAAATTTCATTCCAGCAACACTCTCCACTATCATTTCACTTCATCTTGTCATGCACTTAATCATTGCCCCAGAGGAGTGCGTCAGGCCTCGGCAGCCGGCACAATTCATATCCTCGCCGCTAGATGGGGGCTTCATTCATTCCATTCCTGACCCGGTCGGAGACTGGAAACAGGCTGTGGATTTTCAGTGTCATCTTTTGTCGCATAGCGACGTAGGAAATTAATTAGAACACTTAGGAAATTTTCGCCTGTCCCATGTTCCTGAGGTAGCAATAGTGTCATTTATCGCCACAAAGCCTTTTTTTTTATTTTTCACTTTATTTTATACTAGCAGTAGTGCCCAGCTGCTCCCAGTGGAAGACGTATAAGGATATGGAAATTGATAGACGGGTCGAGTACCTCAAAATGGTGAAGGAAGGAATTCCAACAGTTGAAAGAGGGGTGGAAGAGGAATGGGCTGGATTTAAGAAGACACTAGTAGGTGCAGCAGAAGCAGTATGTGGGAGGACAAGTAGAAAGAAGAGGTGGAATGAGAAGACAAAAGAATTAGTAAGGGAAAATAATAGAGTCTTTAGGAGGTGGTATCAAAATAGGATGGTAGGGAAAAGGGAAGAGTACCATAAAAGAAAGGAGGAGGCAAAGAGAATAGTGGCTGAGGAGAGAAGAAAGTGGATGGAAGCGTGGACAAAGATGATGGAGGATAGTGAAGGTACAAAAAAGGTCCTGTATGGGATGGTAAAGAATAAGAGGCGGAAGGATCCTACGGATTATGTTAGAATGGTGAACAAAAGGGGACAAGAGATAGAAAATAGGGAAGAACTGAAGAAAATGTGGAAAGAATATTTTGAAGAACTCCTGAACCCAAATGGAAACCACGGCGAGGAGGAAGAAATCGGGGAAGAGGAAGATGAACTGCAAACAGAAAAGGACTTAACATGGAAAGAAGTGGAAGATGCAGTGAGGAGGATGAAAGGAGGGAAGGCACCGGGTGTGGATGAGTTGAGTGTGGAGATGGTGAGAGCAGCAGGAGAGGTGGGGATACATTGGTTGTACCGAGTGATGAAGACAGCATGGAAGGAAAGGAAGACCCCAGAGGACTGGAAAAAGGGAATAATTGTCCCGATCTTCAAGAAAGGTAGTAGAACAGAATGCAGAAACTATCGGGGAATAACACTGATGAGTCATTTTGCAAAGATGTTTGAGAAAGTTTTGGAAAGGAGAATTAGGACAAGGATAGAAGGAGGGATGAGGGAAGAACAACATGGCTTCAGAGCAGGAAGGTCCACAGTGGATTTGATTTTTGCTGTAAGGCAGTTACAAGAACAGCACTATGAGTATGGAACAGATCTACTGATGGCCTTCCTGGACATTGAGAAAGTATATGACAGTGTATGCAGAAACAAAGTATGGAAGTCCCTGGAGGATAGAGGAGTAGAAAAATGGACTATGAGGAGGATAAAGGAGATGTACAAGGGAAGCGTGAGCTGTGTGAAAGTGGGAGGAGAGAGATCGGACTGGTTGGAACAGAGAAACGGCCTGAAACAAGGAAGTGCACTGTCATCGTTACTTTTCATTGTGGTGATGGATGACATAATGACCAGAGTGGCACAAGTAATTGGGGAAGGAAAGATGAAAGCAATGGTGTTTGCAGATGATTTGATGATTTGGGGAAACAAGGAGGAGGAGGTGCAGGAACAGTTGGACGTGTGGGAAGGAATAATACAAGGGTATGGGATGAAATTTATCATAAATAAGAGTGAGATGGTGATCACAACTAGGAAGAAGGAAAGAACCACAATGGGAATAACAATTTGTGGGGAACAGCTGAAGAAAGTGGAGAGTTTCAAGTATCTGGGAAGCCTGATACAAGAGAATGGAAGAAACGATAGAGAAATAAATGAGCGGGGAGACAGGCAGAAGCATTCCGGAGGAGTGTGAGAAGCATGTTATGGAGCAAGGATGTCCCTCAGAACAGCAAAAAGATCATATATCGGACGTACTATGTCCCTATCCTGACGTATGCCTCGGGAGACCTGGGTTATGAAAGGAAGGGAGAAGAGCAAAATACAGGCCAGTGAGATGAGGTTCTTGAGAAGCAGTATTGGAGCTACAAAGAGGGACAGAATAAGAAATGAGAGGACCAGAGAATTAATGAAGGAGGAACCATTACAGGATGGTGTAGAGAAATCTAGACTTAGATGGTATGGACATGTAAAACGAATGGGGGAGAAGAGGATACCCAGGAGGATACACGAGACAAAGTGGGAAGGAAAGAGACCAAGAGGGAGACCGTGAGACAGGTGGCTGAAGGGGGTGGAAGAAAGCGTGAAGAAGAGAGGAGAAGACTGGACAAGGGTAGAGGCTGAGAGAGAGATGGTGGGGAGACAGAAGACGTTGGAGAGGCTTGTGTTCCAAACAGACCCGGCCAGTGGCTGGAAACTGTGCAAGATGATGATGATCGCCACAAAGTGCTCAAGGATAAGGATCGGAAAAAATGAAAGTAAATTTGAAAGCACCAATGCTTATTGAAGCTGATAATCTCAATGTACTGCACCAACACCATCGCACTTATACAGAGGCATAATATTTTCATAATGATAACTGTGTTCCAAAGGGTAAGTACATTAAGTTTGGTTCATATCGGTGAAACTATGTAGATTTGTGCCAAAGGTCCTAAATGCAGGGAATGGAGTGAGTGGTCTGTTCAAAATTTCATGTAGACAGTGTTACTCGTCGTGTTCTGAAGGTTATCAATTAATATGATAAAATTGGTCCGGTCAACTCGAGCATAAAATGCCAGCGTTTCGCCCCAGTGAGCCGTTGGGCTCGTCAGTTGGTACACACCTCACCAATACGCGTGGCTAGCACATACTGAGAAGGTCATCGCAAAACACAAAATACAAGTAGTATTGACGTCACGAGCAATGCCAATGTGCTACGGAAGTCAAGCTCCCTTTCATAAAACAAAAACCTTACCTTGGCAATCCAAATTGGTTATGAATATTCCCGAATGGGAATATGATGTTATTTCCGTTTGAGCAGATAAATTATCTATTAATATGATAAAATTGGTCCGGTCAACTCAAACATAAAATACCAGCGTTTCGCCCCAGTGTGCCGTTGGGCTCGTCAGTTTGTATAGACACACCTCATCAATACGCGTGGCTAGCACATACTGAGATGTTCATCGCAAGACACCGGACCAATTTTATCATATTAATTGATAATTTAACTGCTCAAACGGAAATATCATATTCCCATTCGGGAATATTCATAACCTATTCTAAAGGTTAGGTATGTAAAATTTGGTTCAGATCGGTGAAACACTGTAGATTTGTACCAAAGGAACTGGAGTGGTCTGTCCAAAATTTCTAGCTGACAGCGTTACTCGTCGGGTTACAAAGGGTAAGTATGTAAAATTTTGTTCAGATTGGTGAAGCGGTGTATATTTGTGCCAAAGGGCCTAAATGCATGGGATGGAGTGGTCTGTCCGAAATTTCATGTAGACAGTGTTACTCGCAGGGTTTCAAAGGGTAAGTATACAAATTTTGGTTCACATTGGTGAAACTGTGTAAATTTGTATAAATAACAGACATTGAGCTTTATATAATTACTACACCGCTGGGCGTTGACCGTATTGTATAGCACAAATTCAAGTTTTATTCTTTAACCGTGGAGATACACGCAAAGTGTATAGAAAATTAAATTTTAAACATCGTATATGCCATCAAAAGTTTGCTATTTCTTAGTGTTCTCTTTTTATTTGAAATGGAAATATGAAATTTTGAGACCAAAGGGTGTAGTGACGTCACTAAAATGGTCGCCATCTTTAAATAGTGCAAAGTATCGAAATCAAAAGTAGCCTATATGTTAACCAGGTAAATCAGCTACATCCATGCAAAATTTCATGTAAATCGGACCAGTGGTTCTTGCGTGATTGAGTATTACAGACACAATCATCTCATTTTTATATAATAATAATATCGTATGGCCTCGGGTGCCTGGTGCAAGCTTTGTTAATTGACACCCAGAGGGTAGCTTGCATGTCGAATTTCGTCGTTCCTTTGAATGCTATGAAAGTCAAGGAGGTTAGATATCTAAACTCCTTGACACTACAGCGCTTTCAAGTAGAGAATGGAGGAACTTTGTGTTGGCGGAAAATCCCGAGATTAATTTTGCCATTGAACACGGCCTACTGAATTCAAATGGGTTCTTTAACATGCCAACAACGTATGACATGAGTATCGTGATTTTTGTCGCCTTCAAAAATCACTTACCATGGCCAGGAGCGAACCTGCAATCTTGGGGTTAGTAGTCCGACACTATAACCACTCACCCACCGTGGCAAGCTATTTTTATATATTAGTATACTATTAATACTGTAAATAAAACATAAAAGAGGGTACACAATCATAACTTAATAAGGTCCGCCTATAACACCCCCTTTTTCCCATTATTTTCAGCTTCAAAAATAGGGGAGGGTGTAATGGTGAAAATTTCGCTTGATATACCGCATTTCCTCTCATAATCGTTGCACCCTGCTTTTTTCCATAAATTTTAGGCTAAAAATGTGCAACGATTATGCGAAAAATATGTAAGTTCAAAGAAGAAAACCACAATTTTTAAATATATACTGTAGCACTATAAATGGAAGTAATGACATCAACATTGAAATTAACCCCTCAGACCGGCTATTTAATCCGGAGGTGTTCACTTCTCCGGCGGTATTTAAATTGAAGCTCCGCAGAGGTTTGGACACCAACAAGGTAAAATATTATAAATGTTAAATCTACGAAATATAACATAATGAAATTTTTAGGATTACTAGGATTTCTTACCGAAATAAAGTACAATGTTTCTCAGTAATACCGTATATGTGATGACTGCTTTTCAGGGTTGTCCATAATCACACGCAATATTTACTAGAGAATAATAATTTGATAAGTTCCACTTTTGGTATTTGTTTCAGGTATATTTACAATGAAAGCAAGATATATACATAATGTTCAATCTACATATATACATATTTTTTGGGTATAATTTCCAGGAAAAGCTGAATTTTGACGAGCTTTTTAGGCCCCGTGTAGAATTGTCAACAGAATGTAAATATCGCAATATTATTTCAAACCTGTCCCTTGGCATTGTTTGAGGGAATATAGGGGTGAAATAGCTCTTTAGGGTAGGTTTCTGCATTATCCCCATCAACAATACAAGCCCCAAGAACACACAAATGTTGTCCCCCGTCACTGACTCTCACTTCCTGGCACGCAACCTTGGTTTCAAGGGCGCTCCACTATACATTCTGCCACGTACATATTTGTTTTTCAAACAATTAGTTCAATCACATTGTCGAAAACAGCAAAAAAACAGAGGTGAAATGCCTTCATGTACCCGGCATACCCGTGAAGGGGATCTTTTGTGTGCTTGTGACGAAGTATACCTCTCGCCACAAACACTGAACAGCGGTCAGTGTTACTACAGCTGAAGCTATTTCTTCTTCGTCTGGGCTGTCTCCCACTTCTCCAATAACATCATGCTGTGCATAGTCCGTATCACTACCGAAAATATCGCTCCCTATACGTCACTTCCACTACTGTCATCTATCAAACCAATAATATCTGCACCCATAAGAGAATGAGACAGCCCGGTAATTATTCATCTGTGACTTGAGTAGCCTCTAGGCTACGGAGCAAAAATTATCTACTAAGTAATTGCTCTCGGTGCTTCCCCTTCATAAGTGACAAAAATTGTCAAGTTAGTTAACAAAACAATCTCGAGATGGCAGGAAAGGATGTGATACCTTCTAAAGCAACTAACCTGAAACTCAATAGAGCGCGTTTCATGTTCCTTCGCTGATCGATATGAGTCGTCAAAAGCAATGGATATCGATCAACTTCGTATTAGTTCTAATTATGAAACAGAGATGGCATGAAAGTACATAACTTCTCGGTTTATAACGTGAAAGAAGATCCCGCGAAGCAGCAGTGTTCCATGCGTAAGAGGCATTCTAACTTCCGCCTGCACCGGACATTTGTGGTGCGTCGAACCGGCTGAACGAGTAGAGTCCAGCGGACACACAGTGTACGGTCAACCGGCTTGATGGGTTAATAACAGACTAAGTAAAGGCACAACATTTTATCACCAAGTCAGAGAACTTCTTTGGGATGACAAAGTACCCAAGAGAACAAAATTAATATTATGTAAACAGTACAGTGTAACTCCTCATATCCGAACCCCGGAAATCCGAAATCCCGGGTAATCCGAATGAGGATCTTTCGACAATTTGAAGTTTGAAAAAATTCACGCAAAAAGAGAAACTTATTTATTTAGTCATAAAACAAGCATATACTCAGCATTATGACGGCGTTTTACATAATTAGTTGAAAAATTAATAAGAAGTACAGTTAGCATTGAGTGCCTACATAGACTAATTACCCCATCCAGGATTGAGAAACGGAAAAGTTGGTTATTATAATTCCACAGATAATCACTTTGCCAAAACAATGAAATAGCAATAGAAACACACAAAATATCACTTAATCCTTCACTTGAAATCAGTTATCTTCAATATTGTAGAAGTGAGGAAAACCTTCCCGCGGAGGCAATTGCGCCCCAGAGTTGCACTAAGATGACATCGTTCGGAGTGGCTGCTGCGTGTTGTTCTACGAAGCGCAATGTGATGTCAACAGCAGATGCAGTTTCAGTATAAGGCACATTGTTTGCCGAAGTTTCTTCTTCCTTACTGGCATTAGCTACATTGCCGTCAAGTTGACTTTGGACCAGACTCACTATTTCATGTTCGCTGTTTGCGCCAAACCAGCCTGCTTCGCTCAATGTGGGCTACAATCCTATACCGTAACGAGGGCTGTTCATTATGTTATGGATATATTTCGGCTAATCCGAACAAATTGAAATCCGTACAGGCTACAGCCCCAATTAGTTCGGATTTGAGGGGTTATACTGTATTTCATACCAATTGTAACATATGGACTGGAAACACTGGTAACGAATAAAAGGCAAAATAGTAAGATACAAGCAGTAGAAACAGGGGTGTTTCATTTCTTACTTGCTTCGTGAAATTAATTATTTGACTGGTCTGAAACCGTTGGCTGCTTTATGGCAAGATTGGGAGGAATTTATTTTTTTTAGTTCACAGTTTTTGTCCATGGAAGATCGCGTTTCTTTTGTGATTCATTGTCATAATGTTCAGTTCTTAAAAACAGGTAAAAAATAGTGATATCACCATGTATCGACAGTAATATAAAATCAAGCAGTTCATTAAAATGCCAATGTAAATCCAGTTCGCCTATTTTCTGAATACAGTAATTGGAGGACATATTTTCAGATTAACGAGTTTAATTAAACAGTGGAAATATCCCTACATATGAATATGCCTAATAATTCAAATAGCACTGTTTCCAAATATCTAGTATTGGCCATTACAGCGGATCCATCGCGTTTTCCTCTTCTTAACAAGCTATCAGGAATACTTCGCATTGCTCTTCTTAGCAAGATGATGATGAAGACAATTGTTTTAAGGGGTCTAACATCTAGGTTATCGGCTCCTAATGGTTTGGGTGACAGTGAAAGATGAGATGAGAATGTGAACTACACTGACCGGCACCAAAAACGCAACACGCAATAAATGATGTCTAATTATTGTGTAATTATCTATTCAATCCAAGTGAAGCACTTAAACCTATTTTTTTAGATGGGGTATGATATTGGCGTTGTTTTGCGAGCAAACAATGAGTTGTTGATTGCACCAGCCTCAATTGTTTTTTCCCCGCGCAATCTGGAAAACACATCACTGAATGTGAGCCATTAATGTGTTACCGCTCTTATAGCGCTTATTGTTGTACTTTGAATTGTTCCCTTCTCAATCACATGTGTTTGTAGGATCTTTCTGTGATCGTCGTAATTAGCTTTCTGGAGCAAAAATGCCCTTAAGCCCTGAACAAGCTGCAAAAGCTGTTGCTTTGGCGAAGATGGTCGCAGCATGCATCACGTTGCAGAAGTGTTGAGGACTACGACTTCCAGAACGGTACGAAGGTACAGGGGAGCTGGAGGCTTTGCATGGAGACCAGGAACAGGTCCGAGAAGAGCAACATCGGAGAGAGATGACTGCTTCTCACAACTTCAAGTTCTCCACGACTGTCACACCACCGCCATTGAAGCACGAAATCGACTCCACCAAGTTCAAGGGGTCGATGTTAGTGAGAGAACCGTCCGAAAAAGATTGGAAGAAGCCAATCATCAATCCAGAAGACCAGTTAGGCCCAGAACCTACCAGAGAATATCTCACAACTCGACTACGTTTCGCAAGGAAACATCATGGCTGGAAAGTACAACAATAGGAACTAGTGTTGTTCACCGATGAGTCGCGATTTGGCGTCCGATCACCTGGCGGAAGAGAGAGGGTCTGGAGAAGGACAGGGTAAAGGTATTCCCCTTGCACATTCTCATCCAGGACGCCTTTTCAGGGTGGTTCTGTGATGGTGTGGGCAGGAATCAGTATGGCTGCAAGGATGGATTTGGTCATCGTGGAGAATGGGAGCTTTACCGCACATCGGTATGTGGAGGAAATCCTTCTGGAGCATGTTGTGCCTTTCGCTCCATTTATTGGTGACGATTTCACACCAATGCAAGACAATGCACGCCCACAACAGTAGATTGCTGTTCATTTGTAGTAATAATTGCTCTGTTCTCAAGAAATGGCCCACAGTGCTATGGCACACCTTGAATAAAAATATACGGCATTTCGCAGCACGAATAACGATCGCAGTAAGGCGGAACGACGCAAAATTAGGTGAGTGTACAACACAGTCAGGCCCGCATTTAGGGCTCCTGAAGCCCCTGGGGAGAGAAAATAAAAAATCTTTGCTACTCCCGACTCAAAATATGTAGATTATTATTAAAGTTTCCTTAACATATGCAATTGTTTCTTCACTGAGCATGTGGCAAGTACCGTCAGTGGCAAACACTATAAAACTAATATGTGTTTACTGAAAATACTAATTGAAAGAGAACTTAATACAAAGAATTTACATTTAAATTTTATACAACCCATGGCAAAGAACGGGTGATTTATCCGTGGTCGTTACGGCGTGTCTTCAGGCAGTCGCTCACATGCGGGAAGCGAGGTGGTTCAAATCCCCCACCGGCAACCTTGAAGATGATCTTCTGTGGTTTCCCCATCTTCCTTCCAGGCAAATGCCGGGATTGGCCCTAACTATAGGCCACAGCCGCTACCTTCCAATTCCTCGTCCTTACATTCACACTTTCCTCCCCAGACAACACTCCACACGCGATGGTACTTGTAGATCACCCCATGGGTGTCCGCATAGAAGCAGCTACAAACTCTGGGAGCCAAACATGTCCTCGGACACTCCCGGCACTAATAGCCATACGTTAAAAAAAACAATTATATAAATATTAAGTGGATTCCTTCCTGCCTTGTCATTTGCAAACAAGATCAGGATTTCATTGTGTGGGTGTGTGTGCGTGCGCGTGTTTTTTTTTTTTAACTTGATAACTTGGCGTTTAATGTCCAAGCGGTTTTGTACAGTTTTCCAGATTTTCTTCCGCCCCTAAAACCTGCCACCCTGGGCAGCTGCCCTGTTTGTGCCCCCGTATTAAGGGCTTGAATACAGTAAATGACCCTATATTGTAAGCGCGATCTTAAGGGACCAGTGTTTTATTAGTCAGCAAAGAAAACCTCGTCTTAGGTGCTGAAATCCGCTATCGGTGTTGCAATGTATAAAAATATCTCCTGAAGGTGCTTTCATATCGTCACTGCCAAAGTGAGGTGGCGAAAGTAGTAGCCAGCCTAACCACTTTTGTTAGTGTTGGGTAAACATACGGTATTTACACTGGGCATAACCATATTGAAAAATGGAATGGAGCATTGTTTCCATTTTGGAGGTCTAGTGCATGACATCATTAGAACCATATATTTTTGTATATAAATACATATTATGTCAGCAACATTAAAGAAGTTTTCTATTATGGCATCAGTCAGTTGATTATCAGAAACTTCAATTTATGAAATAAACTGGTGACAATGACCAATTGAATATCAACATTCTCGGATTTCAAGGGGGGGGCAGGCACGGCCCCATCTCGCCCCTCCCTGTGGGCGCCCATGAGTAGAAATGAAATTTTTAAGAACTTCAGCTTAACAGACAAGAAGGGATAGAATTCAAAATATTAAAATCAGAGAAGAGTTAAGTAAGGAACCGTTAAATCGGAAGATACAGAAAGCGAGGTTACGTTGGTTCGGACATGTAAAAAGAATGGGTAAGATAAGAGTAGCAAGAAGGGAATTGGAAAGAGAAGTCAAGGGAAAAAGACCAGTTGGAAGACCGAGAAGAAGGTGGTTGGACCAAATTTTGAAGGACATAGGAGAAGCTGAATTGGATGTGGCAGAAGTGATGGAACAGGAAATATGGAAGGTCCGAAAGGAGTGGAGGAGGCTTGTAAACCACTCCCCGGTGACTGGAGAGGGACTTTGATGATGATGATGATGATGATAATGTATCATTATTTGCTGCATGCTTGTGTGCTTTCTTATTATTATTTGCTTATGTAACCACAGGTATTTCACTTTCATCAAGATCATCGTACAATTCTTTTATTTTCTCCTTTTGGACACCAATGTGTAACATCACGCACAGGTCTCGGCTGCGATGTTTTCACGGAAGTGGCTGATGCTAGACTCGGCTAGACTGGCATGAGGTGTCCCTTTTGTAAGATTCCGCCAATTACAGTCGGGCATGTTTTAACGTCGGCGAACTGGGACTTGCAGCGCTTCGAAAGGCAGCTTATTGAATCTCGTAATTCCGTGGCCAACTCACGGAACCGGTAGGTCCACCCAAGTTGTTTATCATGCCGTTCATGTAGCGTGAGTCATAGCCTGCAGTCAGAGACGGGCTTCTTTCTTCTGACAAGGTCACGACAAGTTATAAGTTTAACTCGGGAGAGTAATACATGGTTCCGTATTGACAATTGTGAAATTACGTATATATAAGCAATTGTTACCGCCCAGTCAATACTACTTATAAGCTCACAGAATGTGCTAAGTGACAATGCCTGCCGCTTGCGTCACGGTTCATAGCCTGCAGTCAGAGAGACAGGCTTCTTTTTTCTGACAAGGTCACGACAAATTATAAGCTCGTGGAATGTGCTGACCAAGCTGGCCACTCGCATCGCGGTTCATAGCCTGCAGGCATAAAGATGAGATAACTTTCTTCTGACAAGATCATGCCAGATTATAAGCTAGCGGAATGTGCCAAGTTACAATACTGGCCGCTTGTGTCACGGTTCATAGCCCGCAGGCTAAGAGATGAGGTAACTTTCTTCTGACAAAGTCACGCCAGGTTATAAAGTCGCAGCAGCATGTGCGACTGACTGGCACACAAAAAAGAATATGCTATGCGATGAAATTTTATAAACCTATTTCAGTGTTTGCCACGGTGGGTGAGTAGACAACATGCCGGTCTATAAACCCAAAGTTTGCAGGTTCGCTCCTGCTGTGGTAAGTGATTTTTGAAAGGCGGTAAAAATTATGACACCATGTCATAAGATGTTGGCATGTCAAAGAACCCATTTGAATTCAGTAGGCCGTGTTCATAATGGCAGAATTAATCTCGGAAGTTTACGCCAATACAAAGTTCCTCAATGAAATTCGACATACAAGCTACCCTTTGGGTGTCAAATAACAAAGCTTGCACCCGAGGCCATACAATATTATTATTATTAGTGTTTGAAAAGTGGGCCAGCCCCGCGGTGTTGGGGTAGCGCACCTGCCTCTCACCCGGAGGCCCCAGGTTCGATCTCCGGCTCCGTCAGGGATTTTAAAACTGACGTGAGGGTTGGAACGGGGTGCACTCAGCCTCGTGAGGACAATTGAGTAGCTGTCTGACAGTGAGACAGCGCCCCGATCACGAAAACCAAGATTAACGGCCGAGGCGACCCGACGCGCTGATCACGCATCACCCCAATATCTGCAGGCCAAATGGCTGGGCAGCGGTCGCTTGGTCGGCCTTAGCCCGTCATGGGCTGTATAGTGCCAGGGGTTGAGGGTTTGAAAAGTGGTGTGCGACGATTATGCGAGGAAATACGGTAGGTTAGGATGGCGTGGTACAGGGAGTCCTTTTAAAATCTTCTTGGCAGATAGTACCGAGGTTTAGGAGCGCATGCAAGCGGAGACAGTGAGCACAGTGGCAGCAAGGGCCAGCAAAGGTGAGCGGATGTTATTGAGCAATTGCTTCCGTCTGCAGCTGTCACCCGTCAGCGCCCTGCTATCGACATATGGTCTCACATGGGGAATCCCGTGGACCACAAATGGGGTTCCCGCGGGTTGCGGCTTGAAAAGTTATGTCTTGAAAAGAACTCCCTGTATAAAGGTACACAAAGGAGCGCCTAGCGTCCTTAAATCTACACACAAAATAGTTGGTGGTTGGTTCCTCAGTTTAGAGGCTGCGACAACGCAGTCATGTAGCCCCGTGTACTTTGGGTGTGTGTAGATGCTGTCTGATAACCGGTGTTAATTGTCGTCATCATTATCCAAGGCCCACCCCAGTCACCTGGGTGTGGTTTACAAGCCTCCTCCACTGAGGAACCAACCACCAACTATTTTGTGTGTTGATTGTGATGACTGTATTAGTGTGTGTTATCTGTTTTTAATTCAAGTAAAGACTGCAGACATTCAATTTTTTCAAGTAGTTCCAACTTTTGCTACCAAACGCCACCGTCAACGACCAACTAGTTCTGAAATTGGTTACAAGATGCCACCACAGTCGGCTCCGGGCGACGAATATTGGAACCTAAGAGAGTTAGTCCAATCTAACCTATGCTGTAATTTAGCTCCACATAGGTGTAATTAGTGGAGGGTTCTTTATCATGCCATAAATCTATGGCATGAAACCGCCGGCTTTACTTCCCCTCCAAAGGAAGACATACTGAGGAATTTTTAACGCTCTTAAAATCTCCCGACGACTTCGGCCAGATTTGAACCACAAAATAGTTATTTTAACCTATACTTTATTTATTATTATTATTAATCTTGATTGGTCACATTGGACCACTTCAGTCGTTCCACAATCACTTCTTCTTTGAAGGTAGTACTGCTTGGTTCTTGCGCTCTTTCCAGTACTTTTTCATTCTTTCAGATCGGGATTTTCTCAACTCATCTGAAATCTCCATAGGCTTTCTGTGTGTCATTTCTGCAGAAAATTTGTGACTTTTAAGAATGATGTTAATTTTATTTTTCTCCTCGGCATCTGTTATCTTGAGTCCAACTGCTTTGAGTTCTTGTTGGATTTCTTGGATCCATTTTCCTCCAGTTTTCTTTCCTTACAAAAGAGAAAAAAAAAGATAATAGCCCCTTTAAGTAGCCACTCTTCCTGCATCACAGCTGACTGGTCACAGGACAAAGGCAGCACTGCAGCCGCACTGCAGTGTGTGTGCTGAGTTCAAGGTTACGCAGTGTTGCAATGTTAAGAGGCAACTACCTGAAATACAAAAGATTTGTTTCAAATGCCGACCGACTTCTATAAAGTCCTTTGCAGTGTACGACCTATGATGAGATTTCATGTTAGCTATTTCGAACACATGTTTTATGTTTACTGATGCCATGCTATCATGCGACTCACTAAACTGACGCTTGTGCTAGGCTTGCGTGACTGGTCAAGCCACTAGACAGAAATAAACATGTACACCCAAACAAGCACTAGTACCATATAGTGGATACTCGTGCGTGGCGGACATTTAAAATTTGGATGGCTCAATTAATACCTATACCCCAATATTTCACGTCCGATTTTGTATAAAGAAGTGTGGGTGGTATTTGGGTATATATGGTAAGCTGATGCAGAACCCTGTTGAATGCTTCCTCCAGATCCAGGAAAGCCATGTGAATTGTCCTTCTTTTCTCCATATACTTTTCTATCAGAAGCCGCACTGCATGGATAGCATCAGTTGTACTGCGACCTTTCATGAACCCACACTGGTTAGGTGAGATGGTAACAATGCTACGTAAGTGAGTGTCAATCACACGTTCTAGAATCTTCATTATGTGGCATAGGAGACGAATAGGACGGTAATTGGCACAGTTAGTTACTATGTACGTTTTTATAATCTCATCATCGGCTTTAACTCAAATCCGAGTATAAATCTTCTTCCTTCAGTCCAGTTTGTGGATGTGTTTACGGTGACTAAAGAGTCCAATCCTGGCATGGAACAAGCGTCCACACAAGTCACATAGTATTGCTGGAGGAGGACGTGGTTGGGCTGCTCGAAGTTTCCTAGCTTGACGCTTGGCCTCTTCATGTGCGCGTCGATCCCTTTCAAACGTCTTTACAGTATCCGAGATGGTACAGCGCCAAGTTGAGCGGTCTTCAGCCAGCATATCCCAGGTTTGTGAATCAAGACCTGTCAATTTCAGGGTCTGCTTAAATTGGTCCTTGTAGTGCCTCTTAGGACCACCATGAGGTCTGGTGCCATAGCATAACTCACCATATAGCATTTGACGAGGTAATCTCACATCATCCATCCGATGGACATGACCAATCCATCTAAATTGGTGACCTATTATGGATGATTCTATGCTGTTGATTTGAGCCTTTTCCAGAACAGCAATATTGGTAATGCGGTCTTCCCATTTAATCCTCAGGATTGATCGAAGATTTTGTAGGTGGAAACGCTCAAGCTTCCTAAGATCACGTCGGTAAAGGGTCCACGTTTCACAGCCATACAACAATGTAGAAATGACTACTGCTTTGTACACCATAAGCTTTGTACTCATGGACAGATCTTTATTCATGAAGACCCGGTGCGCTAATCGTCCATATGCTGCATGGGCTGCGCCAATTCTCTTATCCACATCCTGCTCACAGGTACAGCTCAAAGAAATGGTACTGCCCAGGTACGAGAAGTGGTCTACCTGTTCTAATGGCACATTTGAGATGGAGATATTGAACTGAGGAAGAGGTGTGCCTGGTGAAGGTTGTGCCAAGACTTTAGTCTTATGAACATTTATGGTAAGACCAAAGCGATCACATGCACTTTTGTAACAATTAACTGACTCTTGCAGCTCTTCTGGTGTGAGAGTTGGTGACGCAGCATCATCTGCATACAACATGTTAGTAACCTTAGTAACCCGAGTTTTCCTCAAGGAGCGGAGACGAGTTAGGTTGAAAAGCCCTCCATCAAAACGATACTTGACCTCCACACCTGGGATGTTTGTGGGTGAATCATAAAGCATTGCAGCCAAGTACAACACAAAAAGCGTTGGAGCCAGTACACATCCTTGTTTTAGTCCATGGGTAATGGGGAATTCATCGGACATCTTATTCTGATGGCAAACCTGACCTGTCATGCCATCATGGAGAGCCTTGATTAGATCTACAAAACGCTGAGGGCAACCAAACCGCTTCAGCACTGCCCACATGGCTGTAATTGGCACAGTTAGTTACTATGTACGTTTTTATAATCTAGATCGCTCAAGTATTCTCGGCAGTAAAATGTCCGGTGCACAGGGTATGTGACTATTGTCACTATCCCTGTCCACTAACTATTCTAGAATATCCAGTCCCGTAGGTGAAGATGAAGGAGACGCCATGTTTACTTTCTGTCTATATAATCAGTAAAACTGTCATAAATATTGTCACTAGATGTCTTGAGACCTACTCCAGTGCAGAAGATCTACCATCTCGCTGGCATTGCGCCTCCAGCTATTCAACACTAGGTGGCGGCAGAGAAAGAGAGACATAAGCTTGAGACAGATCCCAGACATTCAATATTCAACCACAAGTTGACCACTCCTCGCTTAATATCCAGGAAGAGTTCATTAATCTTTTGAACTCCATTACCCTTAGCATATGCTTCCTGCTCCACTCCTAATTAATTTTCGCACTATGAACAGTGCTAGGAAGTGAGCACTACAAAACAAAATATAATTATGTTCTGTGAAATATATTTCCAAGTCAGTTGATGGTTCATCATTGTCACTATCCCTGTCAACTAACTATTCTAAAATATCCAGTTCCCTAAGCGAAGTTGGAGACGCCATGTTTACATTCAATCTAAATAATCAGTAAAACTGTCATAAACATTTAAGAATAACAAAGGTTAAAAATTCATTACGATTCCCGCAAACTATAGTAAATAGGGAAAGGTGTTCTCTCGGAGACCACTAGATGACTGCACGATACTGGAATACTGCACAGAAGTCATACGAGTGCTGTGAGTACAAGCTATCGCCATGTCATGTGGGACTCGACATCTGAGCGGAAGTGAAATGTTTTAATGTCGAACCCCCACTCGACATAGGAGTGCAAAAGGTTAAGAGAACAGTACCTCTCCAAACCAGACTTCCGGTGTGTGTCACTCTGGAAACAAATAGTACCAGAGGGGTTTACCCCTAAAGAACTAAGCAGTGGTAGTCATTTGTCTTATACCACCTTAAACCAGATGAGAACAGGAGTGCCTAAGGGTCGTAGCTACCTTGTGAAGTCTGGTTATGCAGAAGATCGAAGATGTGACTGTGGAGAAATCCAGACTCCACAACACCTGCTCACGTGGCAAGATCTGAATGAAACCTGCAGCCAGGAAGACCTTATGTTGGTCGCAGACCGAGGGATAAGAGCAGCAGAGTTCTGGAAAGGAAGAATTTAGTGTGTCTCCTGGACATGGAAATATAAATCATCAGAGGCTCAGATCAATCATGATCAAGTGGGAGGACTATGTCATCAATCAGGCAGTTCTAGAGAAAGCCCATGTTAACAGTATAGAAATTTGCATCCTTGATCATCGTCTTGGATGGTCTGATAGGGCATGTTCTTCACAAGAGTTATACCAAGCTAAAGATCACATGGGACCCCTTTGAGGCGTTGTAAAGATCAAAACAAACCATGAAGATAGAAGATCTTTCACTGTGGCACCACCTCACTCTTGATGCTGTAGCCCTTTTCGAAGAAGAGTGCCGCAGACATGAAAAAAACAAACATCAATAATGTAAGTTCCTTCAAATCTAACACTCCCTACCCCATCCATTCAATTCAGCGTCTATGGATACATGTTCCATGCAAGGATCACCCTATACACAGTTAAGCCATTGTTACTTCCGACTTGGTGTTTCAGTGCTATGCTAGAGCCATCTAGCGGTCAGAAATGAAATCTCTTCAATTAGCCAATTGCAGAAAGCCATTCAAATCGATATATCACGACAAATCGAGTTTCGCTCGTGATTTAGGGAACTATGACGATGATACTGAAGAGCCGCAGTATAATACAGTGGATGCTGTCAATGATTTATGGACTAAACATTTTGTGACGCGCCATGACGTTTCTGAGGAAATAGTGACCGAATTGTATCGGTTTGAAAATACTGTTCATGCCGTGGCCGCGGCCAACAAAAAACAAGCCAAGATAAGACTACTTCGTAAAGTGACTTAATTATCTTTGTTTTGTTGTTGTTGATTCTTTTTTTTTTTTTATCTGTGTGCATTTCTCTTGTATTTGTATTGTTACATATTGCCTATTATAATTAAATAATCGTATCATTATTTCTTGTTGTTCACTTCTTAACTATAACCCATTTTGTCACATACATTTTGCAGTTTTTATTTACCGACTTTCATTTACGCATTTTTCGCAGTTATAGCCTAGGCTTTTTTTTTTTCCTGTGGTCCCCTGGAAACTGTATAAGTGATGTTTTACTGTACCTAACTTAAAGCCGTGGCTGCCTCCTTCCTAATAACCTGAAATACAAATGCAGACACAATAACGCAGGTTATATATCAGACAAATTTTTCACACCCCAAGTACACGGAGCTAAATGACCATGATGTCCAAGCCCCTCAAATGAAACAACTTATAAACTGATGGTATATTCCCTTTCACGGGAATTAAACTCGGTAATTTTTCTAAGTTTATGGCCGTGTGTTGTGTGGGGTTTTGCCTAGGAACACCAAGATAGGCTTATCAGCAGGCTCTTGGTATCTGTCCCGGTAACTCAGGTAACAAAAATAAGCAGGGCTAGGATTTTTAGCCTACTTTCGATTTTTGCAAAAAATGAAAGTAGACTTATGAGATCAACACAGGGCCAAAAAAATTGTGTGTGTGTACTCTGAATGTCTGTCCCCCCTATCAATTCGAACACGGTGAAACCGAATTGAAACGAAATTTGGTACAGAGGTAGCACTGGCAAAAGGCACCTCAGTGTCATGTTTTATATTGCCGCCATCTTTACCAAAACGTAATGGCGGCCACTCAAATGGTCAAAACTTAATAATGCATTACGACCAAACTAATCATCGGATCTTTACCAAATTTGGTAACAACATACCTTCATATGGGATGCGTCTTATGCCCAAACTACAAGGTCATCAAACTTACCATTTCAGGATGGCGGCCGTGTGAATTATGCAAACTTAATAATCCATAACATGGGACCCACCAGTTCCGATTATCGAACCAAGAATCATTTAATCTGTTCTAAACGACGTGGTTCGTTCGAAATTAAAAGTTAATATTGTAATATTATAGTCTAGAAGTGACTTTAAAAATCTGAGTCGTCTCGGTTATTTGACAAGATGGCAGCTGATCTCTCGTTCTGACCTATATTTTACTAATTTCAGTATGTTGCATGCAATATAACCTACTGATAAAAATTATATGAACTTAATATGAAATGAACTCGGTTTGAAATATACTCCAGTGAAGAAATCTTCAGTCCAAGTGATTATTTGCTAATACAGTACGTTATATGTATTTGATCGATAAACGCGTAAGTTGTGAGTGTACGATTGGCTGTGTTGTTAGGGCTCCCGTCTCTCAAGTGGCTGGCCGGGGTTCAAATCCTATCCAAGTTCAACTTTTTTGCATGAATTTTTTTATATTTATTGTTTCTTGAGTTCTGAGACGTTATATAATAAAGCGATGGTGCTTTTTGCACTGGAAAATATATTTTTAATTAAAACGACATTCTCCACCGGAGTGACATCTACCAGCCTTCAGTTGTACTATGCAGAAACTAACCACAGCCCTCCAGATGTGAGCTGCGCTCTATACCGGCCAGTTAGTGAACCCAGTCTTAACGACTGCTAGAAGTAATAATACAGTGACGTTCGTTAATTCCTTGTGCACAGAGGCGTTGTTGATAACCTCAAAACTTGCAATATGGATGATTTGGAGATGGATTATTTTGTTATACCGTGTATTTAAGATTAGCCTATAAATTAACGGGTTGCGAAGTTACTTCACTTAGTCCTATATCCTCTTCGTACACGACACAGAAAAACAACATGACGTCAGTTTCTTATCTGCTCTGATTGGCTATTACATTGCTGTAGTTGGCAGTCGAGGATAAAATTTTTGACTACCGTCTACCGATTGCCAGCTACCAACTGCAACTGCATGTTGTGTATGGTGCCTATAATATACACGGGGTCGATCGCGACTGCCGACCGAGAACTACCAACTGCGGACTGCCGACTGTGCATTGTGGATGGGCCTTATTAGAGCAACGAAGTTTCAATAATTGGAGTGTTTGCTGATGAAATTGCAAAATGCTGGGGTAAATTACAAACTATGGTTTGAACGCCACTGTTCAAATCCTGTGTGCCAATTTGCACTTCGAATAGGAAGAAATTAGGAGATGATAAGGACTGAGAGTTATAACTATACCCATACATTTAGGAGAAAGTAGGCTATATGTTCTTTCCCGAACATCTTGTTATGTAAATACATACTTTTCAATCTTTACATTGAACAAGCAATGAAGGAAATTAGAGAAAAAATTAAAGTGGGAGTGAAGATTCAAGGAGAAATAATTTCAAATCTGAGATTTGCCGATGACATAGTCATCTTGGCCGACACGCCTGAGAATTTGAATGGTATGGACTCCATCTTGAGGAAAGAATTCATGATGAAAATTAATAAATGTAAAACAAAAGTATTGGAATGCAGCCGAAATAAATCAGAAACCTCTATGGACTTCTGTTTCTTAGGATGCAAAATAACCAGTGATGGACGAAGCAAAGAGGATATAAAAAGTAGGTTGCCTCAGGCAAGGAAAGCATTTCTACAAAAAAAAGGAATCTGTTGACATCAAATACAAATTTAGGTATTAGGAAGTCATTTTTGAAAGCCTTTGTCTGGAGCGAGGCGCTCTATGGAAGTGAAACTTGGACTATTGGTGCAGCAGAAAAGAGGAGAATTGAAGCATTTGAAATGTGGTGTTACAGGAGAATGATGAAGAAAAGATGGGTAGATAGGGTTACAAACGAAGAGGTATTAAGACACGTGGGAGAGATCTTTTTGGGACTGCTAATGAAGAGAAGAGATAGGTTGGTAGGACACATACTAAGACACCCAGGTATAGCATGCTTAGTTATGTATGGAAGGGTCGAGGACAAGAACTGTAGGGGTTGACCAATGTTAGAATATGTTAAACAGATTGCCCCGGATGTAGGATATGGTAGCTATGTAGAGATAAAATGATTAGCTCAGGACAGGGAGATCTGCATCAAACCAGTCAAAAGACTGAACACTCAAACAACACAACATACTGTATTCTTTTCCTTAACTTATACATAACTAACAAGTAGTTCCGTGAAGAACTATACAGCCTATTTTCATATATCCTACTCATGTTAATCACCACTATCAACATACAAAATTTCAGTTTGTTTGCTGTAATAGATTCGTAGATATTGAGTGCCGACTAATTATTTCGGATGGTCGCCTTGTTGGATTTTATATATGTAGGTCCTAGAGTTATGTACTGTTACATGAAGATTATTGTGTACGTGTAGCATTCAAACTTCAATCGCATGATTAGGACACAAGGAGATTTTAAAATTTCGTGCAGCTGCCATCTTGTGGTTATGGAAACAATTGAAATAAATTAGATGCCAGTGGATTAACATTCGTATAAGGATTTACTGTACCAAGTTTCACTGCACTCGGATGGTTAAATTGCGAGAAATGTCCATGTTAATATTTATACTTCGCGTCGCCGCTATGTTGGATTTGTGATCACCAGGTTATTTAAAGTCCTATAGGTGAACTAAAGTTCATAGCCCCTATGAACATAAAAAAAAATCAGTTTGATTGCTATAATAGATTCGTAGATATTCAGAGCCGTCTAAATATTTTGGATGGTCGCCATGTTGGATTGCTAAATGTATAGGCCATAGAGCCATGTACCATTAAAGGAAAATTATTGCGTAGGTTCATTATTCAAACTTTCACTTCGATCGCATTATTACGACTCAAGAAATAAAAACTTAATTTTAAAATTCGCACAGCTGCCTTCTTGAGGTTATGTAACCATTTGAACTAAATTAGATACCAGTGCCTTACAATGTGTATAAACATTTCCTGTACCAGATTTCATTGCGTTTGGAACATTAAATCGCGAGAAAGGTCTATTTAAAATTTTCAAATTCGCTTGGCCGCCGTGTTCGTTTTGTAGTTAACCGGTTTTTGAAAGACTCATAGATGAACTTCGAGTAGTGCCCTTTATCTCCGTACAAAATTTCATGGTGATACCGTTAATAGTTTCAGAGATATAGAATGCCGGTGAAATATTTCGCACATCCGCCATCTTGTGGTTATGTAAACAATTGAACGAAGTTAGATGTCGGTGCATTACAATGTGTATAAACATATACTGTACCATGTTTTATTGCGTTTGGTTGGTTAAATCGCGAGAAACGTCTATTTAAAATTTGCAAATTCGTGTGGCTGCCATGTTGGTTTTGTAGTTATCAGTTTTTCAAAAGTCACATAGGTGAACTCATGGCCGACTGGATGCGAGCTCTCCACAACCGGCCTAGACCCCCTAGTAGTAGGTAATCTGTGGCCTAGACAATGAGACCTTTTACATGAAATCTTGTTAGTTACTCGACTGCTCACACAGCGCTGTTCACCAAGCACTGCAAGACGAAGACTTAGCTCTGCTTAGTGTAAAACTAAGTCCCCGGTTCTTGGATATCACGGGTAATCTCGAGAACCACTGGATGGATTTTGATGCGGCTTTCACCATTCTGTACAGGTAATATCGAGGAAGATTTGTGTAGAAAATAATTTATTTATGATCAAAGGGAGCCAAGCAGTAACGATTTCAGATTTCATTGAATAGGTCGGAACAAGAACCTGGCGTCCGTGCACTTTTTAAGCTTACGCTGGGCAAACCGTTAAAAATATCAATATACTATGAGCGTAAGAATTGTTCAGCATGAAAAATTCTGCAAAAAAGTCCGCGAGAGCATATCTCTATCTTCGATACATCGCCCACTATAAGTGTTTTTAGTTTGGACGGCGGTGTCTCATGCCCCTCGCCATTCTTAAATTACGTCTGACAGGAATGCCTTGCACATTCATAACTGTTCCCGGGCGAAGCCGGGGCGGGTTGCTAGTGACACTATATATTATCATTATAATTCCCGCAATATCAAAATGCAAATTATAACACAAAATAAAATAGCGTGCTAATAAATCGAAGAAAAATTAGACATACCTTGCACCTCGTTACAGTTGAATTCGATGAGAATCACTCAGTTTTCATTAAAGTTTATGCATTTTCCTGCTGAGCGGTTTGTATAGGAGGCGTTTGGAAGCAACCAGTCTTTCAGTTTCAGTTTGCGCGATATTATCCAAAATTGGCGATACAAATTTCTCTCCAATAATGATGGCAAGTCCGTTTGGACCAGTCTCGTCGCAAATTGGACACTGTAGAAGTGGACTCTTAGACAAAACAGGAACTAGTTCCGAACATATAACATCTAGTCCATTTCTCCCAGGAACACATGGCGCAGCTTTTTCAACGAAGAGCTGAATTACAGATAGTATTGACACAAAAGCAGGTTTAGGGTAACGCAGATGTCCTAAATCTTGTGTTTTGATAAGGCTCATGAGTGGAGAGGAGTTAGAGTTAGAGATCTGCGAAATGCAGTCCAAACATTCCGTACATGAAATTCTTTCTTCCACTGCGCGTACAATGTAGCCACCGACGTTAGCCAGACTTGCCGTTTTCATTGTCGGAAAAGGTATTGCTGAAAATGAAATTTAACTGAGTTAGTATGATTTAGGTGAATTACACAACTTACTAGTAATTATTGTTATGTGCAGAACTCAAATCATTAGTCCACTTTATAAAAGATAATGTAACATACCAGGCTCCTTTAACAGATCTTGTAGAATATTCAGAATACTTTGAGGAATGACAGGTCTATTCCCTGAAGCTGGTGCATTTCCAAGAATCATGTTCTGAACTGGGTTATCTGTGATGCTAGATGCAGAGTCCTCTACATTGCTGGAAGTTGATGTACTCAGAATTCCAGTTTTCAAAATCTTCTGCAAACTGAAACTCACTGATCTTGAGTCCAGCATGTCATTTGACCCAAACATACGGCGCAATGTACTGAAGAGTGATTCAACAGTATCGCTAGAGAATGTTCGAGTCAGAACATAATGATACCCATTTTTTAGAAGATACCTTATGCACTGCACAGTTGATTCCGTGGTTAATTTTATAGCTTCGTAAGTCTCAGAAGTCAGGAAGTCCTTTCTAGCAGCGTTACTAGCAGCTTTCAAAGTTTCAAGGTAAGAAACAAAATATTCCTCTAGCCAGTTAAGGCGACTGTCATTTAATGAGAAACAAGTAGTTCCGTGAAGAACTATACAGCCTATTTTCATATATCCATCCTACTTATGTTAACTGCCACAATCAACATACAAAATTTCAGTTTAATTGCTGTAACAGATTCGTAGATATTGAGAACCGTCTAAATATTTCAGATGGTCGCCAGGTTGGATTTTTATTTTTGTACTATTACATTAAGATTATTGTGTACGTGTGGTATTCAAACTTAAATCGCATGATTAGACAACAAGAAGTAAAAACGAGATTTTAAAATTCCGCACAGCTGCCATCTTGTGATAATGCAAACCATTGAAATAAATTAGATGCCAGTGGATCAACATTTGTATAAGCATTTAACGTGCAACGTTTCACGGCACTCTGATAGTTAATTCGCGAGAAACGTCCATTTAAATATTTATACTTCGCGTCGCCGCCATGTTGGATTTGTGCTCACCAGGTTCCTGAAAGTCCTATAGGTGAACATATGTTCTTAGTCTCTATGAACATAAAAAAATTCAGTTTGGTTGCTGTAAAAGATTCATAGATATTGAGAACCGTCTAAATATTTCGGGAGCTCACCATTTAGGAGTGTTATGTGTATAGGCCATAGAGTTATGTACCATTCAAGGACAATTATTGCCTAGGTTCGTTATTCAAACTTTCACTTCGATCGCATGATTACGACACAAGAAATTAAAACTTAATTTTAAAATTTCGCACAGCCGCCATCTTGAGGTTATGTAAGCAATTGAATTAAATTAGATGGTAGTGCATTACAATCTGCAAAATCAATTACTGTACCACATTTCACTGCGCTCAGAGAGTTAAATCACGAGAAAAGTCTATTAAAATATTTTAAATTCGCTTGGTCGCCATGTTCGTTTCGTACTTTACAGGTTTATGAAATATACATAGGTATACCTGTATCAGTACCTTTTATCACTGTACAAAATTGCAGGGTGATATCTGTAATAGTTTCGGAGATATAGAATGTCAGTGAAATATTTCGCACAGCCGCCATTTTGAGGTTATGTAAACAATTGATCTAAATTAGACTCCAGTGTATTGGAATGTGTATACATATTTGCTGTACCAAGTTTCATTACGTTTGGATAGTTAAATCGCGAGAAAAGTCTATTTAAATGTCTCAACTTCGCTTGGCCGCCATGTTGGATTTGTAGTCACCAGGTTTTTGAAAGTCTCATAGGTGAACTTCTAGTAGTGACCTTTATCGCCGAACACAATTTCAGGGCGATATCGGTAATAGTTTCGGAGATATTGAATGCTAGTGAAATATTTCGCACAGCCGCCATGTTGGATTGGAGAGACGTAACAAAATTTGAAGGGCACGGTCGAGGTCGCCGGGAATAGTGCTATGAACTTCCCGAGTTTCATTGAAATCGCTCCAGCAGTTTCGATTTTATTAGGGGGGACACACACACACGAATCACACACACACGCACACACACACACACACGCACACACACACGGACAAAAGGTGATCTCATAAGCCTATTTTTTCAAAATTGAAAATAGGCTAAAAATGCCCTTTATCTGGATTTCTAGACTGAATATGATGATATGTGTTGCTTACGTCATGCATAGCGAACCATTTATTAACGTTTTTCATAAAAAGTATGGTTGCTTCTGCGTCCATGAATTTGTACGCTTCCGGGTGCATGCCTACATTTTCTTTCAGTGTACTAATGGCACCAATAACTTCTGATGAGAACACTTCCTTGGCACGCCGAACATTCATTTTTTCAAAGTTAGTGGGTTCAATGTGTTTTTTAGTGAGGTGTCTCACAGGTTTGACGATCTCATCCTTTTGCATTTTGTATAGTAATGACAAGTATTTCCCTGAAATTATTCCAGTACCATCAGTCATCTCTCGTTCCAGAAACTGCGTTCTAATGTTTTTTAGAATGTGACACTGATCAAAACTAAGGAATAACTTCCTAGACTCGTCGTATGGGTGATTAACCATTGGTTGCAAATTCCCTCCCCCTAAATGCCTCATCATTGTGGTGTTAGTTTTGTGATTATCAGAGACAATTCTTATAATTATGAAACCGCATTGTTCAACCTCGAGAATAACGTTCAGCACGAGTTTATGTAAGTCCCGTCCTGACAGCTGCTTCGTGAAAAAGAAGGCACACGGTATCTGATAATTTGTCGAAAGGCCTCTTAGCACAAAACACAACACTCGATTGGCTGCTACTTGTTCCCGGCTGTAATTTTCATCCTCTCTTTCCTTTTGATGAGACGGTGCTGTAATTGTGTCCTTGTACCCGAAGAAGCAGTCGAGTTTCCTATCATAAATAATCTTAGGATTTATTGCAGTCTCATCTACAACCAGGGATGAGAAACGTTCAGGAGTATTCAGTTTGTTTGCCTCTAATATAAGCCTGTCTTTAATCAATGTAGTAACACTTGTCGCACAATCACTAGAACCGGAATATCTACATAGAGTCCTCTTTGAGGGTAATTTCAGAAAGCCCCTTTTCCTTATATGGGAATAACCCTTCGGTGAGATATATTGAAAAATTATACACTCCCTAATTGTATCTAAACTCCAACTCGGTCTGCGTTTACTGTACAAAAGTAGCTGCTCTAAAATGAACTTCGCTCGAATTTCTCCTTCAGTCGCATCTTGCTTCAAGTGCTCAATTTCTTTGTGAAATAAATCATCTTTGAATTGGTTAAGTGTAACTTTTGTTTCCATTAATTCCTCCTGTTTTTTCTGCAGAGAATTGTTCAGCCGTGTTACTTTCACTCGCAACCGATTAATCGTTTTCATCATTTCCTTGATCTCGTAGGCATCAGTCTGCGTGCTCGAGTGTCCTATATTCACAGACTGAGTGTAAGGCAAGGGCGAACTGGGAATTTCCACAGCTGGAGTTTCCTCATCATGTACACTACTCTTCAGTTTTTTGGGTGAGGGTAATTTGAACTTGACAATGTTCCTTCGGGGTCTCTTTATAACAGGTAACTTATAGACTGGATAATTAGCAAACACCGACGGCACAGCAGTTTTCTTTAGCCTTCTGGACTTGCCTACATGTGAATAATCATCTTCCTTAAAATGAAGACTACATACAACAGACGAAGGAGAGTTCGTGTTCGGAACAAACTTATCGCGAGAAATCACCCTAAGCCATTCATCACACCTATCTGTGTCACACGGGAACTCATGAAATGAAAGCACACCTCCGCTTTTCTTCCTATTTGAAGTGCAAAATGGCACACAACAGTATGACATGCTGGATTTGAGCAGCGGCGTTCAAACCATAGTTCATAATTTATCCCAGCATTTTACAACTTCATAAGCGAACACTCCAAACAACGTAGGAATTCAGTATATTAATACCGACTACTTACAATAATTGAAACTGAAACAAAACGTTGTTGTTCTACACGTAACACTGTGTGAAGAACGTACTGTACTGCTTTTTCCTTATCGCGCCTATAATGGGAGGGGAGTGCGCTCTACCGGCAACGAGTAGAAACTTTCCAATTACATGTTATACATGGGTTCTGACTGGGAATGTCAAGGCCGGTATAGAGCGCAGCTCGATTCAGTCGGCCGTGGTGAACTTCTAGTAGTTCCCTTTATCACCGTAATAAATTCCAGGGTGATATCGGGAATAGTTTCGGAGATATTGAATGCTGGTGAAAGGTTTTGCACAGCCGCCATGTTGGATTGGTGAGACGTAACAAAATTTGAAGGACACGGTCAGGGTCACCCGGAATAGTGCTATGAACTTACCGAGTTTCATTGAAATCGCTTGAGCCGTTTAGAAGTTATTAGGGGGACGCACACTCACACGGACAAAAGGTGATCTCATAAGCCTATTTTTTCAAAATTGAAAATAGGCTAAAAATTATAAATGTCCATGAATTAGAACCTTAGCTATGATATAATTACATTTTATTGTTACGTATTTTACATATTTGATCATAATGACATTTTTCTTTACATACTTTTACCTTTTTAAAAATATAAAAACACATGTTCCATCTCTTACTGTAAAAAGTATTTTTTCGCAAGTGTAATATACGGTAAATCAAACCAGTCTGTATGACAAAATTTGTTCACAAGAAACTTGGGTACATGAAATGTATTTTCCAAGCAATTCATAATCTGCTGAGAAAGGGCCAAAGAAGAATTCCAAGAAAGATATTAGTGGAGATAAGGGGATGCGAATTCACGTCACACCCTGCCGGAGACGCAGCATCCATTAGTGAGTGCCTGAGACTCTGCTTTCCAACCGGTTGTTCAGAAAAGCTGCTATATTTCCTCCCATCCCTCTTGTTCATTTTTGAATGCAGAAATTTTCTTTCCATAATTTTTGTTTATATTATAATTATTAGTATTAATTTTTTGTTTCATTAATTTTCGGTCTTCTCAAATTTAGGTGTTCACCTCTAAATTTTAAATGCCATTCCAAATTTGTATACTTTAACCTGTGTTAAGAGGGGCAGATGACCTCGTAGTTCCACCCCTTAAAACAACAATAACTAACTCCTCCCATCCCGCAAACAAAAAGTGCCCCTCACAATACTTGCTCTCGAGTTTGTACGGAGTTTCTCGTACATAATAACGGGGTTTATTTAAATTTGGTATAATATGGACATGTGAATGAAAATCCACAGCCTGCTTCCAGTCGACCGACCGGGTCAGGGAATGAAATTAATGAAGCCCCCATCTAGCGGCGAGGATATAAACTGTGCCAGCTGCCGAAGCCAGTCACACTCCCCTGGGGCATTGATTAAATGAAATGAAAGTGGAGAGTGGTGCTGGAATGAAATTGTGACAGGGAAAACCGGAGTACCCGGAGAAAAACCTGTCTGCCTCCGTTTTGTCCAGCACAAATCTCACATGGAGTGACTAGGATTTGAACTACGGACCCAGCGGTGAGAGGCCGGCGTGCTGAATATTGACATGTACCACCCTTTATTTTGCAAAAATTATTTTCCTGGAATGGGGCCGGCTGCCAACCGAGCTTGCACCGGGGATTGCGTGCAGGTGGAACCCGTAACAAAGTACATTAATTAATGGTAAATTCACCAGCAAATCATGATTAAAGAACTTACCTATCCACAGCAGATGCTGAGAGTGTTCTCCTTCTGCTGACGGACAGGCGTTGTAACTTGTAAATAAATTAGCGTATATACGTTGTGATTCCCTTCTGTTGTGAGGGATATCTGCTGCCATATATTGTTCTCCAGCTCTACTAGAGTACGGGTAATTGATATGTACACTTTGTATTATAAATTACCCCACAATTAAACATCAAACGTACTTGGTCCATGCTTCGACTAATTACAGTAAACACCCAGGGTGGTATAGGAGTAGCTACATAATGTAACAATGTAACTTCCAAAGTTACTGTCTGTCAGCTGAAGGAGAACTTTTTCAGCATCCTCTGTGAAAAGATAAGTTCTAACCTTTAACTGCTGACATGAGGCCATCCAGATTTCCAAGAAATAAAAAAAAACATCTATGTTTCTTTAATTAAATCTTGCAGCTGTTGTTTATGTTACCTTCTTATCTGTACACTGACACTACACACCATCGTTGATGGAAGTTTAGTGACTTAATGACTTTAATGACCCTGGTTAGCTCGCCTCCGCCTCGTACAACCCTGTGGCCCGAGCTCGGTTGACTGGCGGAAGGCGCGCGCGCCTGGCAGTCGGCCGCTGGCCCCGCTCCAGCAAAAGAATCTTACTGTACAATTAATAAAATGAAGAATCTTCAAGTAATATCATGTGTAATATATCATTTATATAAAAATGAATATTACATATTTCACCTAATATTACATAAACATGTACATATTATGCATGTTGATATTACATAAAAATTCTAGCTCTAATTATAAGCTAGAGAGGTAAGGGCGACTTCATGGGGCGATTTCAAAGCCCTCTGTCAATCTTCCTCAAAAGGATTTTCTACGGTTCCTCATTTTCAACTCGAGGCGGATCCCGGGACAATACCTTCTGTTACTCCACAGCCCCTTCCTTCATGTCCTCATCCTGTTTCGTTTGTCTTCATCTCGCATTAACTCCTCTGTAGAGATCATCGGCAAGGGCAACCGACCATAAAAAAAATCATATGGAATTGGGAATAACAAGGGGTACAAGATCTACAGTTTTATTGATATACATATGTAAGGTAAATCTTATTTATTTGGCAGAACTAAGAATAACTCACTTTTGCATGGTCTGTACAGCTGGGAAATATGCATCATCTTACGTTGTACGTCCAGAAAGTAAGTTCCATGTCTGTACAGACACAGACAAACTATTTATTGCAGAACGAACTACAAATCGTAAACTATTTTCCCACTATTTTGGAGCCACTTGCCATGGCACGCCATCGTGTGTTGACAACATTTTCATAAAGAAGTGATCTTGAAGTTTGCGGAAAGTTCGTAGAATGGTTTTCCTAGGCGTGTTCTTCAACTGCACAAACAAAGCCTTCATTAAACAACCCTGGACGCCCACTTCGTTCGTCATTGTGCACTTCATCGCGTCTTTTATTGAACTGTCTGATCTATCTCCTTGGCATTGAATTATGCATCACATTTTCTCTGTACACCTCGTAAATCTGTCTGAATGCCGGCTGGTTTAGTGTTGTTTGCATTCAGAAAATGAATGAGTGATCTAATCTCACGAGTGGTGGGATGTTCAATCAACTTCACCATTCTAACTAAACACCATAAAACATTAACAAAAGATGTGGCATCATCTCCTTCTCTTTAACTTAAAGCAACTACTGCACTTGCATTTCAGCGATGCTGGGGCAACATTTAAAAATAGAACTTACTTTCTGGATGTGCCTAGTATATGGCTATTCCCTTTGTCGAATCATATTTTCACTTAAGCCGGAAGTACTGATCTAGTCTACACTGAGCTTCCTGAAGGATCCTTCAAAACCAAACATAGCATCGTGTGTCTTGGGTTTTCCTTGTCGTTTACTCTCGTCTACCTTGAGTTCATCATCTTTTTGGAACCATCCTCGGTATTCAACCAACTTCTTCTTCCATTTCTCTGTGAACAGAAATCAGTAGTTATTCTTCAGCAGACATACCACATTCTCAGGGTCTTGTGCCGTACCAACTCGAGCCCAATGGCACACTGGAGTGAAATGCTGTAAACTAGACTGAGAAGTCTAATAATTATATTACTGTACAGTAATGTAAAAAGCAGGTTGCCGATTTTAAACAGTAGCTTACCATGAATCTCTCGTAAAGGTATTTGATCTCCTCCAAAGTCCTTTGGGAATAACTCGAGAGGAACTTTCTCGAATACGTTGCCAAGGCCTCCTGGGTAGATGTGTATCTGGTGGATAAGAAGAATTTCAATATAATTATCAAGTACTAGCTGAAGTACCCGTGCTTCGCTACGGGTCATAAATAAATTAAAATGTGAAGGTGACAGTTAAAACAGAGGATAGGCGAGATGCTGTGCGGAGGAAGAGTAAGGATGGAACATTATGTCCAACTACACTGCTCGGTGTTGACCGTGTTTTATAGCACAAATTTAGGTTTTACTCACTAACCATTGGAGTTACATGGAAAGTATATGGACCTTTTGGATAGGAAATTACATTTTAAACCTTGTATATGCCATCAAAAGTTTGCTATTTCCTAGCGTTTTCTTTTTATTTGAAATGGGAATATGAAAGTTTGAAACCAAAGGGTGTAGTGACATCACTAAAATGGTTGCCATCTTTAAATAGTAGCCTATTATGTTAACTAGGTAAATTAGGTACTTCCATGTAAAATTTCATGTAAATCGGACCAGTGGTTCTTGCATGATTGAGTAATACACAGACACACACCATCTCATTTTTATATATTAGTATAGATTATGCTGCTGTTCAGTATTGAAATATCCTCTTTTATTCGTTTGTTAGTTCATTCCTTAGAGCACTTGAACCAGTCCATACACATTTAAGTCTTGGGAATACCGTATTAGTTGTGTAATGGTTCCTCCCTATACACATAACACTCCCGGGTGGTGGAGTGTTGGCACACATGAAAATCAACACTACATAAATGATCAACATCTTTACCTATAAGGTGATTAATTCCTAATCAAATTAAAAAGGATGACATTTGGTAAAATTAGATTATATTCTACTATTTACAAACTTGAGCTTGGATTTGTGCCTTTACAAGTTGAAAATTTTCCCAACTGTGACAAGCTTCTAGTTGATGTGATGGAATCTCTAGGAATTCCTAAACAGATTCTCTAAAGGAATGCTTCCTACTGTGCCGCGAGACTGTTGGTATATTTACTACTACTGATCTCACATGTTAAATAATAATAATAATAATATCGTATGGCCTCAGTTGCCGGGTGCAAGCTTTGTAATTTGACACCCAGAGGGTAGCTTGCATGTCGAATTTCGTTGTTCCTTGAATCACTATGAAAGTCAAGGAGGTTAGATATCTAAGCTCCTTGAACACTATAGCTCTTTCTAGTAGAGAAATGAGGAACTTTGTGTTGGCGGAATCTCCCGAGATTAATTTTGCCATTATGAACACGGCCTACTGAATTCAAATGGGTTCTTTGACATGCCAATATCGTATGACATGCGTGTCGTATTTTTGCCGCTCTTCAAAAATCACTTACCACGGCCAGGAGCGAACCTGCAATCTTGGGGTTAGTAGACCGACACGCTATCCACTCACCCACCGTGGCAAGCTACATAATGAAGTGATACACACACAGTTAAATAAAATTATATGACACTTGAGTAAAAGATATTTACAAAGTCCAGATTTGAGGGTTCGACCCTTAGTAGTCTGGCAGGTTACAATCTCGGTCAAGCTAATAGTAACTCTACACAAATTTAGAATTGGAGAATTCTCTGGAGATATTATAATTTCCTTTTTCCCCCTTCTTTGGTGGAGAATGTTAATGTCGTACCTTAACTATATAGAATTTCTAATAGTGACATTATATGCGAGAAATATATATATATATTGTATGGATCTCTTTCTTTGCAGCATTCCTCGAAAATCTTTCCAAGATTAAAACAAGACAGTAATATGTTCTGCAATTTAATTAAATAATTAATAATTGTTATACTTACCCTATCAGCCAATTTCTTTGCAAGGAATGGCTTGAAGAGACCCAGGATTGTGTCGGTAAAAGGAGGTGCATAAATAATATGTACTGCTTTCATTCGAGTTGCAGATGCTTTCTGAAAGGCAAAAGAAAATCAGATGAGGATCTATCTACAAACATGGTCATCAGGGTGTTTACAAGTAATGAAAAAGTAGCTAATTTTACAAACAGATAATAATAATATCGTAAGGCCTCGGATGATAGGTGCAAGCTTTGTTATTTGACGCCCAGAGGGCAGCTTGCATATCGAATTTCGTTGTTCCTTGAATCACTATGAAAGTCAAGGAGGTTAGATATCTAAGCTCCTTGACTTTATAGCGCTTTCTAGTAGAGAAATGAGGAACTTTGTGTTGGCGGAAAATCCCGAGATTAATTTTGCCATTATGAACACGGCCTACTGAATTCAAATGGGTTCTTTAACATGCCAACATCGTATGACATGCGCGTCTTCATTTTTTCCGCCTTTCAAAAATTATTTACCACGGCCAGGAGCGAACCTGCAAGCTTGGGGTTAGTAATCCGACACGATAACCACTCACCCACCATGGCAAGCTAAACAGGTAATGAAAGTAACAAAAAGTAGCTAATTTTTATATCTGGATAGTTGGAGGTATCGAAAATTCGCTGAGGTCAGCTTAAGTCATTTAAATTCCCACCGGTAGGCTCACAGATTGCGATGGAGCTAGTTGCACACAAGCGACTTCAATGGTGTAGTCGGTAGCATGCTGAGCTTCTATGCACAAGATCGCGGGTTCAAACCCGGCCGAAGTCGTCGGATTTTTAAGAGCGTTAAAATCCTTCAGTATGCCTTCCTTCGGAGGGGAAGTAAAGCCGGCGGTCCTATGTCCCAGATTTATGGCATGTAAAAGAACCTTCCACTAATTAAAATTGTGTGTGTGGTTTTTTTTTTTTTTTTTTTTTTTTTTTTTTTTCAGCTTAGATTTAGTTCAAACGCTCTATCAAAGTTCCAACGTTCACCACTTGGTATCAGTGACATCTGGTAGCGAAAGTTGGAACTACTTGAAATTGAACGGAACTTGTAGCTTACCCCATGGGTGTCCGCATTGAAGCAGCTGCAGCCTCTGGCGAGCTGAACATGTACTCAGACACTCCCGGCACTAAAAGCCATATGATAAATAAGTGCCGATTGTGTAATAAAGCTACCGTATATTTTCCTGTGCCCTTCCTCAAGGACGATGGAAGTCTCGTCAAACAACTAAAAGTGTCATCGATTGTACAAATCTCAATATTTCTCTGTGTTCTACCTGGGAAGGTCACAATCTGAAACACTGTGTTCATCCTATTTTTTTTTTTTTTGTTATTTATTTTTTTAAACTTTACGGGGCACACGTTAGCTTCGCCCAATGGCCTTCATCCTAAATACTTAGGAGTAAAGCTGGATCACACGCTAACCTATAAACAGCATTGCATGGACAACAAACGGAAGATATGCACCAGGAACAACATCGTTCGGAAGCTCACAAACACCAGATGGGGAGCGCAGCCTAGTGTCCTGCATACAGCTGCCCTTGCTCTGAGTTTCTCTGCTGCAGAATATGCTGCCCCAGTCTGGAGGAACTCTGCTCATGCTAACCAAGTAGATGTTGCCCTCCATGAGACAGGCCGCATTGTGACAGGCTGTCTACGTCCAAATTCTGTCGATATGATCTTTCCGCTCATGGGAGTAGCACCTCCAGAAGTTAGAAGACAAGTAGTGGCTATAGAGAAGAAAAAGCAAGAAACAGATCCAAGACACCGAATGTATGGACTTGATGTCCATCCACCTAGGCTAAAATCAAGAAAGAGCTTCCTCCAAACAACAATATCTATTCCTTCCTCAGCTGAATCTCGCCGGATTGAACTTTGGAAAACAAAATCACCGGGAGGATCGTGGGAAATGAAGGAGAAGCCGGCAGCAGGCTACCATCTACAATACAGATCTTGGAAGACGCTAAACAGACTGAGAACTGGTGCGAGTCGGTCAAAAGCAATTTAATGAAGTGGGGATACAGTACTGAAGAACTTTGTAGATGTGGTGAAAGGCAAGACACTGAGCACCTTCTGAATTACAGCCTGTTACCAAGACCATGTGCTATGCAGGACTTGATAGAAACCAATGATTGTGCCATTCTAACAGATGAACACTGGAGAAATGTAATTTAGTGCAATTTATATGTATATTTGTATGTGTTTTGGACTCGGATAAATAAATAAACCGTGAAGACTACGGGAATCTCGTCAAACGACTGAGAACAGCGCCGCTCATGTATCAACTCGATGTTTCTCCGTACGGTACTTGACTGCGAAGACAGAATTCGTCGACGATCACATAACGTCGAATATATTTCTTCGTACTCTACCGCGGAACAAAGGAAATCTCGTCAAACGGCCAAGAGCAGAGCAACCTCTTCGTAATAACAACTTCTTGTATACAGATGACATATTAGCTGAATCAACTAATTTGATATTAAGTATCTATAATTTACTGAATTTGCATAACACTGCAAGTGAACTTTATATACTGCTTTAAGCACAGTTCATGGTGGTTGGTTTTTTTCTTTCACTGTGCGATGAGCTTCTATGCTTGCAGACCGCAGATGCATGTTGAATTAAAATGAAACTAAGAAGTAGCTAATTTTTACTTCATCCATGAAAAGGAGGATAAAAACATGGATATAGCATAAACAAAATAACGGCAGGTGTGGGTAAAGGGGGACAAGCAAAGAAAAATAAGGACAGCAATTTAAATAACATGCCACCATCTTCAATGGTGGGCATTCTCAATATCAATTCAATCAAAAGTTCTTTAGTGCTATGGACAAGGATAATCTCCTCTGCCAAACCCACCATCTTCATGGTGGGCATTCACAATATCATTTCAATCAAAAGTTCTTTAGTGCTATGGTCAAGGATAATCTCCACTTCCAAACCCACCATCTACAATGGTGGGCATTCACAATATCAATTCAATCAAAAGTTCTTTAGTGCTATGGACAAGGATAATCTCTACCTCCAAACCCACCATCTCCAATGGTGGGCATTCACAATATCAATTCAATCAAAAGTTCTTTAGTGCTATGGACAAGGATAATCTCCACAGCCAAACCCACCATCTTCAATGGTGGGCATTCACAATATCATTTCAATCAAAAGTTCTTTAGTGCTATGGTCAAGGATAATCTCCACCTCCAAACCCACCATCTACAATGGTGGGCATTCACGATATCTATTCAATCAAAAGTTCTTTAGTGCTATGGACAAGGATAATCTCCACCTTAAAACCCACCATCTCCAATGGTGGGCATTCACAATATCAATTCAATCAAAAGTTTTTTAGTGCTATGGACAAGGATAATCTCCACCTCCAAACCCACCATCTCCAATGGTGGGCGTTCCCAATATCAATTCAATCAAAAGTTCTTTAGTGCTATGGACAAGGATAATCTCCAACTCCAAACCCACCATCTCCAATGGTGGGCATTCACAATATCAATTCAATCAAAAGTTCTTTAGTGCTATGGACAAGGATAATCTCCACCTCCAAACCCACCATCTCCAATGGTGGGCATTCACAATATCAATTCAATCAAAAGTTCTTTAGTGCTATGGACAAGGATAATCTCCACAGCCAAACCCACCATCTTCAATGGTGGGCATTCACAATATCATTTCAATCAAAAGTTCTTTAGTGCTATGGTCAAGGATAATCTCCACCTCCAAACCCACCATCTCCAAAGGTGGGCATTCACAATATCAATTCAATCAAAAGTTCTTTAGTGCTATGGACAAGGATAATCTCCACAGCCAAACCCACCATCTCCAATGGTGGGCATTCACAATATCAATTCAATCAGAAGTTCTTTAGTGCTATGGACAAGGATAATCTCCACCTCCAAACCCACCATCTCCAATGGTGGGCATTCACAATATCAATTCAATCAAAAGTTCTTTAGTGCTATGGACAAGGATAATCTCCACAGCCAAACCCACCATCTTCAATGGTGGGCATTCACAATATCATTTCAATCAAAAGTTCTTTAGTGCTATGGTCAAGGATAATCTCCACCTCCAAACCCACCATCTCCAATGGTGGGCATTCACAATATCAATTCAATCAAAAGTTCTTTAGTGCTATGGACAAGGATAATCTCCACAGCCAAACCCACCATCTTCAATGGTGGGCATTCACAATATCATTTCAATCAAAAGTTCTTTAGTGCTATGGTCAAGGATAATCTCCACCTCCAAACCCACCATCTACAATGGTGGGCATTCACAATATCTATTCAATCAAAAGTTCTTTAGTGCTATGGACAAGGATAATCTCCACCTTAAAACCCACCATCTCCAATGGTGGGCATTCACAATATCAATTCAATCAAAAGTTTTTTAGTGCTATGGACAAGGATAATCTCCACCTCCAAACCCACCATCTCCAATGGTGGGCGTTCCCAATATCAATTCAATCAAAAGTTCTTTAGTGCTATGGACAAGGATAATCTCCAACTCCAAACCCACCATCTCCAATGGTGGGCATTCACAATATCAATTCAATCAAAAGTTCTTTAGTGCTATGGACAAGGATAATCTCCACCTCCAAACCCACCATCTACAACGGTGGGCATTCACAATATCAATTCAATCAAAAGTTCTTTAGTGCTATGGACAAGGATAATCTCCACCTCCAAACCCACCATTTCCAATGGTGGGCATTCACAATATCAATTCAATCAAAAGTTCTTTAGTGCTATGGACAAGGATAATCTCCACAGCCAAACCCACCATCTACAATGGTGGGCATTCACAATATCAATTCAATCAAAAGTTCTTTAGTGCTATGGACAAGGATAATCTCCACCTCCAAACCCACCATCTTCAACGGTGGGCATTCACAATATCAATTCAATCAAAAGTTCTTTGTAAGTGCTCTCCATAAACAGCTTTGAAGACGGTGATGTGTTTGGCTGTAAAGATTGTCTTTATCCAGAGCATTGAAGAGCTATTTTATGCATTTGTCCTTGTCTTTTCCGGGTGTTTCTCCCTCTGCCTGCACCTGCCTGTTATTTTGCTGGTTCTTTTTAGTTTTTCTAACCTTTTTCTCTCCAATGATCGTATTGTATGTCTACCTTGTTGCATTTGCATTCTACAGTGGAGACTGGCTATTCCGAAAATCTGCCTATTCCAAACAGAGTTCAGAAAAAATACCAATAGTTCTTTTTTACTTTTTTACTTAAAAACAGGAGAAATCAAGAAGACGATAGTTTTCTTTTGTGTTAAAACGTACTTATATTGTTATACTGTACAAGGGAGTTAAATAATAGTGCAATATGCAACGAGCCTATAATGGCAATAATTAAGACACGAGTATGTTTATAAATATTCATAAATATCTGTCGAGATTTCACCAGTTTTATGTACTGAACAGAGTGCATGGGACGCAGAGAATACCTTGTATTTGACCATGGCCTCCTCAAATACCCCACTATGACCCTAGCCACGCAGTGAAATTTAAAATAGGAGGCCGTGGAATTGAGCGCAGGTGCGATACTATCCTTACCTAATTAGTCACACAACTGTTTCTTGAGCTCTGATTGGTGGGAGAAACTGTTTCATAATGAAAAATAGTGTTATAATGATCCTCATTATGATACAGTTTTCTGACATATAATATTTGAGTCGTCCAGTTACAAAACTCGTTTAATCCACTTGTGAATAAGGATCATGTCGTAAAATTATTTATTTAATTATTTTATTTATTTTTTCTTATTTTATTTTGTTTTAAATTGTTTTGTTTTTTGTTTTGTTTTATTTTGTTTTTGCTTGTATTTTGTTTTATTTTGTTTTGTTTTATTTTGATTTCCCAGAAAACATATACAAAACCAAAAACACAAAACACGAAGCAAAATGTAAAATTCATACACAAAAGCAAAAGCAGAATAAAAATGAAACACAAAGCAAAATTCAAAAACAGCAAAAGCAGAAAACGAACACAAAACCAAAATAAAAAAGACGAAGCAAAAGCAGAACACAAAGAACAAAAGCAAAAGCAGAAAACAAGAAACATAAAGCAAAAAGCAAAAGCAGAAAACAAACACAAAACCAAAATAAAAGAGATGAAGCAAAAAGCAAAAGCAGAACACAAAGAACAAAAGCAGAAACAAGAAACATAAAGCAAAAAGCAAAAGCAGAAAACAAACAAAACAAAAAAGGCAAAGCAAAAGCAGAACACAAAGAACAAAAGCAAAAGCAGAAAACAAGAAACATAAAGCAAAAAGCAAAAGCAGAAATCAAACACAAAACCAAAATAAAAAAGACGAAGCAAAAAGCAAAAGCAGAACACAAAGAACAAAAGCAGAAACAAGAAACATAAAGCAAAAAGCAAAAGCAGAAAACAAACACAAAACAAAAACAAAAAAGACGAAGCAATAAGCAAAATTCAAAAACAAAAGCAAAAGCAGAAAACAAATAACATAAAGCAAAATTCAAGAAAGAAAAAGCAGAAAACAAACACAAAACCAAGAAAGAAAAACAAATAGTCAAATTCAAAAGCAGAAACACAAAGCAAACACAAAACCAAAAGTAGAAAACAACAAACACAAAAGATACGTGAGGCAAAGTCCAGAGAAACGTTTCTCATGAAAATGATCCTTATTCACAAGTGGATTAAACGAGTTTTGTAATTTGATGACTCAATTACATTTCGACATCATCGAACATAAATGCTATTAGAGAATACAGTTCAACAAATTTGCAATAAGCGCACACAGTTCGTCAAACTTCGCTAGAATAAACACTGACCTAAAGTTTGATGCTTTTCAGTCGGTCAACACGATTGTACCCAAATGAGATGGGTTATTCCCTAATCCTAAAAAAAATGTACATGAGATTTTGTATTATGAGTGTATTTATTAATCTCGTGTGAATTTTTTTCAGAATTAGGGAATAACCCATCTCATTTGGGTACAATCGTGTTGACCGACTGAAAAGCATCAAACTTTCTTTTTCTAAAAGCCCCTATACATCATCAGACGAGACCTGACCAGCAGACATGGATGGGCATGTCGCTAGGTCGGGGGACTACTTTGCATGCACACCAACATACCAGACCTCACATGTATTGAGCCGTCCGCCCAGTAATAAGTATGAAGGTTATTGTTATTTTGTTGAGTATTTAAATACGGCACTATGAGTATGGAACAGATCTACTGATGGCCTTCCTGGACATTGAGAAAGCATATGACAGTGTATGCAGAAACAAAGTATGGAAGTCCCTGGAGGATTGAGGAGTAGAAAAATGGACTATAAGGAGGATAAAGAAGATGTACAAGGGAAGCGTTAGCTGTGTGAAAGTGGGAGGAGAGAGGTCAGACTGGTTGGAACAGAGAAACGGACTGAAACAAGGAAGTGCACTGTCACCGTTACTTTTCATTGTGGTGATGGATGACATAATGACCCGAGTGGCACAAGTAATTGGGGAAGGAAAGATGAAAGCAATGGTGTTTGCAGATGATTTGGGGAAACAAGGAGGAGGAGGTATAGGAACAGTTGGACGTGTGGGAAGGAATAATACAAGGATATGGGATGAAATTTAGCATAAATAAGAGTGAGATGGTGATCACAACAAGGAAGAAGGAAAGAACCACAACGGGAATAACAATTGGTGGGGAACAGCTGAAGAAAATGGAGAGTTTCAAGTATCTGGGAAGCCTGATACAAGATAATGGAAGAAACGATAGAGAAATAAATGAGCGGGGAAGACAGGCAGAAGCATTTCGGAGGAGTGTGAGAAGCATGTTATGGAGCAAGGATGTCCCTCAGAACAGCAAAAAGATCATATATCGGACGTACCAAGTCCCTATCCTGACGTATGCCTCGGAGACCTAGGTTATGAAAGGAAGGGAGAAGAGCAAAATACAGGCCAGTGAGATGAGGTTTTTGAGAAGCAGTATTGGAGCTACAAAGATGGACAGAATAAGAAATGAGAGGACCAGAGAACTAATGAAGGAGGAACCATTACAGGATGGTATAGAGAAATCTAGACTTAGATGGTATGGACATGTAAAACGAATGGAGGAGAAGAGGATACCCAGGAGGATACACGAGACGAAGTGGGAAGGAAAGAGACTGGTGGCTGAAGGGGGTGGAAGAAAGCGTGAAGAAGAGAGGAGAATACTGGACAAGGGTAGAGGCTGAGAGATGATGGGAAGACAGAAGACGTTGGAGAGGCTTGTGTTCCAAACAGACCCGGCCAGTGGCTGGAAACTGTGCAAGATGATGATTGTGATGGTGCCGCATCTTTCAGAATAACAGAAGAAGATGTATTAAGAAAAGCACAGGTTCACTCATGAGGGATTTGGTATCAGCTGATTTCCACACTTTTCTATGAATGGATGAAGAGTGTTTTACTGAATTACTCTGTATGGTCCAGCCTTCTACGAATGGATGAAGAGTGTTTTACTGAATTACTCTGTATGGTCCAGCCTTACATTTGCATGATAATATCCCTCTCATGATCCCCTACTGCATTATCATCGGCACTCACGTTGTTTGTATGGTGTGAATATTGAGACATGGCGACATAATCTTGTAATAAGACGTAGTTCCTCTCTGTTCAACAGTAGAATATGTACTGAAACTGTTGCAGATCGCGACGAAGTCCACCAGTCGGCCAGACAGCGCTACACACAATGCAGACCAGACCAGACAGGCGAGGAGGGGCAGTTGGGTGGTCTGAAGGTTATACAGCAGGTCTACACACTCTGGAACTGCTCGCCCGTCACCGTCAGCTACTATTTATGACTGTCTGCTGGTCTGGTCTGGTCTGGTCTGATAGTGTGTAGGGGCTTTAACCCTCTTAGTGCCAAGCCATTTCCTGAAATACTTGCCAAGAATGCCAAGTCATTTTCAATGGTCATGCAGACTATTCGAAAAAAGATCATAAATAGGCCTACCACATTTCCACCGATAGAATCATTAATTTTGCGTTGCATTTTAACCAATACAATTCATATTCATACAATATGTTCATAAAAGTAAATACGGCATCTAAACCTTTTTAATTGAGGTTATTCTGATAATTGTTTAATTTTTCAATGTTTTTTTTAGAAAATCAGTTTTGAGCCTAAATTAAGGACACCTAACAGTCATATTCAAAGAAACACTACGTTTCCAGCTGTAGAAAGTTCTTAGATACATCTGTAGGCAGAGAACTTCAACAAGAAGAAAACAACAGAACTGCAATTTTGGCGGGAACGCATGGGATTGTGGGAGCGCAAAGGGAGGTCGTGAATACAAACTCAAACCTATCGCATAACGGACTTCAGAGGAAAAAAGTAGACACCGCACAGGCAAGCTTGAAACCTCACCTTTCCAGCAGGATGAAATAATAACGTGGACATATGCCTGCATACATCTACAAATATAAGAAATGCCCATATTGTTACTTTTTGTAAGGAAGTTTTTGACAATCTTAGTGAAGGTTTTTAAGTTGTGTTTTGAGGAATATATATAGGATAATATTCTTTTTTGGAATGTTACTGCTAAGAGACTAAGTAGGGGCTCTTTAAGAAATTATTTGTTTAAGCTTTCGAAACATGTACCTGTGATGTTTTAATGAGTCATACATGTAATGGTATCGACTAGTCAGAAACTGTGTTTTTGTTATAAATAGCCTCATCATCATGAACTGGCTCCAGTTTCCCGGGTGCGGTGAATGAGCGCTCTCCATTTTTTTCTCTCCAAGAATGTTTCCTCTTCCACTACTTGCTATAAATCCAGACCTCTCCCTGCAAGATCATTTCTAACCTGGTCGATCCATCAGGGCCGACAAGACCGACTGACATGACTGACTTTGATTTGGAAGACCCCCTGTGGATGGGGAGGGAAAAATTCATACGCGCTGAGGTGGTCTGCGCTGATGTCGTCCGCACTGAGGAGGTCCGAGGTGAGGTGGTCCGCGCTGAGGTGTTTTTTTCAAATTTAGGTGCCCATCTCTAAATTTTAAATTCAATTCCAAATTTGTATTCTTTAATCAGTGTTAAGAGGGGCAGACGACCTCGAAGTTTCGCCCCTTAAAACAACACTAACAAAGTAACTGCATTTGCTGATGATGTTTTGATTATTGGTGACACTCTGGAACAAGTATGCGCTGATACTTCTCTCTTTCTTTGCAATGCGAGGAAAATTGGGCTGGTAGTTATTGCTGATAAAACAAAATATCTCGTATTGCACCATCAAGATCTGCTTCCTTCTATTATTGTTGATGGACATACCTTTCAACGTATTCAAGAATTCAAGTACCTGGGATCAGTACCGTACTGACTAGTAAAAGTGATGTGATAAAAGAAGTACATCAGCGAATAATAAACGCTAATCACATGTTCTTTAGTCGAAACAATTTATTCAAGTCACGTCTTATATCGCAAAGGAATAAGATTCAGTTATACATGACACTAGTACATCTGGTACTTTCATATGGCTGTGAAACCTGGGCAATGACAACAACAACAGAGGAAGCAATTTGTGCCTTCGAGAGGCAGGTTCTTTGAAAGATTTATGGACCCAACTACAATACGATGGAGGGGAAATTGGATCAAAGAACGAAAGAAGACCTGTACCTGCGGTTTGGAAAGCCGCCCACTGGCCGATTATTAGGACACAAGAGACTCCAGTGGTTTGGACACATCCTTCGAGCTGATGGCTCTCTCCCATACCGAGTCCTTAATTCCCAACCTGATGGAAAACGCCCAAGGATGCGATGGAAGGATCGTGTTCTAACAATCCTTAAGCAAGCGGAGCTGACAGCGGTCGAAAACGACGCTAGAGACCGGCAGAGATGGGCTCCCATCTCCAGTAGATATCTCCAGTGTTGTGACTGACTTCTCCTTTCTCCCTTTCTTTTAATTTTATTTTTAGTATACAGTCCCTGGCCACATTATTAGGCCACTCTTTGATTATTCAAAAAAACATTTGAATATCTTGTTTTATATTGTTTTACTTAGTAATTTTCTTGTTGTATATGTACAAGTAACATTTGTAAACACTACACATTACAGTTTTAAAATGATGCACCTTCTTTAGGCATAACAGCTCAATATTTTGTCAAGCCACCTCTTGCTTTAAGGGGGGAGATCCAGCTTAACCCGTGAGGGGTCGCGTCACGGTCTTTTAGACCGGGTGCATACATTTCTTACTCCTACGAAATAATTTCATGGCGTAAAGCTTCCTCCCCTCCTATACCTTTCAATTGAGTCATCCACAACACGTGTCTGCGTTTGCTGTTCCCACTTTCATTCCCAGTCAGTTAGTGGAGAGCTTTGTTTCACACGATGTACATGTAAGTGTACGCTGGTAAGCAGCCTCAGGGACCGTTTTCCGTAGATAATTCTGGACTCGCTGTATTTTCAAGGCTAGTTCAACCGATTGGTGGATCTGGAAGATGTTTCGTAAGGAACTTACATGTGTTACCTGGGTGGAATGCACTAATCCTAATGCTGCCCAGGATAATTCCGAGGATGAATAAATCATTTCATTGATATATTTTTCTTCAGTAATACAGTACAATGTGTTTCGGTACAAAACCTGGTGTTTAGTTCCATGGATATATTTTTCCATAATATTAATATGTGTTTTGCAACAAAAAATTGTATTTTATACACCCCAGTCATAATGACCGCGCGCGATCCATCACAAAACTATTTTGACGTGACCCCTCCCGGGTTAATAGAGGAATAAAATGTCAATATTCATTGTATTGTTGAACATGCTACAAATGTTGTTGACAAATGATACTCATATCACAGTAATGGCATGCTTGTGGCAACGAAAAGTAACATTTATAAAGTCAAAATTCTTATCATAAGAATTTTTTTAGAACATTTTCTAAATTTGCCAAATTTTTTACCGTGCAACATCATTTCCTTATACAGAATCCGCCAGAAAAATGTATACACTCTTTGTCAGACAATATCGGGATATGGACATTGTCAATTGTTATCATTGTTTTAAAATGTTGTAGTATGGTCTTTCGCTCAACAGATGTTGGTACTTACATCACGATAGTGGGAAAGCGAAATGGCTGGAGCATGCTTGACGTTCGAGCAGCGAAAGTACATTCTGAAGTGGTTTATCATGTTTGGTAATGGCGTTGAAGTGCAACGTCAGTGGAGGAAGGAGTTTGATACAGAACCTCCAACACCCTAACAATTAAACGCATTACTGGAAAGTTTGAGACGCATGGAACAATTTGTGATATTCACAAAGGAAGATTGGGAAGAACGCGTACAGCTACTAGTCCTGCTTTGTCGGCTTATGTGTTGGAAAGGTTTGCTAATTCTCCACAGAAGTCTGCTATGCAATGTGCGCGGGAAGTGGGGATAAGCAGTACAAGTGTACGACAGATTTTGAAAACAGCTAAGTGGAAAGTTAACATCCCACGATAACTGCATGCGCTTAATGAGGATGATCCCGATCGTCGAATGCAATTTTGCAAATGCTATCAGCAAATGGTCACCCAAGATGAACAATTTCTGACGAAGTTAGTGTTGAAAGAATAATAGGATATCCTATTATTCTTTCAAAAGTATAGTTAAGTCAATACGGATCTTAATAATCGACATTATGAAGTTAGTGTGGTCTGATGAAGCCCAGTTTAAACTTAATGTAACAGTGAATCTACATAACTGTGTCTACTGGGCTCCAGAAAATCTGCATGTTCATGTGGACAAGGTGGTCAATCTACCAGGGGTTAATGTGTGGTGTGAACTGTCGTCGAGGGGCTTACTAGGACCCTTTATCTTGATGGTACTGCCACTGGTGCAGTGAACTTGGGAATGTTACGCATATCAATTATACCAGATGTACGTGCGCTTTATGGAGCCGATGATGATGTCCTCTACCAACAGGACAGGACACCACCACACTACCATGTAGCAGTAAGAGCTTTCCTGGATGACAATCTGCCGGGACATTGGATTGGACGAAGAGGGCCCCCCACGGTTGCCAGATCTTACCCCTATGGACTTTTACTTGTAGGGAACTCTGAAAAATCAAGTCTATCGACGTAAGCCGCGCACGCTGGTGGCCCTTCGCCAGGAGATTACAGCGGCATGTGCAGCGGTCTCCAATCAAACATTGACGGACGTCTTTGGAGTGACCGCTCGTCGTTCTGCTATGTGTCTGGCAGCCGACGGTGAACATTTTGAACTTCTCATGTAACCATATGTTTCACTGAAGACAGTACTACATGTGTAATCAAAATTTGAATGTGAAAGAAACACAAAATAAATAGTTTTTGTTCCGTAAAGAGTGTATACATTTTTATGGCGGACTCTGTAAATCCCAAGTTTATAAGAATTTTCCAACTTTTCTGTTCTTAGGGTGTGTACATCTGCACCTACAAAATGTACCTCAATCACTAACATAAACTGTAAATTAAGTACTTTTATTGCATTTTTATTCAGAGCAGCTGAAAATAGTTTTTTTTAAAAATAAATCCCGTACAGTAAATAAAAACAAATATAAATCCTAATGACCTGAATGAGGTACATTTTGTAGGTGAAGATGTAATACACACCCTCAAAAAAGAAAAGTAGGAAATTTCTTATAAACTTGGAATAGCCTATATAAGGGAACTATGATGCACCTAAAAAACTCTTATGATAAGAATTTTGACGTTATAAATGTTGCTTTTGGTTGCCACAAGCATGCCATTACTGTGATACGAGTATAATTTTATTCCTCTCTTAAGCTAGATCTCCCCCCTTAAAACAAGAGTCGGCTTGACAAAATATTGAGCAGTCATGTTTAAAGAAGGTGTATTATTTTAAAACTGTAATGTGTAGTGTTTACAAATGTTATTTTACATGTACCACAAGAAAGTTACAAAATAAAACAATATAAAAATAGATATTCAAATGTTTTTCTGAATAACTAAGAGTGGCCTAATAATGTGGCCAGGGACTGTACTGGGTTCTTTTATAGTTCTTAACCTGTTTCTCTTTTCTTTAGTCTTCTGCTGTAGGCCTTAAAGGCCCATCAATGCAATAAATGATGATACCGGTAAATTATATTGTTACGTACTACCCCATGTAGCACGTTCGTTAGTTGGATCAAAGTAGGTAAAGCACAACACAAATGGTCCTATAAAGAAATATTAGCTTTATTGCAGGTCTAGAAAGATACACCACACAATAAGCAGATAGAAAAAAATTAGCAGTCTTACTCAATTTGCTCCTTGCGGAGAACACTCACCCCTTTCACTTCTCAAGCAGCTAATTAGACCCGTCCTCTAGAAATAACCACAACTCTTCCTCAAGTTCACAAGCCACAGTCTGTCACTCACTATTCTTGAATACTACACACTGTTTCGCAATTCACACGTCCCCGTAATACCACTATCGCACAGGTATTAACACACTCCTCAAAACTCAGTCCATCCCTCGCTGGCCAGGTCGCTGTATATAGCAGGGCTGGTGACTCAATGATTGCTTCCAGAGCAGACCAGGATTCACGGTTACTCGAGAATTCCATTACCGGGTGGGCCGCGAAGGTTCGAGACGGTCTCTTTGTTACTGCCTGTCTTCTTGTTGCGCAAACCGCTGGTTAAACCAGGGGCAGGAGGTAGCCCGGGGCGGTCTGTGAATTACGCGGCGAGGTGATGAAGCAACCGCACAGCCGTAACACCACCCCCTTCGTAAACAGCTGATCGCCCCGATCAGTCATTGCTCGTCTGTATCCCTCCGTAGGCTGCCAGGCGATCTCGATGCACGATCTTCATCTTCGCCTTCGGGCTCCGCTGGATTCTGTAGACGACATCGTTGATCCGTTTCACGACTCGGTACGGGCCCTCCCAGGACTTCTGCAGTTTGGGTGACAAGCCTTTCTTCCGTAATGGGTTGAAGAGCCAGACCAGGTCGTCCTCGTGGAATCCGCCGGCATCCCTCTGCTGGTCGTATCGGGTCTTCATTCGGTCGGTCTCGATCCGCAGTCTTCTCCTTGCGAACGCGTGTACGTCCTCCAGTCGGTCGACCAGTTCTTGACAATACTGGCTTACCGGGACCGGATTATCCCCAGGTCGGCCGAAGGCGAGATCGACAGGTAGACGGAGTTCCCTCCCAAACATGGCCCGGGCTGGTGTGCACGCGGTGGCTTCAAGCACGGCGGTGAGGTAGGCCAGGAGAAATAGTGGAAGATGTTTGTCCCAATCCCTCTGGTGCTCGCTGACGACTATCCGGAGATGGTTCTCGATAGTGCGATTGAATTGCTCTACCATCCCGTCGGACTGAGGGTGTAGCGGCGTCGTCCTTGTCTTCCGGATTCCCAGCAGCTGGCATAGGTTCTGGAACACCTGCGACTCGAAATTCCTCCCTTGGTCGGAGTGCAGCTCCAAGGGTACTCCGTACCGGCTGATGAATTCCTTCACCAGGGCCTCTTGGTTAGGAAGTGCATACGCCTCTGGCCATTTGGTGAAGTAGTCACTGACAACCAATATGTAACGGTTCCCTGCCTCGCTCAACGGGAATGGCCCAGCAACATCGATGGCCACTCTCTCCTTGGGGTCGCCCACGTTGTAGGTCTTCAGCGGGCCCCTTCGTCTTCGTCCTGGGCCCTTGCTGGCTGCGCAATCGTGGCATCTCGCTCAGTGGTTCTCCACGTCTGCTCGACATCCAATCCAGTAGAACCGCTCTCTCAGCTTCTCCAGGGTCTTCTTTATCCCTAGGTGTCCACCAGATGATCCTCCATGGACTTCTTTCAGGGCTTCCTCCGTCATAGCCCTCGGAACGACGACTTGTTCCCGAGATGTCTTCCCGGCGGTGCTCTCCCAGGTACGGCAGATGAGGCCATCCCTTACAACCAGCGAATCCCACTGCGACCAGTAAGACTTAAACTTTGGGCTGCAGTTACTCACAATGTTCCACCTGGGTCTGGGAACACAGGCCCTCTTCCATTCGGCTATCAGTCCCAGGTCATCATCTTCCGCTTGTGCCCGCGTGAAAGATTCGCGGCTCCAGCTCCCTTGAAGTTCCACGGTAGTCCTTCGGCACTGTATCCCGGTGTTCTCCTCCCTTCTGGTACAGAAGGTGCAGTCTTCGGGGCAGGGTCTTCGTGGCAGGGTCTTCGTGACTAGGCGTCGGCGTTAGAATGCAGTTGGCCTTTCCTGTGCTGGATCTCAAAGTTGTACTGTAGGAGCCTCTCTAACCACCTCGCGAGTTGACCTTCGGGCTGCTTGAAGTTCAGGAGCTACCGCAGGGATGCATGGTCAGTCCTGATGAGAAATTCTTGCCCGTACAGGTACTTATGGAAGTGTTCAATGGTCTTCACGATGGCGAGCAGTTCCTTCCTGGTGACGCAGTAGTTCTTCTCTGGCTTTGACAAGGCCTTGCTGAAATATGCCACTACTCTCTCCTCGCCATCCACCACTTGCGACAGGACTTCCCCTATACCAAAGTCGCTGGCATCGGTATCGACGATGAACCTTGTTCCAGGTCTGGGGTAGGCCAGAATAGGTGCGGTGCACAGAGCCTGCTTGAGTTGTTCGAAGGCATTGTGGCATTCTGCTGACCACGTGAAGAGTTGGTCCTTCTCGGTCAGTTGATGCAGTGGTTTGGCGATGTCGGCGAATCCTCTCACGAAGCGACGGTCATATGTGCAGAGTCCCAGGAAGCTTCGTAGTTGGGACTTGTCCTTCGGAACTGACGACTCCCTCACAGCTGCGGTCTTCTCTGGGTAGGTGCGCACCCCTTCCTCCGAGACTATATGCCCAAGGTACTGGACCTGCTTCTGGAAGAGCTGACACTTCTTGGGGCTCAACTTCAGCTGGGCAGCCCGTAGCTTCTTGAAAATCTCCTTCAGGTTGCTGTAGCGTTCCTCGAAGCTCCTCCCCAGAACGATAACGTCGTCTAGGTAGGTCTTCCAGTGTAGTCCCCTCAAAATGGACTCCATTAGCCTTTCGAAGGTCGCAGGGGCGTTGCGCAAACCGAATGGCATGACGGTGAACTGCCAGAGTCCGCTGCCTACAGAGAACGTCGTTTTCTCACGGTCCTTAGGGTGGACCTCCACCTGCCAATAGCCACTCTTCAAATCTAAGGTGGAGAACCATCTTGACCCTGATATGGTGTCTAGGGTGTCGTCGATCTGGGGTAGAGGGTAGCTGTCCATCTTCGTGACTTCATTCACCCACCTGTAGTCCACGCAGAACCTGGTGGAGCCGTCCTTCTTCTTCACTAGCACGACCGGAGAACTCCAAGGGCTATGTGATGGCTCGATCACCCCCTGCTCCTTCATCTCTTCTATCATCCGGTCGACTTCAGCTTGCTTGGCGAGCGGGAAACGTCGGAATGGGGCCCTAATCGGTGCGCCGTCCCCAACGTCGATTCTGTGCTGGACCAAGCTTGTCCTGCCAAAGTCTTTGCTCCCTACGCAGAAGATATCCTGGAATTTGTGTAGCAGGTCCTGGAGTTGGCGTGATTGCTTCTCGTCTAGATGGCCCTGGGATCCTTGGTACAGCTTCTGTAGTTCTTCTGGCAGGGCGGGTTTTCTTCGGACGTCTGTCTGCAGGGATCCGTCCGCCATGTCTGTGATGCGGGCGATCCAGGTAACGGGCTCGCAGATTCCTAGGGTGGTGTCCCGGTGAACCGTAATATCGTAGTCGTTCAGGTTGGACAAGCGGACGTACGGCCGAGACGTCGTGTTGATGAGGGTCTTGGCAATTAGCAATCCTTTTGTCTGGATGTCCTCATATTTTGGCTCGATGACAACCGCCACTCCCTCAGCAGTTCCGTTGACAATTACGGCAATGATGACCTCCGTCCTGGCGGGAACGATGACGTCCTCTCTCAGCCTTACTCGTCGTGCGATGATGGCCTAGTGTGCTGGTTGCAAATCAAGGTCTTCACCTCCGTAGTGGAGAGTGTAGGTACTCAGGTCCAAGATGATGTTGTTCTGGTCCAGGAAGTCCAGACCGATGATCACATCGTTTGATACATCAGCCACAAGCACTGGATGCTTCACCGCCCGTCGACCAATGACAAACTCCAGTGATGCTTCGCCATGTACCGGTGCGGTTTTTCCAGTCGCGGTTATTAGAGGTTCCTTTGTGTGGGTTGCACTCTCCACTTCGGGATCACGGTGGGATTGACGATGGTCCTCGTTGCTCCCGTGTCGATCAGCATGGGCCAGTTCACTCCGTTGATGACTCCATGGACCATCAGGCTGCCATTGTCCCTCCGTAACTTCGTCACACGGACTTGGACTGCCGGGGCTTGACAACTGTCACAAGCCAACCTTTGCCCTCCAAGGCTGGCTAATACTCGTTTCCCTGGGCCGTGCGGTTTTCAGACGGCTGATTTCCCGACGGATACCCTCAGCGGCGGTGATCACCGCAGTCCTTGCTCTGGTGGTCTTTCTTACCGCAGGTCCAGCAGGTCGGTAGTCCTTTTCCGTGCCGCCTCTCCGTGTGTCTTTCGACTGCGTCGTTGTTGGTGGTGCCGCGACTATTGAAGAACCGGCCTAGCGTCTCCATCAATTCATCGGCCAGGGGCTGGTCTCGTTGGTTTTGGCTGGTTCGTCGACGTCCACTTGACACACCCGCGCGTGCATTCTAGATGTCTGCTTTGCCGTCTCGAACTCAAGTGTGTGGCTCAGCGCATCTGCCAGGGTCATTGTGCGTGAGTCGCAGTGCCTGTTGAGTGTCCAAGTCCCGTAGCCCGTTGGTGAAGGTCTGCGTCGCAATTTGCTCCAGGAAGTCGGCCGACGCTGTAGGATAGGAGAGCCTTACGAGGCATGCGATATCCGTCTCGAACTCCTGCAGTGTTTCCGCGTTATTTTGTACCCGGGTCCGGAGCTGCATCTGGTAGGCCTGCAGAAGATGGCTATCTCCATATCGGGACTCCATATGGGCGATTAGTGAGGCGTAGTCCTGAGACTCGGTTGGGATGGCCTGAAGGACATTAAGGGCGTGCTACAATGAGAGCTGTAACCTTTTCCGTGTTGTACCAGTTGTTTATGGGACAGGCCGCCACGAACTGACGTAAGTAAGTGCTCCATGGGACCTTTCCGTCGAAGGTTGGGGGCGTCACTCTGCTCTGTCCCGTCCCTGTATTCCCGGTGTAACTGTGGGCGGGCGTCGGCGCAGCTCGGCAACTTCCTCTTGTAGAGCGTTGAATCTCTCTTCCATCTACGTCGGCGGGCGTTGGCGCAGCTCAGCAAATTCCTTTTGTAGAGCGTTGAATCTCTCTTTCACCTCCGTCGGCGGGCGTCGGCGTAGCTTGAAAACTTCCTCTTGCAGAGCATTGAATTTCTCTTCTACCCCCGTCAGCGGGCGTCGGCGCAGCTCGGCAACATCCTCCTTTAAGGCGTCGAACTTCTTTTCCACTGCCGTGACTTCCTCGCGTAGACCCTGTTCTAATTTCTTTCGACTTTCCTCTAATTTCGTCAGCAGACACTCTTCCAAATTTTTCTGGCCATCCAGAAATTTGGTAGTCAGGTCCTTGGCTAAATTCTTCTGGCCGTCTTCCATCTTCTTCAGGTCCTCCGCTAAATTCTTCTGGCCGTCTTCTATCTTCTTCAGGTCCTCCGCTAACTATTTTGACCGTCTTCCATCTTCTTCTGGCCGTCCTCTAATTTGGAGGTTAGGTCCTCCGCTAAATTCTTCTGCCCGTCTTCCATCTTCTTCAGGTCCTCTGCTAACTTATTTTGACCGTCTTCCACCTTCTTTGGCCGTCCTCTAATTTGGAGGTTAGGTCCTCGGCTAAATTCTTCTGGCCGTCTTCCATCTTCTTCAGGTCCTCCACTAACTTATTTTGACCGTCTTTCATATTCTTCTGGCCGTCTTCTAATTTGGCAGTTAAGTTTTCGGCTAAATTCTTCTGGCCGGCCTCCATCTTGGTTTCCATGTCACTTAACTTTTCTAGTAGTAGTTGTATTTGTGCATCCATTTTAGTTGTTTGCCTTGTGATGGGCATGCACTCACAGGAAAATTAGAGAACTGTGGTAAAATGACCTGCTCGAGTTTTGAACCAGGACCTTCAGGTGTTGTGTTTGTGCTTGGGTTCGGTATCCCACTTCTGACATCAGTTGTTACGTACTACCCCCCTGTAGCACGTTCGTTAGTTGGATCAAAGTAGGTAAAGCACAACACAAATGGTCCTTTAAAGAAATATTATCTTTATTGCAGGTCTAGAAAGATACACCACACAATAAGCAGATAGAAACAACTAGCAGTCTTACTCAAGTTTGCTCCTTGCGGCGAACACTCACCGCTTTCACTTCTCAAGCAGCTAATCCTCCACTAATTAGACCCGTCCTCTAGAAATAACCACAACTCTTCCTCAATTTCACAAGCCACAGTCTGTCACTCACTGTTCTTGAATACTACACACTGTTTCGCAATTCACACGTCCCCTTAATACCACTATCGCACAGGTATAAACACACTCCTCAAAACTCAGTCCGTCCCTCGCTGGCCAGGTCGTTTTATATAGCGGGGCTGGTGACTCAATGGATGCTTCCAGAGCAGACCAGGATTCACGGTTACTCGAGAATTCCATTACCGGGTGGGCCGCGAAGTTTCGAGACGGTCTCTTTGTTACTGCCTGTCTTCTTGTTGCGCAAACCGCTGGTTAACACAGGGACAGGAGGTAGCCCGGGGGGGATGTGAATCACGCGGCGAGGTGATGAAGCAACCGCGCAGCCGTAACACCATAAAACTTTTGAACTGACGGTGGCTTTGGGGTTTGATATGTCGAAATTACCGTAACCAGAAGTCACAAAATGGTACTCATTGCAATAGGTATCTTTCTCATGAAATCTACCAAAAATCTAACTCATTACATAATATCTAGTAGTTTGGACAATTCATTATCATATAGAATTCCTCATATAACTAAATAATATTTATTAACTATATTAAAAAATATAGAACCAATTACATTCATAATTTTAAAATGTTAATATGATATTCAGTTATATTAACTGACTGAAACCGGGTGAGTTAGCCGTGGTCGTTACAGCGTGGCTGCAGGCAGTGTCTCACATCCCAGAGGCGAGGAGGTTTGTATCCTCAAGCCGGCAACCTTCAAGGTGGTCTTCTGTGGTTTCCCATCTTTCTTCCAGGCTCCCCCAGGAGCTCACATCTAGTGGGACGTGGGTTGGCAACCACGGGACCCCAGCTGAGTCCGGCATTGCTTCCACTTACTTGTGCCGGGCTCCTCTCCGTCTTCTTTCCTGTCGACCTTCCTTGGTTAACTCTTGTTCTTTTCCGACCCCGACGGTATTAGGGTATCCGAGGCCTAGGGAGGCTTTCACATTCCCGCTTTAATTGGCCCTGGTCTCATCTTTCCTGATCCTTCCTCCTTCGAGGGGTCAGACCTCTTGTGGGTATTTTTTTTTTCATTTTTTCATTATATTTCCTTTTCTCTTTCAGATTTCCGCACTGTTTTTGTTAATTGGCTCCCCGTGTATCTAAATTCCCTTTAGCGATTTTTTTTGCATCTACACTACATTTTGTAGGTATTTTTAATCTACGTTGCATTATGTAAGTTGTTTCGATTTAAATTGCACATCGCGAGTGTTTTCAACCTCAATTGCATTTTGTAAAGATTGACAATCTAAATTGCTTTTTAGCAGTTCTTTCAATGTAGGAGCAGGGCATTTTAGTGAGTATTTTGAATTTCAATTGCTTTTTGTAAGTATTTTGAACCTCAATTTCATTTTGTACGTATTTTCGATCTTGTTTGCATTTTTAAAGTATTTTGAATCTCAATTGCATTTTGTAAGTATTTCGACTCTACATTGCATTTTGTACGTATTTTGAACCTAGCCTACATTTTGTGCGTATTTTTCAATCTATTCCTTTTGTGAGTATTTTCGTTCTAAATTCCCTTTTGTCAGTATTACCACTCTCCATTTTGTGAGTAGTTTCAATCTGAGTTCCTTTGTGTAAGAATTTTCCGTCTCACTTACTTTTCGTTCTGGATTCCATTTCATTGCCATTTTCGCTATCACCCAGACTATTAGGGGCCGATAACCTAGATGTTAGGTCCCTTAAAACATCAATTATCATCATCATCATCATCATCATCATCATCATCATCATATTCTTCCAGGCATATGCCGGGGTTGGTCTCTAACTATAGGCCACAGCCGCTACCTTCCAATTTCTCGTCCTTACATTCACACTTTCCTCCCCAGACAACATTCCACAATGAAAAATCCAACTTCCGGCAGTGATGCCCCTATAAGTGTACCCTTTAGCACCTCCTCCTGGGTACCATCCTCACTGTACCTACCTGGGCAATGTACAGGAACTTCTTGATGAGTGGCAGAGTGACGGTAGTGATGTGACCCAAAGTGAAGCCACGCAGGTCGTACACTACGATCCAGTTAAGACACTTGTCCTCTAGAAGCACGATGGCAGCCATCATCAGCGCCAGTTTAATACACTTACTGTAGTCGTACTGTTTGGCGGGCAAGTCCCACAGCTTGTAGAAGATTATCCTGCTGCCGTCTGGAGTGAGCTTTGGAAAAGGATAACAGAACCTAGGGCAAGATAGTGAAGCCTCATTATCAGAGATTTGGACGTAACTCAATATACAGCAATGGGAATGCAAATAATTCTGGTTGGTTGGTTCCTCAGTTTAGGGGCTGCGAGAATGCGGTCATGTAGCCCTGTGTACTTTGGGTGTGTGTAGAATCTGTCTCATAACCGATGTTAATTGTGATGGCTGTAGTAGTGCATGTTAACTGTAATTCAGGTAAGGACTGCAGACGATCAATTTCAAGTAGTTCCTTCTTACCAAACACTACTGTCAACGACACCTAGCTACGAACTTGGCTCTTAGATACCACCGCAACTGGCATCTGGCGGTGAACGTTGGAACTTATAGAGCGTTAATCAAATCTAACCTACAAATTTAGCTTCACACAATTGTAGTTAGTGGAAAGTTCTTTTACATGCCATAAATCTATGACATGGGCCCGCTGGCTTACTTCCCCTCTGAAGGAAGACATAGGCCTACTGAGGGATTTTAACGCTCTTAAAAATCCGACGACCTCGGCCGGGTTTGAACCCACGATCTTGGGCATAGAAGCAAATAATTCCATTTACAAGATGCTGACAAATCTGGAATTATCACGAGAGGCCATGAGTGTTTTCATGCAGTTGCTGGAGTGTTCCTCAAACAGTCAATAGAACGAGGGAAGAGACACAAAGGATCGGACGTTCTTTTCTTTGAATCTTCTTTAGAGACGCATTGAACTCAGTCATGCTCCTCCCATCGATGAAGTAAAGAAGTTGAAACCCTGCCTGGTTTGATCGTATCCACTGTATTGTTACATAGTACAGTAGTTTTCATTTCCGACAACCAGCATGTCTAAGAGTTTGCCTCATTGGATTCACGACGGTGAAAACGGGTTGTGTTAAAGACCCTTATTAGCCTACTTTCGAGTTTTGCAAAAAATGAAATTTAGTCGGTGTGTGAGTGTGTATATATGTCCCCTCGTATCAATTCAGACATGACGAAACCGAATTGAGCCAAATTTGGTACAGAGGTAGCACTAGCAAAGGACTCCTCAGTGTCATGTTTTATATCGCCGCCATCTTGACGTAAACGGAATAGCGGCCACTCAAATATTCAAAGCTTAAATCAAATTATGATCTCTACCAAAGTTTGCAACAATATACCTTCATGTGGGAAGCGTCTTTTGCCTAAACTACAAGATCATCATCGAAATATGTAGTTTGAAGATGGCGGCCGTTTATGTGTGCAAACCGATCCCCCCTATCAATTCAAACACGACGAAACTAAATCGAACCAACTTTAGTACAGAGGTACAACTCGGTGTCATGTTGTATATCGCTGCCAACATAACGAAAAAAAAAACCAACATAGGGTCCACCCAAATGTTCTAAGCTTAAATCAAATCAAATTACGACTAGTCTAATCATCCGATCTCTACCAAATTTTGCAACAATATACCTTAATTAGGGAAGCGTCTTTGCGCCAAACTACAAGGACATCAGCCAAATAGTTTCAAGATGGTGGATGTGTGAATTATAGCCTAAGCGTAACTTAGGATTCAACAAGGCAATTCCTCACTAAATCCGCGTATCGTACAGAGGGTGGTTTTAAACTGTCCTCAAGGAGGTGATCTGTAGGATATTAACATTTTAAAAATGGAATATCATTCCGTAGTAGTGACTAATAGTTCAGGCTGATCGTGCTGGGTCGTGCCGCCCCGTTGGGTCAAAATGGAAGCTATTGCTTGCTTAGTCCATATTTCAGTAAATTGATATTTTTAGGAACGTAATGAACAAAATAATACAAATTTAGTATCAAATGGTTTATAAAAACGGCAGAATACGCTAATCAAATCGTTCTTCCCAAGACAAAGTATGGAAATATGGTATACAGTTATACTAAACCAGTTGTTAACGCATTACTTGCATTGGCAGCGGGCTAGCGTCGTTAACTCTCAACCTCGAGGTTCGTGGGTCGAATCCAAGCGGGTTCAAAATTGATTATCTGTTTTTTTTGTATTTATCGATTTATAACTACTCACACGGTATAATGTTAAGCATGTATGGTGTGTGCCGGCCCCGTGGTGTTGGGGTAGCGCGCCTGCCTCTCACCCGGAGGCCCCGGGTTCGATTCCCGGCTCCGTCAGGGAAGATAGAAACTGACGTGAGGGCTGGAACGGGGTGCACTCGGCCTCGTGAGGACAATTGAGTAGCTGTCTGACAGTGAGGCTGCGCCCCGATCACGAAAACCAAGATTAACGGCCGAAGGGACCCGATGCGTTGATCACGTGTCACCCCAATATCTGCAGGCCAAATGGCTGGGCAGCGGTCTCTTGGTAGACCTAGGCCCTTCACGGGCTGTAGTGCCAGGGGTTATATTATATGTATAGTGTGTATTAGCAATCGAAAATATGATATATACTTATAACACCACATATTTCAAAACTCGGTTACAGCGATTACAATTCATTTTCCTTGATCCGAGGTTCAGAGTTTAGTTGATTCTTTAGGGGCTTTGCGGCATCATGGTCATGTAGCCCCGTGTACTTGGGTGTGTGTAGAAGTTGTCTGATAACCTGTGTCACTGTGAAGTCTGTACTAGTGTGTGTAGGCTACTTGTAAATGAGGTAGAATTTGTGTAGGAAACTGTCCTTCATCCGCGGTAGAGTCTGTTCTTGCTGTTGATTCTTTAGGGACTTTGCGACATCGTGGCCATGTAGCCCCGTGTACTTGGGTATGTGAACAAGTTGTCTGATAACCTGTGTCACTGTGATGTCTGTACAAGTGTGTGTAGGCTACTTGTAAATGAGGTAGAATTTGTGTAGGAAACTGTCCTTCATCCGCGGTAGAGTCTGTTCTTGCTGTTGATTCTTTAGGGACTTTGCGACATCGTGGCCATGTAGCCCCGTGTACTTGGGTGTGTGTAGAAGTTGTCTGATAACCTGTGTCACTGTGATGTCTGTAGTAGTGTGTGTTCTTTTATACGAGAAAGGATTTGGGTAGGAAGCTGTTGTTGTTGCTGCTGTTTCAATTGAGAGTCTTGGACATCATAGTCATTTAGCCCCATGTACTTGGGTGCGTGTGTTGAATTTTGTTTGATAACCTATGTTATTGTGATGGCTGTATTAGTGTATGTATTTATAATTCAGTCGAGGATTCAATCAATCAACGTAGTATATAGCACGTCATATTTCAACAAGCTACTACAACCAACATTCAATCAAAGGACAAAGAGTTATAACCATACCCATGCATTTAGGAGAAAGTAGGCTATATGTTCTTTTCTGAACATCTTGTTTTTACTATGAAATACCACATTATCGTGTTGGAAGCCATTTTACATTGTTGCCTTAGTAATCTAAATTTAATGCTTTGCTGCTGGTCAACACGATTGTACCCAATTGTAATGGGTAAATCCAGAAAAAAAACCTTTACACGAGATTAATAAATCCACTTGGAAGACCAGTTTCGATCGTCGAACGATCATCTTCAGATCTATTACAATTAGGTTATGAAATCTATGTCTACGAGTATTGGTGATTGTATTTACAATATGTAAATACTAATTCAGCCTGTAGTGCTGTAATGAAGCGAGACCTGGAGTACTCGTTTTTTATTTTATTTTTATTTTTTATAAACTCCTTGTTTTTGAGCGGAAAGTTTTGAGGAAGATCTTTGGTCCCGTTCAAGATAAGGACACTGGTGAATGGCGAATACGGTACAATCGAGAGCTGGATGCCATGCATAAGACCCCAAACATCGTTGGACTGATGAGAAGCAAACGTCTGGCTTCTGGACAGGCCATGTCACTAGGATGGACTCATCCCGATGGCCTCTGAAACTGCTCAATTTTGTTCCTCATGGAAGAAAACCACTGGGTAGGCCGAGGAAGAGATGGAAGGACGGAATCCGTGAAAACCTGCGACGGAATGGAATAGAGGATGACTGGCAACAGAGAGCAGCAAACAGAATCCAGTGGAGGGGAACCCTTGTAGCGGCGCGCGATCCCCTGGGCCTGATCGCGTAAATGTAAATGTATACACTACTTAGTAGCAGTAGTAATTTAACTAATACAACTAGTCAATATTTGTTAGTTATATGCAGTTCTTTTTTTTTCTTCTTTCTGAAAATGAATTAAGGGATTCTCTCAGTTGCAGTCGACAAAACATCATAATCTTCCAATTTTCGGCAATTTGCAAAGTCCGGTCAATGTTTGTGTTCGAATCATTAATTTTCAGCTTTTTCGATGCCTGGGTGGATGTTAAATAGTTCGTTAATTTCTTCATTCTTCAAAACTATCCACACGCACAAAATAACAACCTACCCCACCTCCAAGCACTAGCGTGCGTGCTCATAAGAAAGGAGTGCCGAGTTGCCACCCAAAAGAAACTGATTCGATAGATCGATTTAAATCGAGGATAACTCGAAATCTCCTCCAGCTGTTGTGAACAGCGCGTTGACGCCAGCTGATCGATGAACTTTCAAGTCGGAAGTTATATTTGCCAGACTAGATACAAATGTAGTCTACCAATATTTTTTATCATTTCAAATGATCTTGTCGACTTCGTCGTTATGCTTGGGTCCAACGTTATGCGTTACGGAGACGGAGACGGAAGTGACGTCATGCAGCCGCGCGGGAAGTGACGTCATGCAGCCACGCGGGAAGCAGAAGCTAATGGTTAATGAATTCTGTTGAAAGAGTCCTGGGTCGTCGAGCGACCTGGTGCTTTGAGCGAAGCGAACACAAGAATACAGGGTGCCTCCTAAAGAGGTGTGCAGGATGTCAGAGCAAAATACAGTACAAGATGCCAGATAACAATACAGGGTGACTCTTAAAGAGATAGTTAGTTAGTTATTGTTGTTTTAAGGGGCGGAACTACGAGGTCATCTGCCCCTAAAAAAAAGATATACAAGATGCCAGATAAGAATTCAAGGTGACTCTTAAAGAGGTGTTCAAAATGGCAGAGTAGAATACAGGGTGACTCCTAAAGAGGTGCACAAGATGCCAGATAAGAATACAAGGTGACTCTTAAAGAGGTGTACAAGATGGCAGAGAAGAATACAGGGTGACCCCTAAAGAGGTGCACAAGATGTCAGACAAGATTACAGGGTGACTCCTAAAGAGGTGTATAAGATGTCACACAAGAATTCAGGGTGCCTCCTAAAGAGATATACAAGATGCCAGATGAGAATACAAGGTGACTCTTAAAGAGGTGTGCAAGATGGCAGAGAAGAATACAGGGTGACTCCTACAGAGGTGCACAAGATGTCAGACAAGAATACAGGGTGACTCCTAAAGAGGTGTACAAGATGTCACACATGAATACAGGGTGACTTCTAAAGAGATATACAAGATGCCAGATAAGAATACAGGGTGCCTCCTAAAGAGGTGTGCAGGATGTCAGAGCAAATTACAGGGTGACACTTAACGAGGTGTACAGTATGTTAGATTCAATTCAAATACAGGGTGACCCTTAAAGAGGTTTGCGAGATATCAGATTCAAATAAAGGGTGACTCCTAAAGAGTTGTAAAAGATGTCAGACTCAAATACAGAGTGACCCTTAAAGAGGTGCCTGCGCGGGAAGCCTAAGTTAATGGGTAATGGAGTCTGTTGAAAGAGTCCTGGGGCTTCGAGCGAAGCGAGAAGCCCTCCTGAGCCTTTATAACATGTGTAGCATTTTTAGCATGCGTCATTTGAAATGATATAACGTCCAGTCTTTCAGACTGACTGTAATTTTTTCTTAAACAGTTTTCAAAATAATGTTTAAGGGGTACGGGTATCCCCGCGTTCCCCCTGAAAAAAAAAAGCACTGGTTTTTGTGATATTTTGTTAAGATACTGAAAGTGGTGTTTGATCTAAATTTGCTTGCTTAGTGTGATTATGTGATTGTTGTTAAATGGTCAGGTTAGAGTGGATTGTGAAACATAGCTCTTCAATGGTATGAGGTCCGGATGCGAGCAGCTAGTCTCGTCACTGCCTGCACTGAACGGGGAGGAATTTCCTGAGTGCACATAGCTCTTATCCTCCTAAGCTCATCCTCTCCGCATTCCTAACTGTCTGTGTTCATTGAATATTGCAACATATGTGTGCTGCCAAATCTAGAGCTTCTTAATACTGTATAGTAGACATTTCAACTATTAAAGGCCAGTTTACATTCTCGCCACGCGTAAGCTAATCAACACTATAAACGCTACCCGGTCTAATGAGAATGTCCTGGTACTTTTAATACTGCCGTTAATGCTGGCCTTGGTTTATTGAAGATATGGTACAAAGTACACCCTGATCCAATAACATGGTTACCTTGTTGTTCCCTTATCTAGTTTGGCCGCAACGTTATGTTGTTTCTCGTTTCCAACGGGGGGTGTTTTGTAGTAGTGAGAAGAGGGGTTAATTCTTCATAAATATGTGTTCGTTTAAATTATTAGGGCTATCTATTTAAGCTAAGTGTATCTCGATAGGTTCCTTTATGTCCTTTCGGTTCGTGATGCATGAATTTTAAGTCGGTTTCAATGTTGGTGAAGCTGTGTCTCACGTCGAACTTGTGTTTGCATACGGCAGAGCGAGTCCCATATTGTATCGCATGTCTGTGCTCGTTGTATCGTGAATCCATTCTTCTGACACTATGGCCAATGTAATTTGCTTGACACTCAGTGTCTTAGCACGTTATAGAATATTCCCCTAACTTTGAATACGGGTCTTGTTTATTGAAAACTAGCTGAAGTACCCGTGCTTCGCTACGGGTCATAAATAAATTAAAATGTGAAAGTGACAATTAAAACAGGGGATAGGCGTGGTGCTGCTTGGAGGGAGAGTAATGATAGAACATTTTGTCCAACTACTCCGTTCGGCGTTGACCGTGAGGTTTTGCTCGCTAACCGTTGAAGATACACGGAAAGTGATAAGGACCATTTGGATAGAAAATTACATTTTAAACCTCGTGTATGCCATCAAAAGTTTGCTATTTATTAGCGTTCTCTTTTTCTTTGAAATGGAAATATGAAAGTTTGTAACCAAAGGGTGTAGTGAAGTCACTAAAATGGTCGCCATCTTTAAATAGTGCAAAGTATCGAAATCAAAAGTAGCCTATACGTTAACCAGGTAAGTCAGCTACATCCATGTAAAATTTCATGAAAATCGGACCAGTGGTTCTTGCGTGATTGAGTAATACACAGACACAATCTATTACATTTCTATATATTAGTATGGATTACTGTTTTGGAGATGCTTTCCGGTTGTGTTGTTTGTTGTGAATGCTATTTTTGTGCCTTGTTTCTTGAATAAATTGGTGATTTTGTATGTATTCGCGTTCACGTAATTGAAACGCACGTGAGATTGTCCCGGAACCTTTAATACTGCATTGGGATTATATTTTGTTGACCAACTGACCAGGTGCAATATCAATCCAATATCTATAAAAGGTTGGTACTTACTGCTGATCAAGATGGACTTTCAGTTCAGGATCTAATGGATCTCTTCTCCCAAAATACTCTGGAGCGAGCTTCTTCACTGAATAAGTCAGATCTATTGATTCTTTCACCTTCTCTAAGCTGTTTTTGCGGGCTATGAGGGAGTTCCTTACCCACCGTTCATCTGCAAGTTGAAACAGTCCAATATGAAATATACCGATGCTGAATAACACTGATCCATCGATTCTTTCATCTGCTCCAATCTGTTCTTGCGGGATACTAGGGAGTTCGTTATGCACCGTTCATCTATAGGTCTGTTAGGTAGTCAGCCCGAAGGCTGGTTGGATCCTCAAAAAGTACCGCCATTAGGTTATGTGGGTTGGTACTGTGCCTTTGCAAGCAATAGATACGCGATCATAGTCCGCTAGCTCAATAGGTCATTCGGGGCATGGTACATACTCCCACTCTTTGATTCACGTATCTTGGATCAAAGCATAATGATATCAAATAAACTTCAAAATCAAAATATAAAACTATTTAATATAACTCAAAATTAGGCGCCACAAAAACAAAACTTTACAATGATAAATTTCACACTTGTCCTAAAATGAACAAGGAATCATAGGAACTTATCCTTAAAATACAAATGGTTAAGATTCCACTGAACCTAACAAAAATATCAACTAACAGTCACTTCCATAAAGCACTTCCCTTAAACTGTACATACGAGCTCCATATGGCCCTGTGTTAACATTTTCAAGATTATACATGGTCAAAACACACTCTTTACTGCCTTATTGGAGTATTACGTTACTGGGCTAATTATTTATATATAGGGGCGTGGTGGCGCAGTGGTTAAGCTGTATGCCTCTCACCAAGGTGGACCGAGTTCGATTCCCGGTCAATGCATGTGAGATTTTCGAAGTGAAATGCCATGTCCTGTGGTTCGGATTCCACGTAAAAAGGAAGTCTCGTGGCTCATGATCTCGCGATTAACAGTCACGTTAAACTACAAGCTTGCTTGCTTTAATTATTTATAATGACAATACCATTTCATTGGGTACACATGAGCTTTAAATTATCATCTCACTTCATACAATTCTACTACTTTGCATCGTCTGGGAAGAATTCGTGCACCCCTGGAGCCTTAAAAACTACTGAATAAATCGAATAAGGCCAAACTCCCCAGGTTGCCTTAAGATTTTCACATACTCGGGAACAATATTTATGTTTTTTTTTATCAAACAAAGTTTTTTTACTATAATCTCCATAACGATTATATTAACACGGTTCTGAACGATACTTGGCAAGAACAGTTAATATCAATGGATCTCGGCGCTAAATACCAGATCATCTCAAATGTTTATCAATTCTGTAGACCGCATGAACACATGGGGCTATCCTTGACCTACCACAATCATTTGAAAGCGACCATTCTCGCTTCTCAAGATACTTAGGCTGATTTATGAGTGGAGTCGTGCGGTCTCACCACTCTGACGGGATTCTTACAAGGCCGGCAGGCTACAAGTATATTTCTTTCTTAAATTGGAAAAGCAACACGATTATTTATTAGTAGTGTGGTAATGGGGGAGCTGTCTCACTTAGCAAGTTGTGAGCCCCTGCGACCTTGGAATGGAAGGAGTCATGCTAGGAGGGCGTGTTTGGATTCGTTTTTTTTCGTCTCGTTGTGCTCTTTACGGGAATGTAGGTGTCGAAAAGGTGAACTTAGGGTTTTGGGTCAAAACATGCGTTTTTCACATTTTTGCCGATTTTTGGAAAACGGGTCATGCTAGGAGGGCGTGCTTGGATTCGTTTTTTTCGTCTCGTTGTGCTCTTTACGGGAATGTAGGTGTCGAAAAGGTGAACTTAGGGTTTTGGGTCAAAACATGCGTTTTTCACATTTTTGCCGATTTTTGGAAAACGGGTTATGCTAGGAGGGCGTGCTTGGATTCGTTTATTTCGTTTCGTTGTGCACTTTACGGGAATGTCGGTGTCGAAAAGGTGAACTTAGGGTTTTGGGTCAAAACATGCGTTTTTCACATTTTTGCCGATTTTTGGAAAACGGGTCATGCTAGGAGGGCGTGCTTGGATTCGTTTATTTCGTTTCGTTGTGCTCTTTACGGGAATGTAGGTGTCGAAAAGGTAAACTTAGGGTTTTGGGTCTAAATATGCGTTTTTCACATTTTTGCCGATTTTCGGAAAACGGGTCATGCTAGGAGGGCGTGCTTGGATTCGTTTTTTTCGTCTCGTCGTGCTCTTTACGGGAATGTAGGTGTCGAAAAGGTGAACTTAGGGTTTTGGGTCAAAAAATGCGTTTTTCACATTTTTGCCGATTTTCGGAAAACGGGGCATGCTAGGAGGGCGTGCTTGGATTCGTTTTTTTCGTCTCGTCGTGCTCTTTACGGGAATGTAGGTGTCGAAAAGGTGAACTTAGGGTTTTGGGTCAAAAAATGCGTTTTTCACATTTTTGCCGATTTTCGGAAAACGGAAAACGTGATGATGACGTGTGTGAATGTTTTTTTTTTATACGCATGCGCACTTGGCGGTTTTTGTAAAAGAGCGGGCTTTTTAAATGATGATTTATAAATGAGTTTTTTAATATGTATTGAAATAAACCAAAAAAACTAATAGGTCATTGGCTTTTTACTATCTCGCTAACCAATAATCGGATTTAAACGTATGAGGTGTCGTAGGACTCGTGGTGAACTCTCTTTTTCTATCGAAGGGGTATATTCATTCCAAAATAAAAACTACCCTTACCCGGGGGATGAAATAGTAATTTATTTTTATATACCTACGAACTTGGCGGTTTTTGTAAAAGAGCGGGCTTTTTAAATGATGATTTATAAATGAGTGTTTTTTTAATATGTATTGAAATAAACCCCAAAAAACTAATAGGTCATCGGCTTTTTACTATTTCGCTAACCAAAAATCGGATTTAAACGTATGAGGTGTCGTAGGACTCGTGGTGAACTCTCCTTTTCTATGGATGGGGTATATTCACCCCAAAATAAAAACTACCCTTACCCGGGGGGGTGAAATAGTAATATTTTTTTGTATGTGTGCGCACGGACGGGTTTTGTCAAAAGGACCTAACTATACGTTAGTTAATATTTTCTGAACCCCTCATGGGATTTTGCCATAGGCAGTATTATAGCCCTGGGGGTGACGCCCCGTTTTTGAGTGTATGATTCATTTTTGTCGAAAGGGCCTAACGACACTTTTGTTCATATCTCGCGAACCAATCATGCTAGGGACTTGTATGAGGGGTCCTAGCACTTGGGGCAACATTCCCTGTTTGGGGGTGAAACTACCCCCCAAAATTGAAAAATCCCTATCTCGGAAACGAAGAATCCTAAAATTAGGTGTGATAGCTTAAAAAATAGGGGATGATATAGGCTTTTACCTCGATGGATCATTTCACCCCTAAAACAGTAAATAGTCATGTTATGGGGAAAAAACGTGTTAAACACCTAAAAATGATAAATGAACCTAAGATCTTTTGTTTTTGATGAAAAATAGCAGGGGGGTGAAACTACCCCCCAAAATTGAAAAATCCCTATCTCGGAAACGAAGAATCCTAAAATTAGGTGTGATAGCTTAAAAAATAGGGGATGATATAGGCTTTTACCTCGATGGATCATTTCACCCCTAAAACAGTAAATAGTCATGTTATGGGAGAAAAACGTGTTAAACACCTAAAAATGATAAATGAACCTAAGATCTTTTGTTTTTTATGAAAAATAGCAGGGGGGTGAAACTACCCCCCAAAATTGAAAAATCCCTATCTCGGAAACGAAGAATCCTAAAATTAGGTGTGATAGCTTAAAAAATAGGGGATGATATAGGTTTTTACCTCGATGGATCATTTCACCCCTAAAACAGTAAATAGTCATGTTATGGGGAAAAAACGTGTTAAACACCTAAAAATGATAAATGAACCTAAGATCTTTTGTTTTTGATGAAAAATAGCAGGGGGTTGAAACTACCCCCCAAAATTGAAAAATCCCTATCTCGGAAACGAAGAACCCTAAAATTAGGTGTGTTAGCTTAAAAAATAGGGGATGATTAGGGCTTTTACCTTGATTGCTCATTTCACCCCTAAAACAGTAAATAGTCATGTTATGGGGAAAAAACGTGTTATACACTTAAAGCATAAGCATCTTTGTGAAACCATGCTTTAATGGACATGTGTATGGATGATGATGGTTGTTATTATTATTATTAGGTAATTATGGATTAATGTGCGGATAGATAACTAACCTGTGGGGAGCGTGATGGCGCAGGTGCTTAGCTGCTCGTCTTTACTCGGGCAGGTGGGGTTCAAATCCCGGTGACGGCGGGGGTTGGAATTTTCACCTGAAAAAAATCACGTGGCGTCAGGAAGGGCATTCGGCCTTAAATCCCCGGCCAAAACCAAAATGAGCCTGGTTGGCTCCGGCGACTCAAAATAATTGGGAAAAGCCGAAGAAAGAAAAAATGATAACTCACCAGTAATAGTAAACATTGGTTTGAGGTGTTGAAGAAGTCAGGATGGCCAACCCTTTACCCTGGTTCACGAATGGACCCCAAAAAGTTTTACCTGTCAAGACTCAGTATATCCTGTTGCAGCCTTTAGAAAAAAAAATCGAATCGGGGCCTCTGTGGTGACAGTGGAGCTATATTCATGATGATTTTTAAACAAACATAGGCTTGCCTACTACCACTGGGTTGAATCTGCACAGAGACACTGGCTTTGGTTTGCGTAGTGTGCCTTGCTGATAACAGCACAGCGACCTTGTCAGTAAGTTTCATATTACTCATTTGCATGATAGCGGACGTGCTCTGCACATGACTAGATCGTTGTTAGGTTTGACAAAGGCTTAGTGAAGCTTATGGCAACCTTGAAATGAATGTTATGGTATAGTCGGGGTTGGAAGCCAAGACCTTAGGGTTGACAACCAAGTAGGTTAACCACTACACGGTGAGATGGTCAAATAATAATGTAACAGAACATATAGAAACGTTTTCTATAGTTTAACGAATTGGCATACCATGAGAGGTGTAGGTAATGGAAATTGAATCCTTAGCTGATGATTATACTACTTTCCATGCGCACGTATAAGCTATCATGTTAGAAAAAGAATGGTATGGCTTGTTTTAAACGGAGAATAATAATTGTGTTTACTGTGAAACACAAATCTGAATTTAAAATAATTAATTTAAAATAATTAATTTAAAATTAACTAATTTAAAATTAGTTTAGTACGCTGAAGTTAAAATGAATAATGATCACGTTACAGACAGCCAGTTTCAAAGCCATGAGAACTAAGTGAACAAAGAATAAAATTCATGAACCAGTGAGGAATTCAGCATGCTGTCCTTTGGACAAGAGAGAAGCGTTCTACAGCGACCCTCAATGGTTTGGCTCATCGTAAAGATGAAAATTAAATCTAAGCTACTACACGCTTATATACTAGAAGAAGAAATGGAAAACAATAGGTCAAATAAAGAACAGAAGGAATAAAAAATGGCCCTCAACCCTCAAGCATGTGGATTGAGGGAGTTGAAGGAAGGAGAGCCATGAAAGGCAGATAAAAAGTATACTAGGAGTGGCTTTGTCCCAGAGGTAATGGATAAAGAGGAGGTAAACTGGACTCAGCTCAGAAATCCCTTGGGGTCGCCAACTTCCAAACTGATCAGCCCTTGAGGGTGTAGCCATAGGCAGAGTGCATCGCAAGTCGTGGGGCTAAATACACCCTACCTTCTTGAGGGGGGGCATGAGCAAAAGACAGGAAATAACATGAAAATAAAAAAGCAAGGCTGCCTCCTCAGGATATCAGAAAAAATAAATAAACCAGGGCCAATGAAGTTGCAAAAGGAAGAGACTCCCTAGGGCTCGGATACTCTAATCATGTTGGGGTCGGTAGAGAACAAGAGTTGAGCAAGTGTGGTCGACAGGAAATAAGAGAGTGAGGAGCCTAGCACAAGTTAGTGGAAGCAATGACGGTCTCAGCTGGGACTCCGTGATCGTCAACCTACATGACACTAGATATGACGCCCAGGGGTGGAATTAAAGACCTATTTTTGTTTTTTATCACTGGCTTTTAAGAACGCTAACACATGGCATGCCTTATAATGCAATACTGGTCCTAGGGTATGCAAAATTGTATTAGAAACTCAGCTAATAATAGTGTGCTTGCCCATGATTTACCTTAAATTTTCCTAAAATCCACTACATTTTCCGAAAATTGATCAAATGACACAACATTCCAGCAAAATTCAACAAATGACTACCAGATTTATTGAAATTCCATTGATTTACCTAAGCATGGTTTAAACTACCTCAAATTCATATAAAATTAGACGAATATAGATGAAAATTCACTAAAAATTTACCGAATTTAGCCAAGTGGTGTACAAACCATGAAATTTATCCAATTTTTTAAATTAAAATTGACCACATGTACTCGAAAATTTCATAATATTCCCTTTACATGTATGCTTTTTGTTGTTGTTGTTGTTGTTGTTGTTGTTGTTGTTGTTGTTTCGTTTACCATACTCTCTGCAGACAAATACCTCAACATGAATTTCTCTTAGACTAGGAGCTCTACATTCGATATGATAGCTGAGTTTCATTTCCCATAAACTTGTCACTGAGGCGGGTGTCAGGTAAAGGCATTCAGCTGTAAAAACCACACTCTCACATAGACTTTCATAACCTCTTACGTTGAGGTTCCTAACGCTAACGACATTGAATGATTGAACGGTTTCCTTTTCACAATTCCTGTCTATACTTTCCTCTTTAAGGTTGCAAGATGTTTGCAAGATTCCTAAAATGCAATTAAATGTAATAAATACCTTAAGATGGTTTCATTTGTTTAATGATATGGTGTTGATGATGGATATATACGTTAAGACTAATTTTTGTTAGGTCTTGACTGGCCTTGCAATTAGAAATTGACAAACCAAACATGGGTTATCTACCAGGGGAACACTTTGACCACTATGTTGGTTATTGACCAGTAAGTACAGTTCTAGTAATGAAACAGAAATCCAACACAAACAATGAGCGCACAATGCGGCGGAGATTGGTTATGTAGCTATGTGGAATGTACATCACATGTGGTTTACTTGAAGGTTTGGAGATTCCATTAAAGATATTTCTACAATAAACCATTTTCAAATGGTCATTCGTTGGTGTGAAAATATTTATTATATGGTATTTTATGAAAACAATTATGATTTATAAAAAATTTATACGTTTACTGTATTCTTATTTAATGTAAGCACTGGAGGCACTATCGACCAAAATACAGCACTATCTGGAATGTATATTGCATACTTGAAGGTTTGGTGATCCCATTAAAGGTATTCCTACAATAAATGATTTTTAAGTTGTCGTTCTATGGCGTGAAAATATTTAATATATGATATTTGCTAAAAGGATTTACCAGTGGAATTATTTTACAAGTAGTTATTTTAATGACCAACAGAGTTCACTGTTAAGAAGGTAGAGCCCTATGTGGAATGTAGGATAACATGTTATACATGATACGTGACAACTGTAAGGCTTGTGATTTTTAAGATGCCTTTAACCCTATATTAAACACTCAGTTTGCAATACTGATAACTGCAATGTTACTGAAAAAAAATTGAAACAAAACAAAAATCAGCATTGAAAAACCAAAAAGTGGTTGAGCATATATACAGTGGGGAAAAGAAAAGTTTTGTAAACACTAATGTCCAACAAGACTAATTAAATCAGTAACTGTCAGGGTGGCCGAGTGGTTAAGGCGTTTGACTTAAGATCAACTTTCCAAATATATAAGGAAGCAAGGGTTCGAATCCCTTCCCTGACATAACTATTGCTTGAACATGCAAGAAAACAAGAAATATACACAAACTATGTTTATCAATTTAATCATTTTTTTTTACAAGAGATAGACACACAGAATACAGCTCTTTTTGTTTATCAGTTCTTTTAAACATAACACTTGTTGAAAATTATTTTTTAGGGGATGGGGGTGTTGCTATGTTGACCCATCACACAATAATAGCAGCTTTACGAAGTTCATTTTCTATATTTAATAGCTCTTTCTCATAACCAATATGGCCAAGCTGTTTACAGGCATGCAAGAGCTGTAGACGTTCGACTAATATATTAGGATCGTTCCATTTACTATTTTTTATGAATGGTTTCAGAATCTCGGGAAGCAGTTCATCATTATCACCATCATTATGATTATCATCCTCATTATTATAATCATTTTCATAATGATGATCATTATCATCGTTATCATTACCATGATAATTTCCACCTGTGTCCACAGTCTGTTCAATGGTTTGAGTTGTCTTTGATAGTGTTGAAAGCTTCTTTTTAGATGTGCTAGAATGCTTTAACATTGTTATGTTATTATTACCACTATTACCTTTCCCCACTAACTTTTTGATGGGGTATATTGTCTCTGATAGGGTTGAGGGCTTTTGAGATGTGGGTGCATGTCTGAACATGGGTTTCACAGGAAGTGTTAAAGGTTTCTCATTAAACAACTCGCTAACAGCATGAGTGCGTTGTAGTGTATTAAACTTGAGGTTAATATTATCTTGAGCAGTACTATCTTTCTCTTGGACTTGGTTTCTTGCTTTGGTTTGGGTTTTCCTTACATTTAGACTAGCGTGATTATTAAGTTTACATTCATGATTGTTTGAAGAAAGTACGTCCAATTCTTTTGTTTTAAGCATTCCTCGACACTGTTTCGATCGTTGCTTTGAACAGCGCCAAATAACAGTTCCATTTTTATTGCTTCGTTTCACAATATATGAATATCCTTTATAGTATGCATAAGGCTTACCATACCTAGTCACTGATACTTCCATATCAACTGTCAAGCACAAACTAATCTCTAGTAAAGACAACTTGGTAATAACAACAATAGTTTAATGTGGAAGCATATATACATGCAAAAAGTGGGAGCAAAGTTGGGGGGTAAAAAGTGGGAGCAAAAGTGGTAGCAAATGTGGGAGAAAAAAATAACTGTGAGCAAAAAGTGGGAGCAAATATGGGATCAAATGTGGGAGCAAAGCAAATATAAAAAAGTGGGAGCAAATATGCTAACAAATATGTCAACAAATATACCAGCAAAAGTAAATACACAAGTCAAGATAGATTAAACTGCAAAGAAAATATGGAAGCAAATATGAGAGCAAAAATGGTGTTTTTTCTAAAACAACTAGACATAACAAACTTAGTCATAACCTAACCTAACCTAACCTAACCTAACCTAACCTAACCTAACCTCACCTAACCTCACCTAACCTCACCTCACCTAACTTCACCTAACCTAATCTAACCTAACTTAACTTCACCTAATCTAACTTGACTGAACTTTACCTAACCTAACCTATCATAACTTCACCTAACCTAACTTTACCTAATCTAACTTCACCTAACCTAACTTTCAACTCACAGATCAAAAATTAAATTCTAGGCATAGTTGAGTTGGAACCCAAGACTTCAGGGATAACATACAAGTATACTAGTCACTACACCGCAAAATGGGCAAATTATCATGCAACACAACATAAAGTAAAAGTTTCCTGTAGTGTAACTCATTGGCTGTCAACCATAGTTTGGGAATTCAAACCCAAGACCCCAGGACTTTTGTTTTGAACATTATCAGAAATATTATTCCATTTACATTTTGCTGCTGCTGCTTATAGTTATAAGAGTTGGCATTAATATGGAAAGCAAAAAAAAAATGTGGGAGCAAAAAGTGGGAGGAAAACGTGTAAGCAGAAGTGGGAGCAAACAAGTGTGAGCAAATATGGGAGCAGAAAGTGGGAGCAAATGTGAAAGCAAAAGTGGGAGCAAAAAGAGCGAGCAAGAGTGAGTGCACAAAGTAGGAGCAAATTGTGTGAGTAAAAAGTGGGGGCAAATGTGGTGTTTTACTAAAACAATCTCCCCTAACCTAACCTAAACTAACTTCACCCAACCTAATTTCACCTAACCTAACTTCACCTAACCTAACCTTCCAACTCTCAGATCAAAAATTAAATTCTGGCCATAGTCGAGTTGGAACCCAAAACCTCTGGGATAACACCCAAGTATACTAGCCACTACATCGCGAAATGGGCTAATTATCATGCAACACAACACAAAAAATAAAAAGTTTTCTGTGGTGTAACTCATTGGCTGACAATTATAGTTGAGAATTCAAACCCAAGACATCAGTACTTTTGTTTTGAACATTATCAGAAATATTATTCCATTTACATTTTGCTGTTGCTTATAGTTATAAGAGTTGGCATTTATATGGGAGCAAAAGTGAAAGCAAAATGTGGGTGCAAGCATGGCTGGTTGTAGAGACTTTCATATCAACTAATACACATAAATTAAATTTTAGTAAAGTCACTTGGCTAATAATAATAATAATAATAACAGTTAAAAAAAAATTCAAGGGGATTGATATTTTTCAGGGTGTAATTTCCAAAGTACTGTCAAGAATAATAATTACATGAACAGATTCCAAGAACTCTAGAGTGCTTTTAAGGTTAATGATTGGCTAGGAGTGAGATAGAGCTAGCTAACCTAAGTTAACCTCAGCTCAGTAAACCTAACCTTGTCACATGGCATGTTCTACAAATATAGACTTGCTTTGAGAATGGCTATGACGTCACAGATGAATGGCGGTGGGAGGCTGGCAAAAAGGAAAATGTTTTTGGGTAATAAAAAGTCATGTCCAGCCTCCCACCGCCATTCATCTGTGACGTCATAGCCATTCTCAAAGCAAGTCTATATTTGTAGAACATGCCATGTGACAAGGTTAGGTTTACTGAGCTGAGGTTAACTTAGGTTAGCTAGCTCTATCTCACTCCTAGCCAATCATTAACCTTAAAAGCACTCTAGAGTTCTTGGAATCTGTTCATGTAATTATTATTCTTGACAGTACTTTGGAAATTACACCCTGAAAAATATCAATCCCCTTGAATTTTTTTTTAACTGTTATTATTATTATTATTATTAGCCAAGTGACTTTACTAAAATTTAATTTATGTGTATTAGTTGATATGAAAGTCTCTACAACCAGCCATGCTTGCACCCACATTTTGCTTTCACTTTTGCTCCCATATAAATGCCAACTCTTATAACTATAAGCAACAGCAAAATGTAAATGGAATAATATTTCTGATAATGTTCAAAACAAAAGTACTGATGTCTTGGGTTTGAATTCTCAACTATAATTGTCAGCCAATGAGTTACACCACAGAAAACTTTTTATTTTTTGTGTTGTGTTGCATGATAATTAGCCCATTTCGCGATGTAGTGGCTAGTATACTTGGGTGTTATCCCAGAGGTTTTGGGTTCCAACTCGACTATGGCCAGAATTTAATTTTTGATCTGAGAGTTGGAAGGTTAGGTTAGGTGAAGTTAGGTTAGGTGAAATTAGGTTGGGTGAAGTTAGTTTAGGTTAGGTTAGGGGAGATTGTTTTAGTAAAACACCACATTTGCCCCCACTTTTTACTCACACAATTTGCTCCTACTTTGTGCACTCACTCTTGCTCGCTCTTTTTGCTCCCACTTTTGCTTTCACATTTGCTCCCACTTTCTGCTCCCATATTTGCTCACACTTGTTTGCTCCCACTTCTGCTTACACGTTTTCCTCCCACTTTTTGCTCCCACATTTTTTTTTTTGCTTTCCATATTAATGCCAACTCTTATAACTATAAGCAGCAGCAGCAAAATGTAAATGGAATAATATTTCTGATAATGTTCAAAACAAAAGTCCTGGGGTCTTGGGTTTGAATTCCCAAACTATGGTTGACAGCCAATGAGTTACACTACAGGAAACTTTTACTTTATGTTGTGTTGCATGATAATTTGCCCATTTTGCGGTGTAGTGACTAGTATACTTGTATGTTATCCCTGAAGTCTTGGGTTCCAACTCAACTATGCCTAGAATTTAATTTTTGATCTGTGAGTTGAAAGTTAGGTTAGGTGAAGTTAGATTAGGTAAAGTTAGGTTAGGTGAAGTTATGATAGGTTAGGTTAGGTAAAGTTCAGTCAAGTTAGATTAGGTGAAGTTAAGTTAGGTTAGATTAGGTTAGGTGAAGTTAGGTGAGGTGAGGTTAGGTGAGGTTAGGTGAGGTTAGGTTAGGTTAGGTTAGGTTAGGTTAGGTTAGGTTATGACTAAGTTTGTTATGTCTAGTTGTTTTAGAAAAAACACCATTTTTGCTCTCATATTTGCTTCCATATTTTCTTTGCAGTTTAATCTATCTTGACTTGTGTATTTACTTTTGCTGGTATATTTGTTGACATATTTGTTAGCATATTTGCTCCCACTTTTTTATATTTGCTTTGCTCCCACATTTGATCCCATATTTGCTCCCACTTTTTGCTCACAGTTATTTTTTTCTCCCACATTTGCTACCACTTTTGCTCCCACTTTTTACCCCCCAACTTTGCTCCCACTTTTTGCATGTATATATGCTTCCACATTAAACTATTGTTGTTATTACCAAGTTGTCTTTACTAGAGATTAGTTTGTGCTTGACAGTTGATATGGAAGTATCAGTGACTAGGTATGGTAAGCCTTATGCATACTATAAAGGATATTCATATATTGTGAAACGAAGCAATAAAAATGGAACTGTTATTTGGCGCTGTTCAAAGCAACGATCGAAACAGTGTCGAGGAATGCTTAAAACAAAAGAATTGGACGTACTTTCTTCAAACAATCATGAATGTAAACTTAATAATCACGCTAGTCTAAATGTAAGGAAAACCCAAACCAAAGCAAGAAACCAAGTCCAAGAGAAAGATAGTACTGCTCAAGATAATATTAACCTCAAGTTTAATACACTACAACGCACTCATGCTGTTAGCGAGTTGTTTAATGAGAAACCTTTAACACTTCCTGTGAAACCCATGTTCAGACATGCACCCACATCTCAAAAGCCCTCAACCCTATCAGAGACAATATACCCCATCAAAAAGTTAGTGGGGAAAGGTAATAGTGGTAATAATAACATAACAATGTTAAAGCATTCTAGCACATCTAAAAAGAAGCTTTCAACACTATCAAAGACAACTCAAACCATTGAACAGACTGTGGACACAGGTGGAAATTATCATGGTAATGATAACGATGATAATGATCATCATTATGAAAATGATTATAATAATGAGGATGATAATCATAATGATGGTGATAATGATGAACTGCTTCCCGAGATTCTGAAACCATTCATAAAAAATAGTAAATGGAACGATCCTAATATATTAGTCGAACGTCTACAGCTCTTGCATGCCTGTAAACAGCTTGGCCATATTGGTTATGAGAAAGAGCTATTAAATATAGAAAATGAACTTCGTAAAGCTGCTATTATTGTGTGATGGGTCAACATAGCAACACCCCCATCCCCTAAAAAATAATTTTCAACAAGTGTTATGTTTAAAAGAACTGATAAACAAAAAGAGCTGTATTCTGTGTGTCTATCTCTTGTAAAAAAAAATGATTAAATTGATAAACATAGTTTGTGTATATTTCTTGTTTTCTTGCATGTTCAAGCAATAGTTATGTCAGGGAAGGGATTCGAACCCTTGCTTCCTTATATATTTGGAAAGTTGATCTTAAGTCAAACGCCTTAACCACTCGGCCACCCTGACAGTTACTGATTTAATTAGTCTTGTTGGACATTAGTGTTTACAAAACTTTTCTTTTCCCCACTGTATATATGCTCAACCACTTTTTGGTTTTTCAATGCTGATTTTTGTTTTGTTTCAATTTTTTTTCAGTAACATTGCAGTTATCAGTATTGCAAACTGAGTGTTTAATATAGGGTTAAAGGCATCTTAAAAATCACAAGCCTTACAGTTGTCACGTATCATGTATAACATGTTATCCTACATTCCACATAGGGCTCTACCTTCTTAACAGTGAACTCTGTTGGTCATTAAAATAACTACTTGTAAAATAATTCCACTGGTAAATCCTTTTAGCAAATATCATATATTAAATATTTTCACGCCATAGAACGACAACTTAAAAATCATTTATTGTAGGAATACCTTTAATGGGATCACCAAACCTTCAAGTATGCAATATACATTCCAGATAGTGCTGTATTTTGGTCGATAGTGCCTCCAGTGCTTACATTAAATAAGAATACAGTAAACGTATAAATTTTTTATAAATCATAATTGTTTTCATAAAATACCATATAATAAATATTTTCACACCAACGAATGACCATTTGAAAATGGTTTATTGTAGAAATATCTTTAATGGAATCTCCAAACCTTCAAGTAAACCACATGTGATGTACATTCCACATAGCTACATAACCAATCTCCGCCGCATTGTGCGCTCATTGTTTGTGTTGGATTTCTGTTTCATTACTAGAACTGTACTTACTGGTCAATAACCAACATAGTGGTCAAAGTGTTCCCCTGGTAGATAACCCATGTTTGGTTTGTCAATTTCTAATTGCAAGGCCAGTCAAGACCTAACAAAAATTAGTCTTAACGTATATATCCATCATCAACACCATATCATTAAACAAATGAAACCATCTTAAGGTATTTATTACATTTAATTGCATTTTAGGAATCTTGCAAACATCTTGCAACCTTAAAGAGGAAAGTATAGACAGGAATTGTGAAAAGGAAACCGTTCAATCATTCAATGTCGTTAGCGTTAGGAACCTCAACGTAAGAGGTTATGAAAGTCTATGTGAGAGTGTGGTTTTTACAGCTGAATGCCTTTACCTGACACCCGCCTCAGTGACAAGTTTATGGGAAATGAAACTCAGCTATCATATCGAATGTAGAGCTCCTAGTCTAAGAGAAATTCATGTTGAGGTATTTGTCTGCAGAGAGTATGGTAAACGAAACAACAACAACAACAACAACAACAACAACAACAACAACAACAAAAAGCATACATGTAAAGGGAATATTATGAAATTTTCGAGTACATGTGGTCAATTTTAATTTAAAAAATTGGATAAATTTCATGGTTTGTACACCACTTGGCTAAATTCGGTAAATTTTTAGTGAATTTTCATCTATATTCGTCTAATTTTATATGAATTTGAGGTAGTTTAAACCATGCTTAGGTAAATCAATGGAATTTCAATAAATCTGGTAGTCATTTGTTGAATTTTGCTGGAATGTTGTGTCATTTGATCAATTTTCGGAAAATGTAGTGGATTTTAGGAAAATTTAAGGTAAATCATGGGCAAGCACACTATTATTAGCTGAGTTTCTAATACAATTTTGCATACCCTAGGACCAGTATTGCATTAATAAGGCATGCCATGTGTTAGCGTTCTTAAAAGCCAGTGATAAAAAACAAAAAATAGGTCTTTAATTCCACCCCTGGGCGTCATATCTAGTGTCATGTAGGTTGACGATCACGGGAAGTCCCAGCTGAGACCGTCATTGCTTCCACTAACTTGTGCTAGGCTCCTCACTCTCTTATTTCCTGTCGACCACACTTGCTCAACTCTTGTTCTCTACCGACCCCAACATGATTAGAGTATCCGAGCCCTAGGGAGTCTCTTCCTTTTGCAACTTCATTGGCCCTGGTTTATTTATTTTTTCTGATATCCTGAGGAGGCAGCCTGCTTTTTTTATTTTCATGTTATTTCCTGTCTTTTGCTCATGCCCCCCCTCAAGAAGGTAGGGTGTATTTAGCCCCACGACTTGCGATGCACTCTGCCTATGGCTACACCCTCAAGGGCTGATCAGTTTGGAAGTTGGCGACCCCAAGGGATTTCTGAGCTGAGTCCAGTTTACCTCCTCTTTATCCATTACCTCTGGGACAAAGCCACTCCTAGTATACTTTTTATCTGCCTTTCATGGCTCTCCTTCCTTCAACTCCCTCAATCCACATGCATTGAGGGTTGAGGGCCATTTTTTATTCCTTCTGTTCTTTATTTGAACCTATTGTTTTCCATTTCTTCTTCTAGTATATAAGCGTGTAGTAGCTTAGATTTAATTTTCATCTTTACGATGAGCCAAACCATTGAGGGTCGCTGTAGAACGCTTTCTCTCTTGTCCAAAGGGACAGCATGCTGAAATTCCTCACTGGTTCATGAATTTTATTCTTTGTTCACTTAGTTCTCATGGCTTTGAAACTGGCTGTCTGTAACGTGATCATTATTCATTTTAACTTCAGCGTACTAAACTAATTTTAAATTAGTTAATTTTAAATTAATTATTTTAAATTAATTATTTTAAATTCAGATTTGTGTTTCACAGTAAACACAATTATTATTCTCCCGTTTAAAAACAAGCCATACCATTCTTTTTCTAACATGATAGCTTATACGT